>VFSX01000344.1:62500-92500 GCA_016618255.1 Chlamydomonas sp. UWO 241
GGCCGTGGGTCACCAACTCCCCACACACTCCGTTCCGTTCGCACCGCGCGCGAACAAATTCCGCGTGAACAGCGCCACTTGAGCTAGCGTCTCAGTGCAAGCAGCCATGAGGTGTACGTCTGCGAGGCTTGCGACGTCAGGAGGAGTCTACCAGGTAGTGCGACACACCCACTCATACTGCCGCCGCCGCCTGTGGTGACGCATGCATGATGACCTCTGAGCGCTCCGCTTGCCCCCCTACCCCCCTACCCCACACAGCGTCGGCCTCCTCTAGGCCCATGCTCTGATGCGCCCTCATCGTCTGGGCGGCCAGGACAGGCACGCCCGGGGCAGCCGCATGGGGTGGCGCATGGGGTGGTGCATGCGGCGCAGCTGTGGCCGCACCAGCAGCAGAGAGGGAGGCGTGTGCCGCTGCCCACAGCTGCTGCCGTACAGCAGCAGACGGCATCGCCCGCTGCTGGGGAGCGGGGGAGCAGCAGTAGCGGCAGCACCACGCTGCTCGCCACCCTCCTGTCTGCCAAGCTGCCAGCCGAGCTGCGCGACCTCGCGTCGGCGCGCTTCCACGCCATGACGTCGGCGCACGTCGCGGCGTCGCTAATGCACCTCGCACAGCTGCGTAGGAGCAGCACTGCGCAGTGGGGATCGGAGGACGACGCGTTCGGCGGCGCGCTGCTGCAGCTGCTGCGGCCCGCCCTGGCGGTGCTCCCCGCGCGCGTGTTTGCGGGCGTGTGCGACTCAACGGTGTCGCTGTGTCTCGCGAGCGAACCGCGCCACGGCGCGTGGGTGGCCGCAGCCGTGGCGGCTGCGCGGTCGAGGCTGACTGTCGAAGCTGGCGCGGGCGCGTCGGCGGCGCCGTCGGACGCGGGGCACCTGCGTGGCGCGCTCGCGGCGCTGCAGCCATTCCTCCATGCGGCGGGAGGGCAGCAGCCAGCGGCGCCAGCGCCACCTGCTCCTGCAGCGCACAGCGCAGAGCGGGAGCGTGAGCATGGGAGTAAGCTGGTTGCTGCCGCCGGCGCGGAGGCGGTGCCCGAGGAGGGTGTTGACGGGGGGGAGCGCGACGCTCCAGCTTTAGAGGAGGGCGCGCCCCCGGCGCAGCGCGCGGGCGGCGCGCCTGCGGCGCAAGCGTACGTGGCAGCGGACGACGCATACGACCCAGTGCTCGGCATGTTTGACGCAGTCGTGCAGGGCGCGGTGGACGCGCCAGCAGCGCCGGCAGCGCCGCCGCCGCAGAGGCAGCAGGAGCATGCGCCGCCGCCACCGCCGCCGCCGCCGCCGCTGCAGCAGGCACCGCAGCAGCAGCTGCAGGCACCGCAGCAGCAGCAGCAGGCACCGTTGCCGCCGCCGCAGCAGCAGCAGTGGCACGGCCCCGCGCCGCCGCCGCCGCAGCACGGCAGCACCGCCAGCTGTGCGCGCCCGCCGGCTGACGCAGCGCCACCACCGCGGCCCGCAGCCGCGCCGTCCGTGCCCCGGCAGGCAGCCCCTGGCGGCGAGCGCCCCGGCGGCGGTAAGGACGCCAGCAGCGGCGCACCGGCACGCGCGAGCACTCGCCGCGCCTCCCCACCCCCGCCGCCGCCGCCGAACGCGACCGCGCCGCCAGAGGCGTCGTCGGCCCGTAGCCCGGACGAACCGGCGCAGCTCGCGTTTGCCGCAGCGGCGCTGCAGGCGCTCTCCGGTGGCGGCCAGGGTGCACCCGCCGGGACCGAAGCCGGTGTCGAGGGCGTCGTCGGTGGCGGTGGTGGCGGCGGCGGCGATGACGCCGCGTACCGAGCGCTGGCCGACCGCTTTGCTGCGGTCGTGGCCGCGAGGGGCAAGGCGGCGGACGCCGTGGCGGGAGTGGAGGAGGAGGAGGGAGAGGGGGCGGGGGCTGTTGAGGCGCCACGTGTGGAGGAACACGCCGAGGCAGTCGCTACCGAGGCGGAGGCGGCGGGGGCGAGCGACGGGGCGCGCGTGGACTGGGGGCGGGGGCTCGTGCAGGACGCGAGCTGGGTCGACCTGCAGGAGGGGGGTGCGGGGGCGCGCGCCTCCTCAGCCGCGCGCGCACCGCCCGCCGCCGACGCTGTCCCAGCAGCAGCAGCAGGAGTAGAGGCTGAGGCAGCAGAAGCATCGGCAGCAGCGGAGGCGGAGGCAGCGGACGCAGCAGCGACGGCAGCAGGCACGCCGCCGCCCGAGCGCCTCGAGCCCCTGCCCGACCGCGCGGCCGCGCTCGCCACGCTCGCCCTCTTTGCGACGACCAACGGTGGTGGCGCCAGCAGTGATGACGACGGCAGCGGCAGTGGCCCCGCACCCACGCGCGCCGAGGCCGAGGCCGCGTGCAATGCTGCCGCCGTGGCGCTGGCGGCGTGCTGTGCGCAGGGCGAGTCTGCAACTGGGGGGGCGCTGCCCGCCAGGGGCGGCGCGCGAGGTGGCAAAGCAGGCAAGCAGCAGCAGCAGCAGCAGCAGCTGTTGTCGGATGCTGACGTTGCGGAGCTGGCGCTGCGTCTGCCGCGGCTGCTCGAGCGGCTGGAGGCCCCTGGTATGGACACAGGCTCAGAGGGGCGCCCGTCTGCTGTTGCTGCTCCTGCCGCTGCTGCTGCTGCTGATGCTCCTGCTGCTGCTGCTGATGCTGCTGCTCCCGAACCTGCGCCCACGCCCGGCGCGAGCGCCAAGCGCGAGCGCCGCAGCGGCAGCAGCACAGGCGGCGGCTCGGCTGCGGCAGCGGCGGCGCGTGCGGGGCTGGCGCGCGGCCTCGCGCGTGCGGCGCTCGGGTCCGGGCGCTGGCGGCTGCTGTCGCCGCGCGCGCTCGCCGCCGCGCTCGCGGCCGCGTGTGCGTCCCCGGGCGAGGCGACGCAGCAGGCGGCGCAGGCGCAGGGGACCGGGCGCGCCGCGGGCGTGACAAGCGGGGGCAAGGCGAGGCGCGCGGCGGCAGCAGCCGTGCCGCCGCCGCCGCCGCAGCAGCAGGATGACCACGATGACCAGCCCACACGCGACGCCCGCGCCGCCAGCGCCAGCGGCCTCTCGACGTTCATCCCCGACGCGGTAGAGCAGCGCGCCACTCTCGAGGCCCTGCGCCCATACCTCCCCGCGCTTGACGCGCGCGCGCTCGCGGCCCTGGCGACGGGCCTGGGCGGCGGCGGCGGCGGCGGCGCGAGCGCGGAAGGGCTCCTGGGCGACGCGTGGGCGGGCGCGTTTGCCGCCGCGGCCGCCGAGCCGGAAGTGGGCAGCAGCGGTGGCAGCGGTGGCGGCGGAGGCGGCGGCCCCAGCCGCCTCTCGCACCTCTCAGTGCGCCAGCTCAGCGACGTCGTCGGACTCCTTGTCCCCCCCGCGGGCGCGCACGCAAACCGCGCCGCGCGCGCGGCCGCCGCGCGCGCGCCCCCGCCGCCACCGCAGTTCCTCGCAGCCGCTGCCGCAGCCGCGACTGACCTTCTGGTAGCACAGATGGTGGGGACGGGAGGGGGAGGGAGGGCGGGAGGTGGGGAGGGGGGGGCGTAGGGCCTGGTCGGCCTGCATGCACCGAGACCAATGCGCGCCTTGTTACCCCCCTCCCGACACTCACACACACACGCACACACGTACACACGCACACACACTGACGCATATGCACACGCCCCCCCCCCCCACACACACACATACCCACCCACCGACCACGCACACATACACATACAACACACACACGCGCACACACACGCACAGGCGCCGACAGCACCACCGACAACAACAGCAGCGCTGCTGTCTCTGCTCTCGCTGCTCGAGACGCTGCTCGGGGCCGACGGCCTGTGCTGCGGGGCCACCGCGCCGCTTGCGCGCGCGCTTGCAACGGGGCCGTTCCTCACGCAGCTCGCGACCCTGCCGGCGCGCGCGCTGGCCCCGGCGCGCAGGTACGCTGTGATGGGGGGGGGTGCATGCGTGCTCGATTGCACAGTCCGTCGGACGCTTTGGTGGCTTTTGTTGTGCGTGGGCGTTGGCGTGGCGTTGGCGTGGGCGCGAGCGTGGGCGCGGGCGCGGGCGTGGGTGCGGGCGCGGGCGCGGGCACGTGCGTGTGTGTGTGTGTGTGTGTTTGTGTCCGTGCATCTCGACATGCACCTGACATATGACCTGCTCTATCGCTCACTCTCTGTCTCTCTCCTCCTCTTTTTGTCTCTCTACCACTGTTGCTCTCTCACTCACTCGCACTCTCTCTCTTTCTGTCTCTCCCACTCTCTCTCACTCACTCTCTCTCTCTCTCTCCCTCTTTCTGTCTCTCTCACTGTCTCTCTCACTCACTCTCTCCCTCTTTCAGTCTCACACTGTCTCTCTCACTCACTCTCGCTCTCTCCCTCTTTCTGTCTCTCCCACTGTCGCTCTCTCACTCACACTCGCTCTCTCCCTCTCGCCCTCTCCCTCGCACTCTCCCACTGCCTATCTCACTCACTTGCACTCTCTCTCTCAATCTCCCTCTACCCGCTTAGGGTATCCTGCCTGCTTCGCCATTGTTCAAACCCTGAACCCGGTGACTAAAACCTGCGCAGGGTGCGCGTGGCCTGCCTGCTCGCCGCGGCGCGTGTGCGCCCGCGCCCACAGGCGCTGCACGCTCTTCTCGGGCCCCTCAGCGGCGCGATCGCAACAACAGCCGGCAACACCACCGGCAACAGCCGCAACACCAGCGCCAGCAGCAGCAGCAGCGGCAACAGCAGCAGCAGCAGCAGCAAGCTGCCCGTGGGCGACGTCGCACGCCTGCTGTGGGCGTGCGCCGAGCTGCAGGTGCGTGTGTGTGCGTGTGCTGGGAGCGCTGCATGCACTGCACGCGCAGCATGCGCAACACGCACGTACACACACACACACACACACACACCATGCATCATGCACACACGCCCCTCCCCCCCCCCCACACACACACACTCACACACACGTGTGCTGTGACTGCAGATGGCGCCGACTGCAGCGCTGCTGGCAGAGGTGCTCGAGGCGACGAGCGATGCGATGGAGGGTGTGGTTTGCAGGTGTGGTGGCCAGTAACAGTAGCGGTAGCATCGGCTTACCAGGAAGACCACCTTCTAGTCCTAGAACCACCGCCTAGACCCAAGTCCGGTTCTGGTCCCAAACAGTGCGACCAAGACACTGCATAGGGGGTGGTTCCTAGTGCAGTGCATAGAGGTGGGTTAGATTCTAGGTGCAGGTTTAGAAGGGGTGGGGGTCAGGTGCTGCAGGCAACGGGCGATGCAATGGAGGGCGTGGTGCGCAGGTGCGAATGGGACTCATACAAAGTTGTCGTTTCTTGTTGTTGTTGCTGTTGTTGCTGTTGCTGTTGCTGTTGTTGTTGTTGCTGTTGGATTTTACAGTCGTGTGACGCACCTACAGGCAGCGTATTCGTCCTTGCTCGGCGTACAGCGCCCGAGCTCTCCCACAGACGGGTGGCTACTGGTGGTGGGGGGCTAGTGGGTCGGGGCTGGACCTAGACAGGGCACTCGACCCCCAGATCTAGCCTCCTCCCCGTGGGGGCATGGCCGGGGTTCACAGGCCCGCGGGGGCGTGTCCCCCTAGACCCCCACAGAGAAGCGTCAGCATTTTCCTTTACTCTTTTTCCTCATTTTTTTCAACGGAGGCACGTGCAAGTCACGAGCACACAGACAATGAGCTCACACGCGCACCAGTGGTGTCATTGAAGAAACCCAGAATGTCATGTTTGCCCCTGCAGCACGGGAGGGAACATGCCGATCTGCCCCCGCAGCGATGGCGCTTATTCGCGGGAAATTGTGAAATTCGCGGAAAATGTCAATTTTCACGTTTTTTTAAGCGAAACTCCAGCGAACGGCCCACGCAGTTCCCCCCCAAATTTCTGTGTTTGCCCCTGCAGCGAGGGCTGCAGGAGCTGCGGGGGCGCTAATGACACCACTGATGCGCACGCGCACCCATGCCAACCAACATGTTTGACTGCGCGCAGCGGCGGCACCAGTGGCAGCGGAGGAAGTGAAGGCAAGCTGACCGCGGGCTCCCTCGCGCTGCTCGCGCGCTCGCTGCTGCAGCTCGGAGTGGTCCCCGACTCTGGCTGGCAGGCGCGTGTGTGCATGTGTGTGTCAGGACGGGGGGGGGGGGCTGCACACCCAAACCCAGAAGGCTCCTGACACCCTTCAAGGACCATTGACACACACACTCACACTCACTCACACACACACACACACACACACACACACACACACGTGCCCCCTCCCTCCCTTGGCAGGCGTGTACTCCCATCGATACGAGCTCCCGCACATATATCAATAGCACCATCAGAGCTATGCATCTGTGCAGTGTGTATGTGGCCACCCGACCCAAGGTGACCACCTGAGCCGGCCACACAAACTCGCGTTGTGTTGTTGTGGCACACGCGCAGGCGCGCTATCACGTCGCGAGCGCCGCGCTGCTGCCGTCCGCGTGCTCCGAGGAGCTGTCCCTGCTTGCGTTCGCAACGCGTAACCCTGAGCCCTTGACGCTTAACCCTAAGACCTCTTCACCCTGTGTGTTTTGTGGCATACGCAGGCGCGCTATCACGTCGCGAGCGCCGCGCTGCTGCCGTCCGCGTGCTTCGAGGAACTGTCCCTGCTCGCGTTCGCGACGCTGCACTTTGGGCGGCAGCCTCCGCCCGAGTGGACGCGGCGCGTGCTGCTCGAATCACACGCCAAGGTGTGTGAGGCCCACACGATGGGTGCGCATACGGGGGGATTTCCGATTTTCAGAACAACAAAAATGCACTTGAACAAAATCGTCTCGTCGAACAACAGACAATCAAATGTCTAATATTTTCTCTGTTTGTATAATTATACTTAATAACAGAACGAATCGCTAAATGGATATCCGACTCTCGACTTAAAAAAATTATAAAAAACACAAATGTCTGCGGGGAAAGGGGGGAGGCTCTTTGGGCGGCGGCCTCTGCCCGAGTGGACGCGGCGCGTGCTGCTCGAATCACACGCCAAGGTGGGTGGTGGTGGTGCATGCAAGTGCAAGTGGTGGTGCAAGACGCAGTGGATGTGGTGATCAGCGCCCTGCGGCCTCTCTATCGCACACGCACACGCACACGCGCACGCGCGCGCACACACACAGTTACAGTTACAGTTACATCGGCTTTCCAGCAAAGACTACCTCTAGTCCTAGTACCACCGCCTAGACCCAAGTCCAGTTCTGGCCCTAACAATTACTTGTGAGGGGCGGTAGCCACCAGCCGGCTGCCTGCCAACGTGTAGTCCCAGAGCAAAAAGGAGAGCTATTGTGCGACGCCTCCAAAATAGGTCCTAACTGCTTCTAGGGGATAGGGGGTCAAGTGGCGCTTGCCAATCTACTTGACCGCCGTGGTGGAGGGGCCGGCGCCTGAGGGGCAGCCGGACCGTACACCACGGCTCTCCACCCGACCCTATCCTGAGCACGCTCAAACGCCGTGTCCGAAAAAGTCTTCCAATCAGAACGAGTGCCACTAGTTTCGCCTAGCTGCTGAATCAGTAGCTTAAGAAAATAGTAGGAGCGGGAGGAGGCTGGAGGCCGGCCTTGCTGCCGAGCCACATCCATTGTGCAGTCAAAAGTCGTACGAGGAAGACGAGAAGCCGGCATGCGCATCACATGGCCTAGCCACTGCATTGATCGCTTTGCCACAAGGCTCTCAATTGGCTCAGTGTCGCACGCCTGCCGAATATAAGTTAATCTGTGCCGGTCGACCAGGCGCACACCCAGAATGCGACGAAGGCAGTTAGAGTGGGCAACCTCCAATCGAGTCAGTTGTGTTTTAGTAGGGGCCCATGTTTCGCAGCCGTACAGAAAGTGGGGCAGCACGAAAGTGTTGTAAACCCGCATCTTAGACTGCACTTGCATCTTCTTGCTGGCCCAAATCTTATCAAAAGACGCAAACACGCCCAGCGCGCGACCGACACGCACACCGATCTCCTTTTCCACACCACCACTCTGGGTTATCCAACTCCCTAGATACTTAAATGCAGAGACGGTCTTCACTTCACCACCAGTCAGCGCAAACGTGGGCAGATCCGCGTCAAAATCTGCTGGCAAAATCATCACTTCTGTCTTGGCGGCGTTGATTTGCATGCCAAAGCTAGAGGACACTTTGTCAAGGATTTTCAGCATAAGCGCCAACTGAGCTGGGTCATGCGAGAACAAACATAAATCGTCGGCATACATCAGCATTACTATGCGCTCAACCGACGACGACAACACAGAGCCGCCGGCTCGGGTCACGACTGACACGCCAGCCCCCTCTGGCATCATGTCTAGCGCCTTTTTCACTATGTGGTCAATAAAAACATTGAACAACACAGGAGCAATGACGCACCCCTGTCGCACACCAGACGACACGGGGAATTCGTGCCCGATTTTCCCAGCCAGCCGCACGGCAGCTGCGGTGTTGGTGTGAAGATCCTCCAACAGATCAATAATGTGCGGATGAACACTATATAATCTAAGGACTCTCCACAGTGCCGCACGGTTTATGCAATCGTAAGCTTTAGAATAGTCGACAAATGCCACAGCCATGCATTGTTTGTACTCGGCATGTGCCGCGCTCAGCGAGCGCAGAGTAAAAATCGCATCAACAGTGCCTCTGCTTTTTCTGAAACCACACTGAGCCTCATGCAACTGACCATCAACCTGCGTGGAGACGCGGTGCAGAAGTATAGCAGCGTACACTTTCCCGGCAATAGAGAGAAGGCTTATACCGCGGTAGTTACCAGGGGAGTCACGCGGACCCTTCCCCTTATATAACGGTGTGATAATAGCAGTTTTCCATTCCCTTGGGGCTCTCCCCGGCCACCATACGGCGATGATGACCCGGTGGAGCCATGCGATGGCAGGAGGGCACCGCAACAGCATGGCGTCCAGCTGGTCACCGCCCGGAGCGGCGGCCGAGCGCAACGCTCGCACACACGCCTCCGTCTCAGCCAGGTCAGGGGGGCGCCCGTGCGCCTCGTCCAGCTCTGTGGCGCGTGTGAGCTCAAACGCCGCTACATCGTTCTCCAGCTGGTTCAGGGTCTCGTCGCTGAGCTTGGTCTCCCCGCCATATAGCTTGTCGAATGACTCTGTCATGGCCTTCAGCACCCCGTCTGGACCGCTGTGCAGTGCGCCCGAGACGTCCCGCATGGCAGGTGGGATCTGATGGCTGCGACTGCGGCCCGCCAGCCTGTCGCACGCGCGCGCAAACTGGCGCAGATTCTTCTTGCGTAGCACACACACACACACACACATAGCAGGGTGTGACACACGCACGTGCGCACACACACACACACATACACGCACACACACACACACACGCACACACATATGGCGCGGCAGTATACCGTATACTTGGGCTCGTATACTGTATAATACCGTATAACGTATATCGTATACAAGGGTATACGTGCATACCCTTGATTCCTTGATCCGATTGAGACGGGAACGGTAGATTCGGATGCCTGACATGATGGGCATCACAAATCCTCTTGAACAAGCTGACTTTGCTATGTTTGGTTTAGATGAAACACAAAACTAGGTTTTTCTCACTGCATGGCAGCCGGAGCGTCCCTACGCCCCATGCAAACACCATATTCTTCCCTCCGCCCCATGCTGCATCCAAGCATTGTTCTGGATAGCCCGTGAAGTAAGCTGTCCACTGCAAGTCGAATCTTCAAAATCCATGCAGGTTCGAGGGAGTTCGAGCCTTTACGCCTTTTACTTGCCGTGCAAAAATTGCTTTTTACGGTATACATCCCATACGGTATACATCCCGCACATTCCGCCGTGTACGGTATTTGTACCGCAACGGTATAAATACGGTATGTACGGTTTACGTATACCGTGCCACGCCCTACATACACACACACACACACACGCACACACGCACTTGCACACGCACACACACACACACACGCACACACACGCAGATGGACGCCGCCGACGCGCCGTCCCTCGTGCGCCTCTCACACTTCATAGCCACACTCTACGAGGCGCACGCGTCGGCTGCCATGTCCCCATCACCAGCAGGTCGGTCACCACAGCATTGGTCATCTTAGGGTTCAGGGTCTGGGGTGTACGGTCGAGGGTCTAGGGTTCACCACAGTACGGGTGGAGCGATCACACTTCCCATGGCCACACTCTTGGGGGCGCACGCGTCGGCATCCACATTCCCGTCAGCTGCAGGTCGGTCGATCACCACAGCATCGGTCATCTTAGGGTTAAGTCGGGTCTATGGTGTACGGTCTAGGGTTCATCACAGCATGGGCAGCGCAGCGATCACACTTCGCATGGCCACACTCTCGGGGGCGCACGCGTCGGCATCCACGTCCCCGTCGGCAGCAGCAGTTCAGTCGGTCACCACAACATTGGTCATCTTAGGGTTAAGTAGGGTCTGGGGTGTTCTCGTCGCCGAGGGGCTCGATTAACGGAGGCGCGTTCTCGTCGCCGAGCCCTGGACCCTGCAATGCGGCGCTGCTGGTGACTAGGATCTCCGTGCCGCTGACGAGCGGGATAAAATACGACTGGCCTGGCTCCTGCTAGACTGTCCCTCGGTGGAAACTACAGGAGCGGCTTGCCTGGCGCTGTCATGGCTTGGCGAGTAGCCGCGGCGCTGCCGCGACCCGTGCTGGGAGACGGCCCTTATCCTCCTCCCATGCAGGACGCCATGCGGCACCGATCTCGACGAGTTGATCGACGAGCGGAGGAGCTGCAGCCCGTCAATGCATGCTGGACATCGGTCAAGATGGCTGCTCGTGGGGGCGAGCTACCATCAGGGCTTCAGCGGTGGTGACCGCCGAGGCAACAACAGAGTTTATCCGCTTCACCATCGCAGCGTTTGTCACCGCGCTCACCCTCGGGGGCACTCGTCTGCCGGTGACTGGCGTCGGCATTGGTCTTCAGGCAGCCTGCCATGACGACTCTGTTTGCCCAGGCCCCCCTGGAGGGTGGGACCTGGCCATGCATGACGCATGGGGCACAGGCAGAGCCCCATGCATGGAGTTGGACAACCATGCACCATGCCAGGCGGGGACTTTTCTGCTTCAGCGCCGCCAGTCGGCACAGCCGGCGTGGTTGGCCTCAAAGGCCAGGAGGAGGACAGTCCTTTCCTATACGCTCCTTGCCAGACATGTCCCTCAGGGACTTGTTTGGGTCTAAACTAGCCGGCGGGAGCGGTAGTCTAGACGGCAGGTAACCGGCTGGTGGCTATCGTCCTTCACAGGGCGGTGGCACTAGGACTAGTGTTGTCTTAGCTGGAATGCCATGTAACTGTAACTGTAACTGGGGTGTTCGGTGCAGGGTCTAGGGTCCATCACAGCATGGGCATGGCAGCGATCGCACTTCCCATGGCCACACTCTAGGGGGCCCACGCGTTGGCATTCACGTCCCCGTCAACAGCAGGTCGGTCGATCACCACAGCATTGGTCATCTTAGGGTTAAGTAGGGTCTGGGGTGTACGGTCGAGGGTCTCGGGTTCACCACAGCACGGGTGGCAGCGATCACACTTCCCATGGCCACACTCTTGGGGGCGCACACGTCGGCATCTACTTTCCCGTCAACAGCAGGTCGGTCGCCACAGCATTGGTCATCTTGGGGTTAAGTCGGGTCTACTATGGTGTACGGTCTAGGGTTCATCACAGCATGGGCAGCGCAGCGATCACACTTCACATGCCCACACTCTTGGGGGCGCACGCGTCGGCATCCACGTCCCCGTCGGCAGCAGCAGGTCGGTCGGTCACCACAACACAGTGATTTTGTTTCCGGCTGCACGCAGCCATATGGCTGTAATCCGGCTGTACAATATTTATTCGGGGGACGGCTGTGCAGCCGGAATGACCGAAAGTGTGAAAACTTGTGTTTGACCTTGGGCGTGCGAACGCGCATGGTAGTCGCAATGGCGGATCAGCCTACTGTCTATACCAATGGGCCGTGGGCCTGAGCGCGCGCGGCGCCATCGCGGTGCCAACCCCTGCGGCGCGGAAAGGGCCAGGCCGCCCCCGAACGCTCCAGCCGCCGCTGCTCCCCAATGACGCTACAACAAGACCTTCACATAGCTAGGCAGGCAGGAGAGAGAGAGATAAAGAGAGAGGGTCTGTCAACATGTAACCCGAAACGCGTGACTTCACAAGCAGAATTGAGTCGGAATTTAGTGTAAAAGTGTGAAAGTGTGAATTTCCATACTTTCCGGCGGCAGCAGATTAATTCAAAATCCTGAAAACAAAATCGCTGCCACAACATTGGTCATCTTAGGGTTCAGAAGGGTCCAGAGTGTACAGTCGAGGGTCTAGGGTTCATCACGCACACACACAAACGCTCAAAACACACACGCACACACACACACACACGCACACACACACACGCACGCACAGGGGAGCGCCCTCCGCCGCTTCCGCCAATCCCGGGGGAGTGGATGACGGCGTTGCTGTCAGCATCCAGTGCGCTGCTGCACACGTACGACCCGCCAGGTGGGTGGGGTTTCGGGGTTTCAGGTTTAGGGGCGCTCTCACACACGCACGCAAGGGTGTCGGTTTTAGAGGCGCTCACTCACTGACGTGCACACACACGCACACGCACACTTTTTCAGAGCTGCTTGCGCTGCAGCTCCGCTCCCTCGCCGGCCTGCGCTGGCTCCCCCCCTCGCTCTACCTCTCCGAGGTGCTCGCGCAGCTCGACGTGGCGCTTTCCGCGGGAGACCTATCCCCAGCAGGCCGCATTGCCGCCCTAACTGCGCTCACTGTGCTCGGCAACGCAACCGTCAGCGAGGGCGGCGACACGGGCGAGCGCGCGGCAGCGGCGCGCTTTGCGCACCGCTGCGTGCTGTCGGCCTCGTTTTCTGCGGAGCAGTTCTTGCCGCACGAGCTCGGCTGCCTGCTGTGCGAGGTAGGCTTGTTGAGGGTAACGGGCAGGGTTGCACGGTACGTGTGTACTGGGGGGGGTGGTCATAGGACAAGGGGTCCAGCCTCGTCTTGTGGGGTGCTAGTGAGAGGGAGCCCCCGGGGCGCAACTCACTATCTCATAGGTTTGTGATAGAGCTTCGGGCAGAAGCGGCGGACCGATGGTGGGGACACTGTCCTGTGTCAGGGGGGGGCAGCATCCTGACCGGTACCGGTACGTGGTATGGTACTGCAGTACGTGCCCCTACGTCCTGACCGGTATCGGTGCGTGGTACACAAACACACCGCGCATGCGCGCACATGCACGGCCCCGCCAGATCTAGTGACCGCGGACGCGTGCGCACGCACGCGCGCACACACACACACACACGCCCCCCCCACACACACACACACACCAGGTGCTCCCGCGCCTGTGCGCCGAGGTTGGCCTGCTGTCCGACTCACCCTCTGTCGTCTCCAACCGCCAGCCGCTGCGTCCGAGCAGCAGTCTGCGCCAGTCGCGCACACGCGCACACTTACGCCCCGCCCACCTCCTCCTCCCCCCCCCCCCCCCCGCACACACACACAACAGGTGCTCCCGCGCCTATGCGCTGAGGACGGCCTGCTGTCCGACTCTCCCTCTGTCGTCTCAAACCGCCAGCCGCTGCGTGCGAGCGGTGGCCAGCGTGATCTGCGCGAGGCGCTGCGGACGCTGTCACGCGCGTTTGAGCGCGCGCAAGAGGAGGAGGGCGGAGAGGGGCCGGAGGGTGGCGGGTCGCTGGCTGCTGCGCTGGCAGAGTACGTGAGCCCCGCGGTCCTGGAGCCGTGCCTGCGCCTGCGTGAGTGAGCGAATGCGGCGACGTGCGCGTGGATGCGGCTGAGGACAAGTTTTTTTTGTTACAACGGTGTGTCAACGGGACGCTGCGCACGTTTTGCAGGCAGCAGTCCTGGGATAGCAGCCGCAGGTAGCAGTTGGTGGCCTGCCGCTGTAACTCCCCCGCTGTGTCAATAGGCATTACCGAAAGCGAGACAGCCGGCCTGCAAAGCTCACGGCGCGCGACAGGCAGGTGTCTAGCAGCCAGCTCGTGGTGGTTGCTGAGAAGCCGGCCAGCACCAACTGACGGGAGCCACCTGCCACCTGCCGCCTGCCGTTGCGCCTGCCACTGCTGTCAGACGCCTTCGAGAACCTGCCGCTAGCGCCGCACCTGCCAGCTACCGTCGCTGCCGGCCCTGCTGCTGGACGCGGCCGACACGTTCGCAACAGGGGCTGCGGTGCGCGCCGGTCGCCTCTCGGCTCAGGGCGCGCAACGCAGCCTGGGCGCATAGGAGGGCAGCTTGTCGCTGAGTTGGGCGCCGGCGTTTTTGTTTTGCTTACAATCAGTGTTGGGCCTCTCCCTCCCCCTCCCCCCTTCTCTCAAAAGTTCTCTCCACCCTGGAACATTGATCACACACCTCGTTGTCTCCCACTGAACGAAGACAGTCCACACGGCCCAGCGCTGTGCTAGCAGCCCTAAGTCTGGAGGCCTGCCCCTCCCCTCCCACTTTATCTCGACAGGATTAAAACGTTAATCACACCTATATAAACAGGAACACATTTTGGACCTGTTCCCTTGTGGGGGCCAGCGGGGCGCGTTGGGGCGCCGACCAAAATTTCACGATGCGAGGAACGCAACTTGGCGTAAACAGCGCGTGCGCGCCATCATTTACTGAGGCCACGCACGCCCCTGAGTTATAAGACGTAAGGTTTTGAGCGCGCCCCGCAGCGATTTGCTGGGGCGGATGGCACAGAGGGGGGGCATGGACACTAGCATTACTTGCAAAACATCATTGGAACTCATGACTCGGGACACATCAAAACAAATCAAATCACGCTTTGTAACGACTGTTGTCATTTTTTCAGAATCCGACAACGGCGCAACGCACCATCTGTCGAGGTTCATCAGTCATTGCTGCAGGTTCAGGTACAAATCGCCTAAATTTACCCCCCCCCGCCCCCCCTGTGACGCTTACAGTCACCTGCACCGTGGCCCGCCCCGCCACCCCAAGCGTTTTTTGCAGGTGCAGGTGCTGGTGCATCAAGGCGACTGGGTGGGGAGGAGGGAGGCAGGGTAGTAAGAGGGCAGACGCAGCCGACACTCGAGACCGCACACGGGCGTGGCGCAGCTACGACGCGGGTGTCACCCCGGCCTCGCAGAGCGAGGTCTCGCTGGCCTCGCCAAGAGTGAGACGGGGTTGGCGCCGAGCGCTGCGACGCGGGGCAGCTGCGCGGACAGCCATGCGGCGTCAACAGCAGAGGCGCGCACACGGGCGCGGCGCAGCTACAGCTCGGCGATCGACCCGGCGTCGCCGAGCGACCTGGCCGCCGAGCGGGGTGAGTTGGGGTTGGCGCTGAGCGCTGCGACGCGTTGCGGCGGCAGCCACGTGCCGTCGCCGCCGGTCGCCACGTTCATGAGCGCGGCGCGTGAGCTTCCGGGTGGGAACGCGAGCATCAGTGACGATGGCGCGCGGGACACGAGGCGCTCGGAAGAAGGCGCGTCGGCTGCGTCGGCGTCGCCGGTGCCGACGGGCGCGGGGAGCGAACGCGACAGCACCTCGACGATCACGGCCGACGGCCGCCTCTCAACAAACCTGGTTTTGTCAGCGGGGTCCAAGGGGCTCGTCGCGCGCTTGACGTCCTGCGGGGCCGCCATCGGGGCAGAGCCGCCGCCCAGAGCACACTGCGCGTGCACAGCAGCAGCAGCAGCAGCAGCAGCAGCAGCAGCAGCAGCACAGTCACACACCAGGGGGGCCAGAGAGTCAGCCGGGGGAGTCGGCCAGGACAGTCGGCAAAGAAGAGTCGGCCGGGAGAGCCGACGCCGTGCCCCCATCACATCTACCCAACCACTAATTCCTCGCGGCCCACCCACCCACCTGCACAAGACTGATGCTTTCGGTGATACCCTTCAGGGCGAACGCTCCTAGCTCCGTGCCGAGGATGCCGGTCGATGGCAGCTTCTCCCCACACGTGGACTCGACCTGGTCCCACACCGCAGCGCTGCACCATTGCATGCCGGATGAGGCCTGCGGACGCGGTGGCGGTAGTGTTGGAGGTGGTGACTGAGGTGGTGATACGCGTGCATGTCTCACGTGGCGGCAGCGCGAGCCAAAGGTGGACACCGCCCAGCCTTCAACCTGCCCTGCCCTCCTCTGTGCCATCCCACATGTCTCCCTCGTCCCCTCCCCACCACCACCACCCACCTTGCCGCAGATGCGCGCCGCGCGATTCATGACCTTGCCTCGGTACGTCATGCGCCCGGTCACCGGCGACACGTCCGCCTGCGCCTGTCCCACGTCGATGCCGATCTGCGAAGCACATTGAAGCAGGGCACACACATGCAACAACAGGGCATGGCGCGGGATGCGTCAGTTGTGTCACCTAGCCGGTGGAAGCTTGCCGGTGTTGTGCATGCTCGCGAGCTCGTCACGCACGCCCTTGTCCCGCTCACCTTGAGACGCGGCCCACGAAAGAGCACATGCCCAACCCTGGGCGCTGTGGCGCCCTGCCCTGAGTGTTGTTTCCTGATGTGATCACACACGAGCACTTCCTCGCACAGCTCATGGGCGAGCAGCTCCTGCGATGACGAGGGGAAGTGGGGGCGGGGTGGGCGGGTGGGTGGTATGGTGGGGTGGGTGGGGGAGGTGGGGCGGAGTGAGACAGCGAGCCAGAGAGAGGGAGGTAGGGCGGATGGACGGATGGAGGAGGGGGGGACAGGCAGGGACCAGACGCGTGTGCTCCCCCTCCCTCGCTGTCTCTTCCCCTGCCCCACACACCCCCAATACACGCCAAATGCACACCCACCTCGTCCCAATCGGCGTTCTTCATGACCTCGATGAGGCAAAGCCCCCACGCGACCGCGGACGCTGGCTCGCAGAACGCAGCGAGGCACAGGCCCGATGACGTGAGCTCGACGAGGTAACCGCCCGCCTCGCGCAGCAGGCGCGTTGTCAACGCGACAAATACGGAGAGCGCCCTGTGTGGGGGGGGGGCGCACGTGGGTGGGGTGGAAGGGAGGGTGGGGGGTGTTGGTGCGGGTGGGCTTGCTAGAGGGGATGCTGGTGTGAAAAAAGGCAGCGGTCTGGGTAGTCCTTAGGACACGAGTGACTAACCTGGCCGCCTGGTCCTTGTTGCATGCCTGCAGCGTCGATATGCCAACCATGTTGACAAACGCGACCGTGACGTTGCTGCCGACGGGCGCGTCGAGCACGGAGAGCTGCGGGGTTAAGTGGTGGCAGTTTAGTTGTTTAGGTTTTAGGGCTGTAGGGTTGAGGTAGTGGTGAAGTTGATGGTGGTGGCGGAGAGCTGCGGGATGGTGGCAGTCAGGGGGGGGGGTGATTGTGTGTGTGTGTGGGGGGGGGGGTCGGCAGGAGGATTCAGAGAAGCAGATGGTGGTGCAGGTGATGGTGATGGCGGAGAGCTGCGGGGTGTTGGCAGTCAGGGGGGGGGGTGATAGTGGGGGTCAGCGGGAGGATTCAGAGAAGGGGATGGTGGTGCAGGTGATGGTGGTAGCGGAGAGCTGCGGGGTGTTGGCAGTCAAGGGGGGGGGGGGGGATGATTGTGTGTGTGGGGGTCGGCGGGAGGATTCAGAGAAGGGGAGGGGGGGCATAAAAAAGGCTGTGCGAAGTGCCCATTATAGGTTCCCTGTGCATCTTAAGCGTAAGCACCACCAGCCAGGGGCGTTCATCGGAGGCGCACGGCACAGCTTTGGGCAGACTGTGTAGTAAAGTCCATCATCAGAGCCCCTCTTCCTCCCAGAATAGCATGGAGCTTCTCCCTCCCAGAATCACCTGGAGCTTCTCCACGCCACGCAGCGCCTCGAACGCAGCAAGCCTCGGCACCAGCGGCCGCTCAATCGCTTGGTACAGGCACACTGGGCCAAGGCTGTCGTCCTTGGCTTGGTGGTCGCCAAGACACAACACAAGAACATCACTCAACTCGCGCACCGGGTTCATGCGCTCAAACGTGTCCTGCGCCGTGGTGGGTGGGCGGGTGGCTCAGTTGCTGGGTGGGCAGGTGGCTCAGCAGGTCAGTAGGTGGGTGGCTCACCTGCGTCATGAGAACCATGCCGCCAGCGCCCGCATCGCCTACAGCCTTGGCGAGCGCAAGTGGCATGCCGGTGAAGAACATTCGCCCGGCGGTGGAGTTGCGCTCGACGTCCGTCTTGGACACGCCAGAGTGCATCCCAACGCGCACGCGCAGGCCACTGAACACGACCACCGACGTTGTGTCGATGTTATCCTTGGGCGCACGCGCGTCCGTCTCAGCAAACGCCAGCTTGATGTACTCTGCCATCGTGGTCGTGCCGCGCATGTCGGGCGCAGCCGGAGCCCCTGAGACTGCAGCCGCTGCTTGGACAACCTTAAAAAGGGCCATCACATTCTCCATCTCAAACTTGTAAGCGTGAAGCTGCGCACTGGCCATCTGGGCGTAGCTGGGCCGCATCGACGCGTTGTCCATCGTTGTTGCGCGTTCGGTCACGCTGCCTCTACGGGGAACCACGCTCAGTGGGGCCGGTCCGTCGCCATGATCGCTGGACATCTGCCCGCTGGACAACGTGCCGGCACACATGCGAGACGGGTCAGAGTTGCTGCCACCGATGACAACACCGCCGAGCATGTTGCGGCCGGCACCGTTGATGAGGGATACCGGCTTTGCAGAGCCTCCGCCCACCACGCGCGCAGCGACTCCGCCCAGTGACCCCGAGTGACACCGAGCGAGAAACTGGCTCGACGGGGGAGTAGTGCGACCCCCGGCATCGGAGAGGCGTGCTATCATGCCAGCGCCAGTGTCGGACGAAGGGATGAAGAACCCGGCCGCGTCCGATGCGCTCGTGAGAAGGCCGTCAGCGATGCCGGAGACGTTGATGCGGTTGAAAATGCCGTCAGCAGTGTTGGAGCGGCTCTGGTTCCGCTCGATACGGCCCTCCCTCCCTCCTAGCAGCAAAGCGGCCGCTGACCGAAGGTGGAAGCGGCCATCGCCGCCGCCCGCGCGTACCAGCGCCGCGCTCTGCGCCTTAGTCACCGGTGCACATGATGGGTGCGCAAGCAGCTCGGGCTCCCAGTCTGCGGAGAGCAGGCCTGCTTGCAGCTGCACTGCAAACCTGAGCGCATCGGTCGGGGTGTGGAACGCGAGAAGGAATGAGTCGCCCTCGGTGGCCTGCGCAGGGAGGGATGGCGCGGAGGAGACGTGTGAATGCACACCCGCTCGTGCGCACATTCCGAATTAACATGCGAGCATGATGACGCATGCATAAGGCATCGCAAGCATGAAGAATGTGCCATGGCTGGCGTGACGTGCTCCCCACATACATCCACCCCGCACCTGCTCGTAGCCATGGAAGTGGGCGAGCGCCTTCCTCACGACGGAATGGTGCGTCGCGATTGCGCAAGACATGCAGCCCGCATCGAGCGTCTCCCACAACGCAGTCGAGTCCATGATGTCAGTCACGACGAGCGTGGTGTCGTCGCCGGCCGCGGGAATCCAATAGCGCCCAAACAGGGGGTGCTTGGAGCGTCGCATCACAAAGAAGGTAGCAGCGAACGTCAAAATGAGCAGCGTGATGCCGCCAAGGGTGACGCCGACGATGACTCCCACGGGTTGGCCGCCGCTGGTGTTGCCGCTGCCAAGTGCCGGCCGCATCGATGGCGTCGGCGGTGGCGGTGGCGACGGCACCGGAATGCCCAGGCCGGACCACAACGACACACGCACGTCGTCGATCGAGCCGCTGCTCGCCAGGATGGCATCATAATCGACTGCGAGCGCCGATGCGATCGCTGCGGGCGCCATGCCCACCGAGGCGTTGTGGATCGCCGGCATCAGTGCCTCCAGGAAGAACTTGCTGCCGCGAATGCGAAGGTCCATAACAAAGTTGGAGGGCGCAATGTCTTGTTGCACAATGGCAAGGAGGTCTTTGACTGCAGATGGGGTGTAACCGGCGTTTTGCCACTCTGTGAGGCTGGCATTTGTTGCGTCCAAGTGCGACTTGCGGAACGGCCCGACGGCAAGTGAATGAATCACCCTAGCCTTCGAGCGAATAGGCTCTGACACGAATGAGAAGAAGTCGTATCTGCGACGACATCATACATGCGGGCGGGCGGTGATGGGTCAGCATTTGGTCTCCGAGGCGCGCGCGGGCAACAACACGTGCACACAACACGCACATTGCTTGCTTGTAAACGGTGTCCTGGCGTGCGTTGAGGAAGCCGAAGAAGCTGATAGTATACGGAGCGTGGTTGACGAGCACCTCGCGGCCGCCGTACGTGCTTTGGAGCTCTGCGTATGGGCATAGCTGTCGCGTGCACGGCTCAAGCTGGCCGGTCTGCCTGTTGAGCACGCGTGTGTTTCCCGGCTGCCTCACCATCCCGACCAAGTCCTTGAACGGACTGTAAAGCTGCACGACCTTGAAAAGTGCGTCGATCGAGACCGTCAGCGCACAAGCTCCACTGATAAATTGCGGGCTGATCGGGACGCACTTGGAAGCGGAGTACATCACGAGCTCCTGCAACAGCTGTAGTGTCGCCTCCATGGCAGCCGACCCAACGAATGACTTCATTGTTTGCGGATCAAAAAGGAAGCCCGTCTGCATGAAGGGGAGAGGGAGGGGATGGTGTACGTGTGAGAGACAGCGAGCCGGCACCAAGTCTGTGGATGCCTAGCAAACCGACAGGCGAGAAAGGGGGAGGGAGTGGGGCGTACGAGTAAGATTCGGCAATCGACATCCACAGCCCGAAACAGCCCGATTTAACGTCATTCGCCCCCCAAAACAGTAAACGTGCGCTTCCGGACGGTGATGTGGGCACAATCCCGACGCTACCCCCCTCCCCAATGTTAGACCCCCACCCCACACAGATGATGTTGTCCCGCATCGCACAGTGGATGTTTTTCTGTGAGTGAAAACGCGACCATTTAGGACCTATTTTGGAGGCGTCGCACAATAGCTCTCCTCTTTGCTCTGGGACTACACGTTGGCAGGCAGCCGGCTGGTGGCTACCGCCCCTCACAAGTAATTGTTAGGGCCAGAACTGGACTTGGGTCTAGGCGGTGGTACCAGGACTAGAGGTAGTCTTTGCTGGAAAGCCGATGTAACTGTAACTGAAAACGCGACCAGTGTCTTGCAAGGATCCACGGCTTTCCATCCCGCGCGTTGCGGTGGGGCGGGCAAGTCCAAGGGGCGCAGAAGGAGCCCTCTCCGGAGGCATTGGCAATGACAGCCGGGTAGCGAGCGTCAACCTGCGCCGCAAAGCACTCCCCACTCCCCGTTTCAACCCCGATCGACGTCATGCAATATATAGAGGTTGCCACTGGCCTTGGGGAGTCGGCACAGCCGCGTTTTGGGGGTGCCCTACTTGAATGTGCATGGTGCCAAGGTGTCATAGACCTGCTCCGAGGCCTCCCTCAAGTTGCCATTGTCCAGTGGTTGACCCCCATATGATGTGCGCGCCCTCAAACAGTGGTTGTGGGGCCTCCTAGAGGTGTTGCGTGTGTGCTTCGTGTGGTGGCTCGGGCGGATCATGCCCGCAACAGCCTCTGGATTTGCGCGAGACAACACACTATGCCAGGTGATTAGTAATGGCTACTAGCAGGGCTACAAGACAGGTTGATTTGGGTGGGTGGGTGTGCTGCCCCTGCGGCGTCGATCGTTGTTTGGGCATGCATCCCGACAACATGAAACACCGACCCAATCCATGGCCCAGCCTGGCAGGCGACCCAACCGCCACTCGGACGCGCCTGTGTGCCACCCAGACGGGTCATGGACAACATAAGAGCAGGCGCAAAAGCGGGATCCTGACCCCTATGGCGAGGGCGGGCATGCATGGCCAAAATCTGGGGGGTTATGATACTGGGCAAGTGTGGCCGGGATGGCGTGACCGAGGGCGCTGCGAGCGCCGCGGTGTTGTTGCGTGTGTGCACTGCATGGCGTGTGGCGTGCCCATGCCCTTGTCCAGATGGTGTCTGATGGCCGCCCTGTGTCAACACTCAATTACATATGAGGGGGGCTTTCAGAATGGGGGCTCGGTGGGGGCCAATGGAGTGACAAACGGCGATAGGCCACCGCCTTGGCGCGCCTCGTCCGCCTCCAAGGCAGCAGAATGCCATGTTTGAGTCATATGACGGCGCTGCAGACGCGTAGGAGGCTGCGGATGGCGTCGTCGTGACGGCGGGTGTTGTGCTTAGTCAGCTTTGCTGTAGGGCAGGTCCCCGCGACTCAGGCCTCCCCACCGCCGCAGCGCGACACAGATGTGTTGGTGTGCACATATAGGCCCTAGTACCTCGCTGTGGGGGCCAGCGGGGTGCGTTGGGGCGCCAAACCAAATTTCACGATGCGACGGACGCAAGTTAGCAGAAGCGGTCAATGAGCCTACTTACGCCCCCGAGTATTTAGACATGAGGTTTGGGCACGTCCGCGGCGATCTGCCGGGTCAGATGGCGCAGAGGGAGCCTGTGCTACTACCATCACTTGGGACATCCCAAACCCAGAGAGAAACCCCGGTGCGCATGTGAGAGAGGCACAAATGGCGCACCTGTGGTCCCGCCGCTTGCGTCATTGACGCAAGAATGATCAACGCGAAAGCTTGCCCGTCGATGCAGTTGTCGATCTGGATGCACAGCGCGTGGTCTGCGACGCCGTCGTCGTTGAAGTCAGAGCCGTTCAACGTCTTAGCGGCCAAGAGGAAGTCATCCCAATGCACCGGTGGGGCGAGCCCTGCTGCTGCAAACACGTCCTTACGGTAGTAGACAAAGATGGGGCTGTTCGCCAAGGGGACACTTATCACGTTGCCCGCGTACGTGCTGCCGAGGTTGCGTACGTACCTGCAACGCCACACGTGCAGTCAGCATGGGTCAGCGCCTGCGCTCGGGCACACTCGCATAACACAAGCACGTTCGCATACGCACGTACACCGACATACACAAGCACGCACACACACGGGACTCACTCGAGGACATCGGGCCACTGTAGAACACCGTCCGCGCGGATGAAGTTGTCGATCGGGGCGATCATCTTGGTATTGGTGATGATCTCGACGACCGTCGAGGAGTCCCCCACCCTGGGGAATATGGGTGGTGGTGGTGGGAGGAAGGAGGAACGCATGGCAAGTGGGAGTGGTTGGCTGGTTGGTGTACGTAGGGTAAGCTTACAGGCAGGGGGAGGCAGTGTTACCCAGTACGTTTTTTTTTCCGGTATGGAGCGTACGTACGTACTATCAGTACTGGTACGTGGTACATCGCCCGTACGTTTGGGGCGATCGGCAGCACAATACGCTTTTTACTTGCCTCACACAAACGACCCTAAGTCTCGTGATCCTTAGTGGATCCGGTCAGTTCGACTTAGCTCTGGATATCCCTTTGTACACGCTTTCAGGTACAAGTCGAATGGTTGCAATCCATGGAGACATTGAGGGGGGGTTGTAACCTGCCGTGCAAGCACGCGCGCACGCAATGTGCTGCAGTAGCCCCCAGCCAGGCTCCTCCCGACTGCGTGTACTGCTACATAACAGCTGTGATATGGATAGCTGTTGTTACAGGTTTTCCAATGCAAGTCAAATCGTCTTAATCCATGCACAGGAGCTTGAGTTACAGCATATACGCCTTTTACTTGCCCCGAACGGACGGAAAATGTATGTACGCTCCTTCACGTACGTACCGTACGTTGGTTCACGTACCAGCGTACTGGGTAACACTGGGGGGAGGCACCGTCTGGACTTCTACTCACCATCCGTCGTAGGTGAGTGGCGCGTTTTTCTCGGCCCAGATGAGCTCTGACACAACCTCCGTGGATTCGACAAAGTCGGCAATGACCTGCAGAGAAGCGTAGGGAGGTGGGTGAAGGTGAGAAGGATGGGTGTCGGAACAACAACAGCAACAACAACAACAGCAGCAGCAGCAGCAGCAACAACAAAATACTCGAGCCAAGGAGAGAGTGCCACAGATCCCTAGGTGCTCCCCCGCCCGCCCCCCCCCCGCCCCACCGCTCCAGTCTGCTCCCCGCCCACTCCCCCCCCCACATGCTCTCACCTGCCAGCCGCTCTGCGCTTGGAACTCCGCTATCAGGCGTTGTATTTCCGCCTTATCACTTCCAAATGTAGACACCAGCAAGCGGAGCGGCTGCGCAAGGCATGCACACATGGCAGGGTTGGACGCATGCAACACGCAATCACATCCACAGCCTCGCGCAGCGCAGCGCAGCTCCCTGCATGTGGATTGTAAACTTAACCCTGGGATGACACTCCTGCTTGAGCTTGTGTGCCCTTATCTCGGCACACACACGCCGTGACCGCGACGGTCACTCACTACGCATGGAGATAGATCTGGAAAGCACCCAGAACACAGATGCATGTGTTGCAGCAATGGGTGGGAAAGCACCCAATCCTGCATGGATTACGAAGATTTGACTTGCATTGGAAAGCACCCAAAACACGCATGGGTGGGTTATTGCACCCTGTCTGGGTGAGGCATGGCCGACTGGAGAGCTGCAACATCGTGGTAGCCTCGGCCTCAGCGCGCAACTGTGCTTGCAAGGCCTTCGTATCCCTATGTTGCTGCGGTGCCACCATGGTGATGCTGATTAGCACACAAGCTGCAAGCTGAGAGCGCCTCACCCTGAATGTCTGCCCTGCGGTGAAACCGCCCATGCAACGATCAACGAAGCCGCTGACGAGCGTCGTTGCCGCTGCGTACTCGTCCTCGTTGCTGCATGTGGATGGGGCGGCGTATTAGATTAAGGGCGTGCTGCTGTGCACCTCTTCCCCTTGGGTCCCAAATGGCCCGGCTCAGTAGTGATTGTGCTCCCATATGTTGTGCTGTGTGTGCAGTCCAAGCTCGGCTGCGCGATCACCTCGTGTTGCTCTTCGTCAGGGCGAGCAAACCAAGCACGTCTTTCACGGAGCTCGCTATGCACGACGGGGACACGGCGGAGATTGGCTCATCAGCACACGCGCGCCGGCAGCTGAACACAGCCAGTAGGAGGAGTAGGGGTGCAACAGCCGTGGTGACCCAGCGACGGTGTCCCAGCCTCATGCTTGCGGGAAAACAGGCGGCGTTGCCACTTGCAACTATGGTGCGTAATCGTGTGTGCCTCACTCGACTGTTGTTGTTGCCGCGGTGCAAGAGTGGGGTGGGTGGGGGTCGCAAGTGGGGTTTTCAGGGGGGGTCCACTGAAAACCCACCAGTGGCCCCCGGCACTCCTGGTGCGCTGCCCTTCGGTGCACCAGGATCCAGAACATTTTCCTCGGTGGCGAAACTGGGTGACCACAATCCCAGGCTGGTCCCAGGCTAGTACTATTTAGTAGAAGTCGGGCGGTTGAACTGTGCGCGCGCCTGTCACAGTGTGATTGGTGTGCACATTGTGCTTGGCGGCGAGCGGGTGGCTTCACCTGCTTGCCAGTTGCAGCCTCCTGGATGTGTGTGTGTGAGGGGAGGTGACGGTGACGGGAATTCAAACGGGAAGACAGCTGAGATGAAGCCGACAGCTCTGGTCTTAGGGTTTGACATGTACGCGCCCGGAGGACTCCGGGGCGTGAGTTAAGGCCTGGGCTAGAAGTCTAGGGGGGGACTCTACTAAGAGAGCTTGCGAGCCCGCACGGGCGCCACGCTACCAGAAAGTTGCCAACATAAACTCTGCCCAGCTACTTGGTGGTCACCGTGACTGGAAGCCAAACGGAACGTGGTGAGTTCATAGCTTACAGTACGCACCCTCGGGGCGTGGGATTGAGGCAGCTGCCTAACGAGGCTACCATTAACGTGGTGAGGAGAGTTACTACCAACTCTACTAGGAGCCGAGACCGGATCACAGCCGCCGCCAGCTGCCGTGCTGCTACAGGTGTTCTCTGCCCAGCTGCACGAACCGCTGCGCGCGCGTCGCGACCATTGCCGCGTGCAGGTCTGGCGGCTGCACCGGAGCCCTTAATTGTACAGGCTCGTCGACCAGCCAGCCGAGCGGGCCGGCCACTTGCACCTGGGTGGGGGTGGGGGGTGGGTGGGAGAGGGGAGCACACGAGTGTGTGTGTGTGTGTGTGAGGGTGTGCGTGTGTATGTCAGTGGTGCAGAAAGCCGTGACGCGGTTACGTGCGTCACACGGGAGGTTCGTTTGGCGGGACGTCCGCGTCACGCCAGAGCGCGGAGCGCGACGCGTTCTCGTGTGAAAAGTGTGAAAATCGGACTGCTGACCTTTGGCAGCACACAACAGAGAACAGCACAGCAGAGCACAGCACCGCACGGCACGGCACGGTACAGCATGGCATGTCACAGCACGTCACAGCACGTCACAGCACGTCACAAAAACAACTGCGGGCCCCGCAGCAACACGGCGACATACCACAGAGCCCAGCCCAGCGAAATAATTCACCTGAAACAAGCGCTGACTCAGCACCGCTGGCGGGCCCCACGTCAGCGCGATGAAGTTCAAAAATGGGCCATACCTGGTCGAGGTGTGTGTGTGTGTGTGTGTGCGTGCGTGTGTGTGTGTGTGTGTGTGTGTGCATGCATGCGTGTGTGCGTGTGTGTGCATGCATGCGTGTGCGTGTGTGTGTGTGTGTGCATGCATGCGTGTGTGCGTGTGTGTGCCTGTCCCAGAAGCACCTGCACCCGCTGCCCAACCACCCACACCCTGCGCGAGGTACTCATTTGGCAGCTGTGTGGGTGAGGTGTCAGCGGGGGTGGGGCATGCACGGGCAAGAGCTCGCGTCAAGGAGCTTATGGTTTTAGTAGGCTACCTGGGTGGTATAGGGTGGATCTGGGGGCCTAGTGCCCTGTCCAGGCCCAGTGCGTGCGCGCACTCCCGCCCCTACCGGGTAGCCAGCCAGTTTCATCCTGAAACTGAGTTTTAGGTGTCGGGCGCTAGCGCCGACACAGGTCTAATACATCGTTACTGGTGTCACACACAGACTGTACAATCCATCATCATCATCAGGCTGTACTCCAGCCGCTGTAGTGAAGAGTGCGAGGCTTCTGCCCCTGCCCCTGTCCCTGCTTCTCCCCCTTCCTCTCCCTCTCCCCCCCCTCCCTCCCCTCCCCTTCCCCCTCCCCCTCCCCCTTCCCCTTCTCCTTCCCCTCCCCATGCCTCTGCCTCTGCCTCGAAGGTGCACTCACGTGGGCGTGGGCGTCGACGATATCTGGTTCCCGTCAGACGAGCGCACATTGTAGAACGTGGCAAGCCTAGTAGTAAAGAGTGCAAGGCTGCGCTGCCTCTGCTGCTGCCTGTGCCTGTGCTTGCGCCTGTGCCCTGTCCCTGCCCCTTCCTCTTCCATTTCCTCTTCCTCATCCTCTTCCTCACCCTCTTCCTCCTCCTCTTCCTCTTCCTCTTCCTCTTCCTCTTCCTCGTCCCCTCCCCCTTCCCCCTCCCCTGCCTCGTAGGTGCACTCACGTGGCCGTGGGCGTTGACGATATCTGCTTCCCGTCAGACGAGCGCACATTGTAGAACGTGGCAAGCGCGGCAGTGCTCTGTAGGTGAGGGGAGGGGGTGGGGGGGTGGGGGGGCGAGGAGGGGGTCCGGGTTTAGGGTTAGGTCGAAGCATGGGTCGAACAGCCAAGTCACATGCCATCCATATTGTTTGCCTTTGCAGGTGGGGGGTCAAACTTTAGTTGTTAAATGTAATTGCGGGGGTCGTTCTTCGTCGTTTCAGCGCCCAGAATCGCGATTTTCAACAATTTCTATTAGTTTCTCAGCTTCGTGGGGGGGCAAGAAAAGATACTTGGTCGCAAAAGCAAACCGCACGGACGGTAGATGCAGTTGTTTTGCTCGTTTGGGGTCAAGCCTCGCTTTTGACGAGCGCACGTTGTAGAACGTGGTGAGCGCATCAGAGCTGTGCCAGCCGGGGGCGGGGGCAAGGAGGGGGCCCGGGTTTAGGGTGGGGTTAAGGGCTTGAGAAAGGTGAGGGTAAAGGGTTATGTTTGTTGCTGCGGTGGCCCTGGCTTCTGCGTGTCCGCCACCACCAGCTTGAACTCTTTGATGCCAACCTCCCCGCGCCTAGCTATATGACAGAGGGTGCACGCCCACCCGACAGCTACAGCTGCTCGAGCAGCGCCAGCAGCGCGGCTGGCTTCTGCGCCCACCACCATCAGCCTGTAGTCTTTGATGCCCTGTTGTGAGCAGGAGGTGGCGGGACGGCGGCGAGACGGGTAGTACAGCAGCAGGCGCACGACTCCAGCACAGCCAGCAGAGTTGCATCACCACCACATTGCATGCATCATCATGCCGGGGTCGGCAAACGGGGGGCCCAGCAGCAGGCGCATGATTCCCACACAGGTGCGGGCCCACAGCCTGTTTCGGTTCATCCCTCGCCCCGAGGAGGCCGATTTAGATGAGCTGATACGGGAGTTTATGAATCTTCGGCCAGGCCAGGAGAACCCCAGGTTCTGGCACAAGTTGGCTGAATTCCTTCACCTGTTTTGAGACACGCACCGCGTGCACAGCATCATGATGGCAGATGGCATGCTAGGGGTCTAATTTTGACAGCTGCCGGCCTCTTTCCTAGGGTCTCAATGCGCCATCAAAGGCGTCCGACGGACTGTAAAATCGACCACAGCCGTGGCGAGCAGGTCTTGGGGGCGTTGCATACAAATCGCTCTTCTTTCGCTTTTGCTTCATGACTACACGTGTATTGATTGGCGGCTACCGCCCTCAAGTGATTGTACGTAGGCCAGAGCTTGACTTGGGTCTAGGCGGTGGTACTAGGACTAGACGGTGTCTTTCTTGGAAACCCGATGTCGCTGTTATTGCGGTAAGCGGCGCCCATGCGGGCCTGTATCATCGATGGCTGCTGCAGCTGCACCAGCAGACATGTGGTCGATCAGCATGCGCACCGCCTCCATGGCTCACGCACAGGGCACCCAAACTGTGCATGCACACCGCCTGCATGGCCTTGCGGGCTCTTCTAGTAGATCTCCCCTAGACGTGTAGTCTAGGCCTTAACTCACGCCCCGGGGTCCTCTGGGCACGTACATGTAAAAACTGTAAAAACATGCGCACCGCCTCCATGGCTCACTGTCACAACTCTCAGGGTTGTTGAAGCTGTGAGGAAGGTTGCTAGTGATTTTGCATGTCAGGAGCCCCGCCTCGCTCTTGATTGTCCTCTCCATCCAAAGCTCAGCTTACGAGAGGTCCAAGGGTGTGGAACGTGTGGACTCCATCACCCATCAGGTAATTAATACCTGTCACTAACCAAGAGCATCCTTAAAGATAAGGGTCTGGGTAAGATTTGTGACACTCACGCACCGGGCACCCAAACTGTGCATGGGGGTATGAACGCCCAATGAACGCCCCACTCAATAAAAATGACCAGAGCGCGGCATGTCCCCCCTGCCCTGCCGCCGCATGCCCTTCACTGAGAGAGCAAGTGGGTGCATCACGCGTTCCCACCTGGCCGCATGCCGGGGCGCCAGACACGAGGAACACACGGTTCCCTGAAGGCATGCCCATGGCCCCCATGGTGCATGCATACCCAAACGCAGGGCACCCCCAACACCCACCTGGCCCCAAGCCGGGGATCCGGGCGCGAGGAACACGCGGCTGCGCGTGCCTTGGTCCAGCAGCATGCATAAAGGCATGCCCATGGCCCCCATGGTTCATGCACAGGGTGCACGCACAGGGTGCCCCAAACACCCACCTGGCCCCATGCCGGGGAGCCAGAAGCGAGGAACACACGGCTGTTCTTCCCTTGTTCCAGCAGCATGCATAAAAGCATGCCCATGGCCACCATGGTGCATGCACAAGGGCTCCCCGAACACCCACCTGGCCCCACGCCGGGGAGCCGGACGCGAGGAACACACGGTTGCCTGCGCGCATGCACACACACAGCAGCACAAGGTGTTTAGTGGTACCAGGCCTGGCGCACCAAGCGCTGTGGGTGGCACACCACAAACACACAGCGTGAGTTTATGTGGTGTGTTTGTGTGTGGCTGCGGAGGTGTCTTTCTGATGGAAGAGCAGCGACAGATAAGGACGCACACCACCCTACCAAAATTCCGTCGTCGGATCCGCGCAAGTGAATGCGGTCATAACGTCTGCGATGGTCCAGGGTGCGCCTCAGGCGGTGGTGGGCGCCTGAGGCGGTCGGTGTGGCGCCTGAGGCGGTTTGGATAATGCCTAGGGCGGCTTTGGAAAAGCAGGCTGGGGCAGGGTGTGCGTGGACACCAAGACGGGATGGGTCAAGACGATCGTAGGTGCGCCTC
>VFSX01000344.1:102500-125000 GCA_016618255.1 Chlamydomonas sp. UWO 241
CTTGGCATCCATAAAGGAGTGCGGAAACAACATAGGCATTGTACAGACGGATCTTAGTAGAGTCAGAGATGACTTCAGGGGGGGCGTCCCAGAACCGTAGGGTAAGGCGTTTGTAGGCAAACCAGGCAGAGCCAATGCGGCGTGAGATCTCGGCATCGAGTATCCCGGCGTCTGAGTGGGAGACAGGGTGTGCATCGGAGGGGGAGGGGGCTGCGGGTGTGGAATAAATACTGCCGAGGTATTTGAACTTGTCTGTGGGGTGGACGAGGTGGGGGTTAGAGGAGGAAGTGGAAGGGATGGAGATCGGTGCTGGGGTGTCGGTGTGGGCAGACGGGTGACCCAGGGTTTGGTGCACGGTCTTGGCGTAGTTGATCTCGAGTGCGAGGTCGGAGCAGATCTGGTCGAGGCGGGCGAGCATGTCTTTGAGGGCATCGATGTCGAGTGCCATCAGAGCTATGTCGTCCGCGTAGAGGAGGAGGGGGAGGTAGGGTAGAGTCGAAACCGTGGCGTGGGAGGGGTGTGTGGAGAGTGCCGTTCACCACGTAGCCAATTTGGATGCCTGCGTTGGGGAGCTGGGCTATCAGGGATCGGATGACGGTGTCGATGAAGATGTTGAAGAGGAGGGGGGAGAGGGGTCAGCCTTGCTTGACTCCAGCTTCGAGGGGAAAGGAGGCAAAGTAGGCGCCGCCTACACGGACTCTGGCGGTGGCACCAGAGTAGAGGCTCTCGAGGAGGGAGAGGAGGTCGGGGTGTACGCCTCGACGGAGGAGGGTGTGCCAGAGGGCGGTGTGGTTGACTCGGTCAAAAGCCTTGGAGAGGTCGACGTAAGCCACGTGAAGAGGGGCTTGGGCGCGGTGAGACTCCTCTTGGAGGCGGCGTAGGGTAAAGATGGGGGCGGTGGTGCCTCGGCCGGGCCGGAAGCCGAATTGGTAGGTGGAGAAGTAGTCATCCAGGTGTCGTCCGAGGCGGGTGAGGAGGACGTGGGTGTGGACTTTGCCCGGGACGGGAAGGAGGGAGATGCCGCGGTAGGATTTGACGGCTGTGGTCGGGCCGGATGATGCGCCCTTGTAGAGGGGGCAGATGTCCGCCTGCTTCCACGCGGTAGGGATGGTTCTGGTGTTCCAACACGAGATGATGAGACGGTGGAGGGCTCCGGTGACAATGTCGCCGCCGTGCTTGATGAGCGGGGCGGTGATGTTGTCGTAACCGGGGGCGGAGTTTTTGAGGGTTTTGATCGCGGTCTCCACCTCGCCCCGTGAGGGTGGAGGCATCAACGGCGGGGGAGGAGGGGAGGGGGCATGGGCCAGGTGTGAGTCCAGCGTGGCAAGGCATACGGTTGAGGTGAGGTCGTGGAGTTGTTTGAAGTGTTCTCCAAACGCGTCGGCCACGGCTTGAACGCCGAAGCACAAGTGGTCGCCAGAGCGGACGGCGGGGGCGGAGGCGGCGTGGGGGCGGTCGACGAGGCGGGACAGTGTGCGGTGGGCGGTGTGGGGTTTGTTGTTGTCGAAATCGTTCTGCACGTGCTTGGCGGCGGCGCTCCAGTGGGAGTCGGAGTCGTCACGGATGGAGGATTTGAGGTCGGACTCCAGGTGCTTGGACTGCTCCCGGGGGGCGCCCTCAGCGCGGGCAGCTTGCAGGTTTCTGGCGATCTCGAGCGAACGGTCAGAGAGGGTGAAGTCGATGGGGACCTCGGGTGGGCGGGGGCCTAGGACCTCGCTGGCCGCGGCGTGAATGGATACGATGAAGTGGGCCAGTTGTTGGTCGAGGGTGAGGGGAAGGGGTGCGGGAGGAGGGATGGCGAGGGCGTCCTTGGAGCCGCTGCGTACCTCAGTCGCGTGTCGGGGTCGCGGAGAAGGTCTGTGAAGTAGCGGGGGGTCGGAGCGGGGCGTGGGTGGTGGGCGCGCGTGTGGGTCCATGCTTTGGAGAAACGGAGCCGGATGAGGGTGGTGACGAGGGCGTGGTCAGGTTTGACGACGGTGAGGAGTGGTCTGGTCAGGGGGCATCGCGCGCGGATGTCTCGTACTGAGCTCAAGTGGGGACGTCGGACGAGGATGTGGTTGGGGATGTTGCAGTCTTTGCCGGTACGGCTGTACCAGGTGTAGATGCGCGACGGGGTATGTGGGAAGAAGGAGTAAGTGACAACGAGGTTGTGCGCGGCGCACAGGTCAAGGAGCCGGTGTCCGTTGTCGTTGATGCCGGGTTTGTGGTGGAACTCAGCGAGGGGGGAGTTGGGTGGGAAGGTCAAGGTTGTGCTGTGTGTGGGGGGGCAGGTGTGGCGACCAACCGCTGGGTAAACGGTGTGGGACGCTGCGGAGACCTTGGCGTTGAAGTCGCCAAGGACAAGGAGGAAGTGGTGTGAGGGGGTGTCGGAAAGGGCCTCGTTGAGCCGCTCGTAGAACAGATCCTTGGCGGGCTCGTCGGCGGCGGCTTCCGTAGGGGCGTAAGCGATGACGACACACACAGACAGACAGACAGACACACACGTACACACACACGCACCCGGCGGAACATACAGCACGCCATCCGGCGCCTCGGCAAACGCCCTCCGGAACGCTTCTGTGCAATCGGTTTTGTTGTCTCCGACCGCGCCCCAATCTGTCACGTTTGAGGTCACGTCTGCGTTTGGGAGCTGCTCGTCGCCGCCCATGTAGCCTGTGTGTGTGTGTTTGTGTGTGTGTGTGTGCGTGTGTGTGTGTGTGTGTGTGTGTGTGTGTGCATGTGTGTGTGTGTGTGTCAGTGCTGCATAAAGTCGTGGCAAGGTCGCTTGCGGCATAAGGGAGCTTCGTTTGGCGGGACCTCCGCGTCGCTATCCGCCCGCCCGGAGCGCGACGCGTTCTTTGTGTGGAAAGTGTGAAAAGTGTGAAAATGGCGACCCCAATGTTTTGTACGACACCCCACCCCACACCTGCCATACGACCAGTCGGGCAGCTGGCCGCACGGGTCCCACAGCTCACCGACGCTCTCCCAAAGTTAGTCTCTAGTCATTAACACCAAAACCCAAACCCTGAAACCTAGGCCCCACACCTGCGAACAACCAGTCGGGCATCCGTTTGCGTGGGCGCCGCGGGTCCCACACCTCCGCCCGCATCCCCACACCCCACACCTCAACCGCAACCATTCCACACTTGCGTACGACCCCATCCCCACACCCCCTGCACACTTCACACCTCCGCCCGCATCCCCACACCCCACACTTGCGTACAACCCCAACCCCACACCCCCTGCACACTTCACACCTCCGCCCGCATCCCCACACCCCACACTTGCGTTAGACCCCAACCCCACACCCCCTGCACACTTCACACCTCCGCCCACATCCCCACACCCCACATTTGCGTACGACCCCAACCCCACACCCCCTGCACACTTCACACCTCCGCCCGCATCCCCACACCCCACACTTGCGTACGACCCCAACCCCACACACCCTGCACACTTCACGCCTCCGCCCGCATCCCCACACCCCGCACTTACGTACAACGCCACCCCCACCCCCCCGGCACACTTCACACCTCCGCCCGCGTCCCCACACCCCACACTTGCGTACAACGCCACCCCCACACACCCTGCACAATCTACACCTCCGCCGGCATCCCCACACCCAACACCTGCATACGACGAGTCGGGCAGCCGGCCGCGTGGGTTGGGCGTCCAGGTTTTAGGGTTGAGGTTTTTTTTTCAACCTCGTTTTGTTTAGGGTCTCTTGTACCCTAAACCCTAAACCCTTATCACTTAACCCTAAAACCTAGGCCCCACACCTGCGTACAACGAGTCGGGCAGCCGGCCGCGTGGGTTTAAGTTCAAGTTTTAGGGTTCAGGGTTGAGGGGTTTCAAAAACTCGTTTCGTTTAGGGTCTCTTGAACCCTTTAGAAACCCTCACAACTAAAAACTAAAACATACAACCTAAAACCTAAAACCTAAAATCTAGGCCCCACACCTGCGTACGACCAGTCGGTCAGCCGGCAGCGCGGGTCCCACAGCTCACCGACGCTCTCCCAAAGTTAGTCTCTAGTCATTAACACCAAAACCCAAACCCTGAAACCTAGGCCCCACACCTGCGTACAACCAGTCGGGCATCCGTTTGCGTGGGCTTGGGGTTCAGGTTTTAGGGTTCAGGGATCAGGGTTTCTTAACCTCGTTTTGTTTTTAGGGTCTCTTGAACCCTAGTCACAAAAACCTTATCACAAAAACCTAAAACCTAGGTCCACACCTGCGTACGACCAGTCGGGCAACCGGCCGCGCGGGTCCCACAGCTCGCCGTCGCTCCCCCAAAGGTAATCTCTGAACGCGTTTTTCACCTGGCATGAACAAAGGGGAAGGGGGGGACACGCATGTTTGTGTGTGTGTGTGCATGTGTGTGTAAGTGCTTGTGTGCGTGTGTCGGTGTGTGTCAGAGAGAGAGAGAGGAAGAGAGAGAGAGAGGGAGAGCAAGAGAGAGGGCAAGAGACAGAGTGAGTGGCGCCGCAACACGATATGTGTGCATGCTCGTGTTGGGAGGGGAGCCGTTGCCCCCCCCCCCCCCAAAGGTGCTCTCTGAGCGTTTTTTTACCTGGCATGAAGGCGGGGGTGGGCAGCAAGCGTGGAGAGAGAGGGAGAGAGGGAGAGAGACAGACACAGACAGAGCGAGTGGCACCACAATGCGATTTGCGTGCATGCCCGTGCTGTGAGGCGAGCCGTCGCTCCTCCCAAAGATACTCTCTTAGCGTATTCTTCACCTGCCCCGCTTGGATGTGCGTGTTTGTGCGTGTCCAAGTATGTGTGTGTGTGTGTGTGTGTGTGTGAGAGAGAGGGAGAGAGAGAGAGAGAGGCAGAGGGAGAGACCCAGGGAGAGACCCAGAGAGAGAGCGAGAGAGAGGGAGAGAGAGGGAGAGAAAAGAGAGACAGAGAGAGAGAGACAGAGAGAGACAGAGAGAGAGAGACAAAGAGGGAGAGAGGCGGCATGTCGCACACAACACAACACACACACACACACCAACACACACATGTGTGCGTGTGCACACACGCATTCACACACAAACACACGCATTCACACACAAACACACATGCACACACACACAAACACACACATACGTCCATGCGTGCACACGCACACACACACACACCTTCGGCGGGACCTCCCGCTCAGCAGGATGCACACACACACACACACACACACGCACACATGCACAAACACACACACGCACACACACGCACACACACACACCTTCGGCGGGACATCCCACTCAGCAGGGCGCACGCCACACACACACACACACACACACACACGCACACATACGCAGACACACACTCACACTCACGCACATCCATGCGGCCGCACACACACACACACACACACATGCGCACACACACACACACTCACACACACACACACATGCATGTGCACGCACGCACACACACACACACACACCTTCGGCGGGACTTCCCACTCAGCAGGGCACAAACAACACACATACACACACATGCACACGAACACGCACACACCTTCGGCGGTACCTCCCACTCAGCAGGATGCACACACACACACACACACACACACAAACACACACACACCTTCGGCGGGACCTCCCACTCAGCAGGGCGCGCGCCACGCACAAACGGCGGGGGCGGTGGCATCGGCGGTCTGTGGCAGCGGCGGCATGTGTGTGTGTGTGTGTGTGTTTTAGCGCTAATTGGTCACCCGCTGTAGACCGACACACATGTGCCATTTGACCTCTGGAATATTGCCAGTACTTTAGTACGGGTAGTGCTGTTGCAGTCGTGTAACACTTTGGAATGGAATGGAATGTGTGTGTGTGTGTGCATGCCTGCGGCGCTCTGTGGCAGGGGCAGCAGGTGTGTGTGTGTGTGTGTGCGTGTGTGCGTGTGTTTGCACATGTGTGTGTGGGGGGGGGGTGCATGCCTGCGGCAGGGACAGCAAGTACACACACACACACACACACACACACACACGCGCACCCCCCCACCCCCCCCACACACACACGCACCTCGGGGGCTTGAGCGGTGGGCGCGGCGGCGGTAGCGCTGGCGGCGGGGATGGAGGAGGGTGTGTGTGTGTGGGGGGGGGCACATTCACATCGTTACACACACACAAACACACATGCACACACACACACACACACACACACACACACACACACCTCGGGGGCTTTCGCGGTGGGCACGGCGGCGCTGGCGCTGGTGGCGGGGATGGCGGTGCTGGCGGCGGGGATGGCGGAGGCGGTCGCGGGGGCGGGAGCGGCGGCTGGTCCCCGGGGGACAGAGGGGGGCGCGGAGGAGGGGGGCGTTCTCTAGGGTGGGAGGGGTGAGGGGGGGGTGAGTGGGTGGGCAGGCGGCAAGCATGCGGCGGGCGGACGGTGGGAGGGTGGGCGTGGGTGGCTGTCCCCGGGGAGGGCGGGGGCTGGGAGGAGGGGGCGTTCTCTGGGTGTGGAGGTTGGGGAGTGGGGGGGGCAGGCGGCGGGCGGGCGGTGGAGGGTGGGCGGTTGCGGTGACTGGTGCCCGGGGGAGAGGCGGCTCGAAGGAAGGGGGTGTTCTCTGGGGGGGGGAGGGGACCGGGGGGGGGAGGTGAGTGGTTGGCAGGCGGCGGCGGGCGGCAGGCGGGTGGTGGAAGGGTGGGCGGTAGCGGCGACTGGTCCCCAGGGGAGAGGGGGGCTCGGAGGAGGGGGGCGTTCTCTGGCGTCGGGAGGGGGGAGGGGGGGGTGCAACAGTTACAGTTACATCGGCTTTCCAGCAAAGACTACCAGGGGGGGGGAGGGGCAGTGAATTCCTTTTTGGCTCTACACAGCCATTTGGCTGTATTCCGGCTGTACTTTGACCTTGCACACAGCTCAACCCATTCAGTGGATTGTTAGTCTGATAAGCCCGCCAGACAGACCACGTCAACAGCGTTCAAATGACCTATGTATGAGGACAAATGGTCAACGGGAGGTCGACGGTCAACGCGGTCAAAGGGAAATCCGGCTGTGGAATGATTAATTTAAAATCCTGAAAAGGAAATCACTGGTGAGTGGGTGGGCAGGCGGCAAGCAGGCGGCGGGCGAGTGGTGGGAGGGTCAGTGATTCCCCTGCGAGTCGTATACCGCTCCGAGCCGGATTTCCCATTTCCCAGAAAACCACCCCAAACTTGGTGGGTGGGGGCGTGGAGCGATGCGTTGGAAAGCTCTTGCCGAGAGCAGCACAACGGCATGCATTGCATGAATACCCGCTGTGTATTGTGCCTGGTATGAGCGGTCAAAGTTGCTGGAGCCGGCAAAAAACTTATTACTAAATTCCTTCCCAGGGACCACTGAGGAGGGTGGGAGGTGGCGGCGGCTGGTCAGCAAGGGAGAGGGGGGATCGGAGGAGGGGGGCGTTCTCTGGGGTGGGGTGGGGGAGGGGTGAGTGGTTGGGCAGGCGGCGGGTGGGCGGCGGGTGGGCGGTGGGAGGGTGGGCGGTGGCGGTGGCTGGTCCCCGGGGGAGAGAGGGGGCTTGGAGGCGGGGAGGCGTTCACTGGGGTGGGGAGGGGAGGGGGGGGGATCGTGTGTGTGTGGGGAGGGTATGTTTGCCACACACACACACACACACACACACACACACACACACACATGCACGCACGCAGGCACACATTAGGGAGCGTGTATGCGCATCGAGGGGAGGGAGGGGGGCGTCAGTGCCCCAGCCCCGTGTGCCCGCTGTGGAACGTTGAGGCCCCACAGCCAGCCAGCCGGCTGGCTATAGAGCACGCCACCGTTGTCGTCGAATGCAAAACACAACGGGAGCGCCTAGACCCTGAGTAAAAACACATAACACAACACATAACATAGCACCCTGAGTAAAAAATATAACATAACACAACGGGAGCTCCTAGACACTGAGTAAAAACACACGACCCCAAACGGCTGCAGCCACCGAGGCGCTCATCGCCCCCCCCCAGCACAGTCCCCCGTTGTGACGAACCGCAAAGAACTACCCCACACGGTTCTGAGAGCCAAGTTCGGGAATGCGAGCCCATGTCCACCCCCCACCCCCCCTCACATGTGGAACATGTCGTGGGTGGTCAGGCTACGCTGATGCCGGCCCGAGCTCTGGGGCGTCTGGTGGGGACGCTCGTGTGCCTGCTGCACAGCGTCGCCTGCGGTTGAGTGTGTGTGTGTGTGTGTGTGTGCACGTGCGTGTGTGTGTAGGGGACACTCGTGTGCCTGCTGCACCGCGTCGCCTGCGCGGTTGAGTGTGTGTGTGTGTGTGTGTGTGTGTGCATCGTGCGTGTGTGTGAGTGTTTTTATGTCTCTATATGTTGATACCTATGTGGTTGCCTTCTGCACCGCGTCGCCTGCGGTTGAGTGTGTATGTGTGTGCGTGTGTGTGTGTGTGCACGTGAGTGTGGGGACGCTGGTGTGCCTGCTGCACCGTGCTGCCTGCACAGTTGTGTGTGTGTGTTGTGTGTGCGCGTGTGTGTTGTGTGTGCGTGCGTGCGTGCGTGTGTGTGTCTGTGTGTGTGTGTGTGTGCGTGTGTGTGTGTGTGTGCACTTGAGTGTGGGGACGCTGGTGTGCCTGCTGCACCGTGCTGCCTGCACAGTTGTGTGTGTGTGTTGTGTGTGCGCGTGTGTATTGTGTGTGCGTGCGTGCGTGCGTGTGTGTGTGTGTGTGTGTGTGCGTGTGCGTGCTGTTGCACCCATGCAGCACGCCTCTTTGCATGCACGGCTGGGCCCCTGATGCACGAGGCGCTCGCACCCCCACCCCTTGTCATCACTACTGCGTGGCTTATGCGGTGCTAGAATAGTACCCAGCGTAGGACGCGGATTGCTGCGTGCGGCCGTTGCTGGCTAACTACCGCACCGATGCTGGCTAACTACCGCACTGAACCCACCTGTACAGCATAGGAGCAGACACACCAACGCCACGGCAGCGTGGGCACCCATCATCGGGACTCCATCTGCGCTGCGCGCACCTGGCAGTTTCATCGAGTGATCACAATCGAGTGACTTCCACACCAACAGATTGCCAACAAAATCTCGCACAGCGACACTGCGCTGTCGCAGCACACGCGCCCGGTTGTATCGCGCTTCCATCATCGTTCGCGGTCAACCTCGGTCAGGGGTCGAGCTGTCCCACCAGCTGTCATTGACCTTTGAGTTGCATGGCGGACACGGCGCTCGTCCAGGACGTGGGCGGGCCCATCGCCCACCCGCTGGACCTGCAGCGAGATGAGAGCTACGAGGAGGCGCATGAGCCCAGTGAGGACGAGAAGCCTAGTATGCAGCACTCCCATGCATCGTCACCGCCGCCCTACGTCCCGGTCGGCGCGTGCGACATGGAGATGGACTGTGACGTGGAGCCGCCGGGGAAGGACCAGCCGTGCGGTGGCGCGCCCAGCAGCATGGGCATGGACACGCCCACGCTGCTCGCACGCGCCCATGCCCATGCGGACGGCATGCCCATGCCCAGCAGCAGCCACGTGCTGTGGGCCGAGCCTGCGGCGGCAGGGGCATCAGGGACAGCAGGTGGGCCATGAACACGGGCGTGGGTGGCACAAGGGGTGGAAGGGCGTGTGTCGCGGAGAGGAGGGGGGGGGGCGGCACTGCACGGGACGAGTCAAACCACCTGCATGCACACACAACTGCATGCCATCCATGCCATGCCATGCTGCATAGAAGATCGCGCACAGCTGGAACATACAAGCGGATCTGCAGGAGGGCCGGAGGAAGCGCAACCTGCAGTCGACGGCGCATCAAGCGCCGCATGCGGGGAGGGGGGCGGGGGGCAGCCGTGCGGCAGCCCAACCACCACTACCGCCCCTGCCGCCGTGCCTACTTCAGCTGCGCCTGTTGAGGAGCCGCAGAACCAGCTGGAGGCTGCTGTTGTGCCAACAGAGGACGACGGGGGCGCCACGGGGGCCGGGCGGGCGGGCGACCCCTCAGCGGCAGCGGCAGCGGGCGGCGCACGGGCACCGGAGGCCGCCGCACGGCCCCTGTTTGTGCCCAGCAGTGATGCGACTGGCAGTGCATGCACACCGCCAGCGTCGGGTGAGTTTTCGGAGCTTCGCAATGAGCTGGCGCGCACGCGCACCACACGCACACGCGCACACTCGCAAGCAGACACAAAACCACAGTAGCACACAACGCACGCAAACGCCCACCCACCACACCGCCCAGGCGTTCCCTCAGGGAGTTGACAAGCACGCACGCACACACGCACACACACACACACGCACACACACACACACCTGTTTCGGTTCATTCCTCGCCCCAAGAAGGCCGATTTAGATGAGTGGATGCGGGAGTTTATGAATCCTCAGCCAGGCCAGGAGAACCTCAGGTTCTGGCACGAGATGGCTGACTTCCTTGTCGCCTGTTTTGAGACACGACACCGTGTGCACAGCAATCATGATGGCAGATGGCATGCTAGGGGTCTAATTTTGACAGCTGCCGGCCTCTTTCCTAGGGTCTCATGCGCCATCAAAGGCATCCGACGGACTGTAAAATCGACCACAGAGAGAGAGAGAGAGATTCCTTACAATTCTCACCACAGGGGCAACCTGGATTACGGCTCATGCCTGTGCTTACTTAAGCGCACACCCCGGCAATCGTTTCAGAAGTCAAAAAACACCAAGGGATCTTAAGTTCGTTCGCTGCGGGTGACCAGCCATATGCGCTAGTACGAGAGGATATCCATGAGCTTGGGGATTTTATGCACACACACATACACACACACACACACTCACACGCCCACCCACAAACACAGCAGCACACAGCGCACGCAAACGCCCATCCACCGCCCAGGCGCCCCCGCGGGGAGCTGACAAGCTCGCTCGCACGCGCATGCACACATGCGCATGCACACACATGCACGCACACACGCGCATGCACACATTTGCATGCACACACATACACAGCAACACATCATGCACGCAAATGCACACCCACCCAACCACCGCCCAGGTGCACCCGCGGGGAGCTGACAAGCACGCACACACATGCATGCACACGCGCATGCACACACGCATGCGCATGCACACACGCGCATGCAGACATTTGCATGCACACACATACACAGCAACACATCATGCACGCAAATGCACACCCACCCCCCAACCACCGCCCAGACGCTCCCGCGGGGAGCTGACAAGCACGCACGCACACGCATGCACGCACGCGCATGCACACACACGCATGCACACACTCGCAAGCAGACACACAAACACAGCAGCGCACAGCACACCAAAACGCCCACCCACCGCACAGGCGCCCCCGCCGGGAGCAGACAAGCACGCACGCACACGCATGCACACACACGCATGCACACATTCACACACAAACACACACAAACACAGCAACGCCCAACGCACGCAAGCGCTCACCCACCGCCCAGGCGCCCCCGCGACGCTGCCGCCGTTGGACGACCTCGGGGAGCTAAGCGGGGAGCTGGCACGCGTGTGCGCTATGGGCGACCCCACCACCGCAACGGCGGCGGCAGTTGGCGCCTTGGCGCCCCCGTCCGCGCCTGACAGCGCCCTGCGCAGCGGCGAGATCGGGGAGCTTAGCGGCGAGCTGGCGATGGGCGGCTTGACTGCCGCAGCAGCAGCAGCGGGCGCTGCCGCTGCAGCCACCACAGCGTCACCCGCGCCCGTGCCCAGCTGCGCCCCGCCCAGCGGCGAGCTCGGGGAGCGGCTAAGCGGCGAGCTGGCGATGGGCGGCCCGACTGCCGCAGCAGCAGCAGCGGGCGCTGTCGCAGCAGCCACCACAGTGGCGCCCGCATCCGTTCGCAGCAGCGCCCCGCGCAGCGGCGAGATCGGGGAGCTAAGCGGCGAGCTGGCGATGGGCGGCCCGACTGCCGCAGCAACAGCAGCAGCGGGCGCTGCCGCAGCAGCCACCACAGCGGCGCCCGCGTCGATGTCCAGCAGCGCCCCGCCCAGTGACGAGCTCTCGGAGCTCCGCGCCGAGGTCGTGCGCCTGCGGGCGCTGGCCCCGGGCGAGGGCGCCGAGCTGGCGCGCGTGCGGGCGGTGCGCGACGAGCTCTCGCGGGAGTCTGGGCAGTACAAGGGCGAGATCGCGAAGGTGGGTGCAGTGTGGCGTGGGTGCAGTACAAGGGCAGTACAAGGGCAGTACGAGGGCAGTACCCGAGCAGTACACGTGCCACAGGTGGGGGTGGACAGTGGGTGTATACAGTGGGACCAAGGGCAGTTCAAGGGCAGTACAAGGGCAGAATGCGAGCAGTACACGGGCAGTACAAGGGCCGCAGGTGGGGGTTTAAAGTGTGTCCAGGGCATGACAAGGGCAGTACGAGGGCAGTACGCGAGCAGTACTCGAGCAGTACAAGGGCCGCAGGTGGGGGTATACAGTGGGTTCAAGGGCAGTACAGAGGCAGTATGAGGGCAGTACACAAGCAGTGCACATGCCACCGGTTGCTGTATACAGTGGGTGTCTACAGTGGGTCCACAGGCAGTTCAAGGGCAGTACGAGGGCAGTACAAGGGCAGTACACAAGCAGTAAAAGGGCCACAGGTTTATGTATACAGTGGGTGTATACAGTGGGTCCAAGGGCAGTATACAGGCAGTACGAGGGCAGTACAAGTGCCAGATCGCAGTGGGTGGTCTGGGAAGTTCACAGGGCAGGTTGCAAGGTGGGGCTCCATTGCATCGACACATGCGTGCGCGCGCACACGCAACAGAAAAAACAAACAACAGCAGCAACAGCAGCAATAACAGTTACAACAACAACAAACAACAGTTGCAATAACAACAAATAACAAACAACAAACAACATCAAAAACAACAAACATATGCAATAATCCCACCCATGTGCACAGCTCACTGGCGCGGTCGTGTCGCGCGACCGTCACATTGCGCAGCAGGCGGCAGAGCTCGCGTCCCTGCGCGCATCGGCAGCGGCGGCGCAGCAGGTAAACACATAGGCATAATGCGAAAACAAGTAACAAGTACCGTAAACTCCATTGGCCTTTAGCTACCGCCTCGAAAAATACTAATGAAGTGATTCCTGAGACACTTTAGTCAGCGCAGCGGAGAATTTTTTTGAGTATTTTGATTTTAGCGAGGAGTAATATACATTTCTTCTCACTTGAGCCAGCCTTGCGGAGCCGCCCGTTCACAGTGAGCGAATCCCATCCATCATCCATCCGCTTTAAACGACCCCGGATACTAATTAATGAAGCTTTAGCTGCTCATTTTAGCTAGGGGGTCGAGCATTTCATTAATGCTCAAGGCCTATGGTGTTTACGGTAACACGGCAAGTAACACAAGTAACAAGTTACACGACAAGTAACAAGTAACACGACAAGTAACATAAGTAATAAGTAACAAGTAACACGACTTGTAATGCGGGGTGTCTTAAGCAGAGCAGGCTACCTGCTCTCTCTTCTACTAGAGACAGCCCCAATGAGACTCCAGACTACCTCCTACGAGGACTAGATAACCGCCGGCTCCTGACCGATAAAGCAGGTACGCCCAATAGGTCGTATACGCGACCATAGATAGGTGTCAAACAGCGTGTAGATCCGGCTATCACATGCACCAGGGGTCTTCTCCTTAGTTCACGGGGTGGACGTTGTACGGGTGCAACGCTTTCCACCTCTGTTTCGTACGCATGGCACATGAGCTGCGGTTGGTTGATTGGGACGTGAGGCTGCCTGTCAGACAGCTTATAGTCCAGGCTATCTGCTGGTGGCCTTGGATGTTTGAAATTCGAATTGTGGCGGTTACGGCCAGTGGGCGCCTTCATCCAGATTTTTGGGGGCAAGTCTGGATTCCGACCAATGTTACTCCGGGTCAGTTATTTATCTGCATGGCACATGGGGGGGGGTTGGGCCCAGAAGGGCCTTTGCGGATGACCCCCTGGGTCAACGGATAACCAACACCACACCCGTCCGCACATACATCCACACACACCCGTCCACACAAACGCATCCACACTCGCAGGAGCTGTCTGCCGTCCGCATCGCCGCCACCGTCACCCCCGAGCACACGCACACACACACACTCGCAGGAGCTGTCCGCCGTCCGCATCGCCGCCACCGTCATCCCCCCGCGCGCATCAACGGCTCCCCTACGCTCTCCACACCCACTCGTTCTCAAACCCGTCCACACAAACGCATCCACACTCGCAGGAGCTGTCTGCCGTCCGCATCGCCGCCACCGTCACCCCCGAGCACACGCACACACACACACTCGCAGGAGCTGTCCGCCGTCCGCATCGCCGCCACCGTCATCCCCCCGCGCGCATCAACGGCTCCCCTACGCTCTCCACACCCACTCGTTCTCAAACCCGTCCACACAAACGCATCCACACTCACAGGAGCTGTCTGCCGTCCGCATCGCCGCCACCGTCACCCCCGAGCGTGTGCGCGACTCGCTGCGCTCCCTCCGCGGGGAGACGGAGCGCGCGGCGGGCAGCGCCGCTGGCGCGGAGTCGCGCGCAGCCGCGCTCGCGCGGCTGCTTGCTGCTGAGACGGAGGAGGCCGCGGACGTACAGGCGAGTAGTAAGCAGCAGCACTATGTATATTTAATGGGGGTGTTGTGTTTGCGCGTTGGCTTGCTGAGGGGGCAGAGAAGCTAGCGGGCCGGTGTCACAGCGGTGACTCAGCATAGTAACCAGGGAGAGGGGGGAGGGGGGAGGAGAGCGGCCGCGCTCACGCGCCTGCTTGCTGCTGAGGCGGAGGAGGCCGCGGATGTGCAGGCAAGTGGGCGCGACGTACAGTTGATAATCCAGGAGGGGGGAGGGGCTGGCGCGGGGTCGCTGGCGCGGAGTCTCGCGCGCAGCCGCACGGTCACATGCCTGCTTACTGCTGAGGCGGAGGAGGCTGCGGACGTGCAGGCGAGTGGCCGCCACGCGCACACACTCACGCACACACAGTCGCTCACAGTCTCTCACTCACACGCACGCGCGCGCAGGCGTTCTCCAAGCGCGCAGCGTTCGCCAGCCACGCCGCCTCCCTGGAGGACGCGCCCTTGGCGCCACGCGCACACGCACGCACACGCACACACACACACACTCACGCACACACAGTCACTCACACTCCCTGACACCCACGCACGCACGCGCAGGCGTTCTCCGAGCGTGAGCACGCCGCGCTTGCCAGCCACGCCGCCTCCCTGGAGGGCGCGCCCTTGGCGCCACGCGCACACGCAGACGCACACACACTCACGCACACACAGTCGCTCACACTCCCTGACACCCACGCACGCGCGTGCAGGCGTTCTCCGAGCGCGAGCGCGCAGCGCTCGCCGCCCACGCCGCCTCCCTGGAGGGCGCGCTCGACGCCGAGCGCGCAGAGTGCGCGTGGCAGCGGCAGGCGGCGGGCGCGGGGGCGGCGCGCGCCGAGGGCCTGGCTGCGGAGTGCGACACACTGCGTGGGGACGTGTACCATGCAAAGGAGCGGTGCGCCGAGCTCGCGGCCGAGCTGGGCCACGTGCAGGTGTGGTGCCGTAGTCAGTGATTTTGTTTTGGGCTCCTGGGAGCCATTGGGAGCCATTTGGCTTCTAACGATCCCATCAGACAGAGCTCAACCAACCAAGTTGCTTGATGCTCTGACGTTCCAATCGGATAGAGCTCGTCACGAGCTTGAAAATGACCAAAATTTGATGGTCATCGGTCAACATCAAGGCGGCGGTCAAGACGGTGAACGGGATGTTGGTCCGCGCGCCAACTCCCAGAACATACCTAAAAAAACTGAAAACAAAATCACTGCCCGTAGTACCGATTTGCCTGGCAATTAAATCATTCGGAAAACGTCGCGGCAAGTTCGATTCCTTGCCGAACAAGTTGAAAAAAAAACGAATGCCCCCCCACACACACACGGGCTCTGCTGTCGTGTATGCACAGAAACCAAACGCTCACTGTGGACGCCCCACCCCACCCCCCACACACACAACCACCGCTCAGGATCAGCTGTCGGCGGCGCTGGCCGACGCGCGCGGCGCGCGCGCGGCCCGGTCGATGCGTGCGCGCTGAGCTGCCGTATATACATGCACGGAAACCAAACGCCCACTGTGAACGCCCCACCACCACCACCACCACCACCACACACACACACACGCAACAGTGCAGCAGCAGCTGTCGGCAGTGGCGGCTGACGCGCGCGACGCGCGCGCGGCCGCGGCGGCCGTGGTCCATACGCGCGCTCTGATGCCGTATGTGCACGAAAACCAAACGCTCACTGTGAACGCCCCCCCCCCCCACACACACACAACCATCGCTCAGGAGCAGCTGGCGGCGGCGCTAGCAGATGCGCGCGGCGCGCGCGCGGCCGCGGCGGCAGCGGTCGATGGACACGCGCGCGCGGCGCGAGAGGCGGGGGAGGCCAAGGACCTGGGGGTGCGGCTGTTCAAGCAGGTGTGCGTGTGTGTGGGTGGTTTCTGGGTGGGTGGTGGGTGGTTTGATCTGTTTGTTGTGAGTGTGTGTGTGTGTGTGTGCTTGTGTTTGTGTGTGTGTCGAGCATGCTGCAGCAGGTTGGGTGCGGGGCAGTGGTTCTGCCAAGGCAACCCGCCTCTGAGTTTGGCCAGGGTTCCTCTTGTCCTCATCATCAAGGCCCTGTCAGACCCCCTAGGGCCAGAACTTGGAAATCTCATGTTGTAGGAAGTCGATTGGATAGTGTCACTCGACCCCCTGTCCCTGGAAGCAGTTGGGCTATGTATTGGGGGCGTTGAAGAATGGCTCTCCTTTTTGATCTAGGACTACTGTAGTGTACACGTCGGCCGGTAGCCGGCTGGTGGTGGTGGTGGAAAGCCGATGTTGCTATTACTTCGGCAGGCAGGTGGTAATGGCGGTGGTGGAAAGCTGATAGTACTGTTACGTCGGTAGGCCGGCTGGTGGTGGTGGAAAGCCGATGTTACTGTAACTGTTACTTTTACTGTCGGATCCCTAGGAGGCGAGGCGAAGGGCGTTAGAGTGCGGCTATGCGTGGCGCTGGGTGCGCTGGGGAGCAGTGTTTTTGTTGTCGGCGTTTGGAGCCTGATTTGGGGAGCCATGGAGCCGGATTTCCAGTCAAATGACTCCAGATAACTAATTGGATTCCTGTAAATAAAATCACTGGCGGTGGGGGAGAGGGGGCCGTCGCACACGCACGCGCCTCAGCCCACTCGTGCTCCCGCGTGCGGAGGCCATGCGTGCGACCCGCGGTGCGCGGCATCCTGCACGCGCTCGAGAAGCAGTCGGCCACACTCTCGCACGCACACACGCACACACACATACCAACTCCCCCCCCCCCCCCCCCGCTCCCCTTTCCGCTCCCCCGCGTAACCCCGCAGATGCGCGGCAGCCATGCACGCGCACTCGACAGGCAGCCTGCTTCGCTCTCGCCCACACACACTCTCACTCACTCACCAACGCACGCACACACATACACACACACACACACGCACTGCCACTCCCCCGCGCGGCCACAGATGCGCGGCATCCATGCACACGCACTCGAGGGGCAGCCTGCTTGGCTCACACACACGCACACTCACACACACAAACGCAGGCTCACACCTACACTCACACGCAGAAACGCACGCGCGCGCACACACACGCACACACACCTTGATGCTCCCCCGCGTGACCCCGCAGATGCGTGGCATCCATGCACGCGCACTCGACAGACGGCCTGCTTCGCTCTCGCACACACACACACACACACTCACACGCGCACACACAGACACACACACACTGCTGCTCCCCCGCACGACCCCAACGCAGATGCGCGGCATCCATGCACATGCGCTCGGCAGGCAGCCTGCTTCGCTCTCGCACACACACACACTCACTCACAAACACACGCGCGCATGCACGCACCCCCACACCCCCTGCTGCTCCCCCGCGTGACCTCGCAGATGCGCGGCATCCTGCACGCGCACACGACAGTCGGCCACGCTCTCGCACACACACACACACACGCTCACTCACAAACGCACACACTCTCCCCCCCCCCCTGCCGCTCCCCCGCGCGACCCCGCATATGCGCGGCATCCTGCACACGCTCGAGAAGCAGTCGGCCACACTCTCGCACGCACACACGCAAACACACATACCAACACCCCCTCCCTCCCCCCCCCCCCGCTCCCCCCTCCCCGCTCCCCCCCGTGACCCCGCAGATGCGCGTCATCCTGCACGCTCTCGAGAAGCAGTTGGCTGCGCTCTCGCACACACACACCCTCACACACACACACACGCACACACACGCACACACACACACGCATACCAACTCCCCCCCCCCCCCCCCCCGCGTGACCGCGCAGATGCGCGGCATCCTGCACGCGCTCGAGAAGCAGTCGGCCACGCTCACGCGGCAGGCGCCCGAGGTCGTGCAGCTCGTGAAGAGCCTCACAGACTGGACGCAACGCCACCAAGGCACGCTCGCGGGCTGGGCGTCGTCGGCAGGGGGCAGCGGCGGGTTTCCTGGTGCCGAGGGGGGTGGCGAACAGGCGGGCGACGAGGCGCTGGGTCTGCAGGACGCGATGCGTGACGGGGGGTGGCGATCAATCGAGGGAAGGCAGCAAGGCGTGTAGCGCGGGCGAGAGCTAGTGCTGCTAGTTCCCCTCCCTGTTGGATCAGAGACGAGGCGGGCAGGGTCCCGCAGTGTTGTAGCTCCAGGCTGTCACTGTTCTTCGGAGGTTGATTAGAGCGCGTGCTTGCTAGTTCCCCTCCCTGTATGGATCAGAGGCAAGGCGAGCAAGATAGTGTTGTAGCTCAAAACTGCCCACTCACTGAGTGACTGCTCTTTGGAGGTTGACGAAGGGTGGAGGTATGAACATGTTACTCCCAACATCCAGCGGTTGGCGACTTTGGTGCGGAGTGGTGTGATTTCCAAGCATCCCAGGCATAGCACAACAAAATGGAAGCAAAAAGATATGCTTTCAAAAGCCAAGTGGAAGATCATGGCCATGTTAGCGCCCCATGATAGTGTTATGTAAGGCTCCTGCGTCGTAGCCCGTTAAGTGGTGTGTCGAGGCCCTCCCCCCCCAACACACACACACACACGCACACACACAGCACAGCACACCAGGGGACCCTGCAGCACACGCCCACAAACGTCCACACACATACAAACACACACACAAACGCACACGCACACACCCTGACACACAACACACACATCACACACCCTGACACACACACACTAAGGTACCCCCCCTGACACACACACACACACCCTGACACACACACACACACACCGCCTCCCCCCTACAGCCCCCGCACCCCCTACAGCTCCCAACAGGCCCCTCATGCTCCCAATGGGAGGCCCCCCCCCGCCGGCAGTGGATGTGTAACACTACTCTCTCTCCCCCATCTCCCACGGGCACCCACGCACGCGTCCATGCATGCACGCATGGACAGTGCTGGGGGAGCCCCGCTGCTCCCCGCTGTCCTTATGGGGAGAAGCTCCCAACGGCATGTTTGGGTGGGTGTTGGCCTCTTCCCTGCGGCTTTGCTCCAGGGCTGCGCGCTCCCACTCCGGCGCCCAACACGCGTGGCCCACCTGCCCCGTCTCCGGTACCCCCCACCCCCTGTTGCATCACAATTGACATGCGATGACGCAATGCCGAGGCTGAGGTGCCGGCGCGGGACGGCGGCGACGTCGACAGAGATGGAGTTCACACATCCCCTCGCTCGCTAATCTCCCCCAAAGACAGCAGCGATCGCCTGCAAGACACAGGCGAAGCTATGCATATATAGGATCTGTTGGCACGCGCGCGCGGGACGGACGACGTGCTCGTATGCTGACGCGATGCTGACAGGGGGGGTCCACACCAACTTCCATCAGCTTCTCTCGCTCCACCGTAACCCTTATCAGACCTTCTGAGGAAGGCCTGAACGGGGATAATAGCGCCCATGGTCAGCAGGCGCTGCGGGGTGCCGGCGGCACACCTGTGTGTCGGGAAAATCGGTTACTTACAGACAACTTGCAACAGGGCTCCAATCCGTGTAATGCATACGCCCGAGTTGGGGTTCCCTACCACCAACAGCCAGCCATGTCAGTAAGGTGCTCGGGCCATACGCACCGAGCGCGGTCTTATACGCCTTGGGAGGTGTCCCTGACTGTAACATCTATCATGCGCCCTGTGTGCATTCGTTTTGAAGTGACTTGATTTGTTTTGACCAGGTGAGCCATCATCACTCGCTCCAAATACACACTGGAAATCGAAGGCCCTTGCCGCACCCAAACCTCGCCGTCCACCCTCACCGAGCAGGAGGAGCACAGCGCCAGTCTCTCTCACCACGCGCCCGCACCGAGTGCTCGACTTGATTCATACACAGTGCTTTCGTCCACTCGCTTCACGTGCAATTGTGCGGCGCCATATTTGTCAAGCTATCCGTCTTCCCTGCTCTTACCAAGAGCCCGGACAGCTGGCGCCCCACCCGTGTGCGTGCCACCCCTGGCACCTCCTGCAGTCAGTCAAACCAGCCAAACCATCCCACGGCTTCCCCAGGCTGCCCCAGCCTGGCAGGAGGGCAGCGCCCCGTTATTTAGTTTGTACCCTTGCTGGCTACCGCCCAAGCCCCAAGTCGTTCCAGCGCTGCGCCTTTGTGCTTGCGCTTTCCGCCGGTGGCTTCAACGGGGCGTCGTCGAGGCTCTCGTCCGTCGCAACCGCCTCTTCTGTGGGGAGCGGGATGTCTGCGCAGTGCGCGCATAGCATGGTGAGCACGCATCGGGTGAGCGCGCATGGCATGGTGAGCACGCCACTTGGGCCCGGAGCCTGGCCCCGGTAAGAGCCTGCATGGTATGGCATGGCATGCATGCAGTGCACATGCGCATGCAGTGCATGCATGCCTGCCCCCCTGCGCTGTGAATTGGCCATGGCACATTTGAACTACACGCGACAGGCGGGTGCCCCATGCTCATGGTTTTGGCACGGGCGCAGGCGGCAGCAGCTCCACCTACTGTCATCGGGCAGCGTTTCCGCCGCCCACGATGCATCCACCACGTCGAGCAGCTCGGGTTTGCTGATCAGTCGGGAGTCGAGGGCGTGCGCCATTGTGCGCCTTTACCCACAACACAAACACGGGGACGCGTCTGCAGGTCTTCGAACGATTGGGCAGCGATGGGGGCGACGCTGTGCGTTGTGGCTGCAAGCAAAAACTCGTGACTCCCAGGGACAAAACTAGACCCCACGCTTCACACAAATACAACTGGGTCAACCCTTCTACCCGTAACCCTCTCCTCTCCTTCTACTCTCCTAACATGCAATAATCGCTTGCAATATAAATTTGTGCGGTCTAGCACATATGCCCCCTCGCGCGCGCTCGCGGCGCGCCAGACGGCCGCCGGGTGATATACAGCCCCCCTCCCTGGGGGTTCCTATGCGTTCTCCACGGGGGGGGGGCATGCCACGGGGGCACGCCACGCGGCGTTAACTCGCGCCTAATCGTCCCATACGAACTGCTTATGATGAGATGTTCGCAGTGGGTCCGCCACGCGCCGCGCCCGCCGCACCGCCTGCCGACGCCTCCGGCTGCCCAGCTGGTCATTGCCCGGAGGAGCCTGCACGCCGAGCGCCCTGCAGGCTCCTCCCCCATACAAACTGCTCATGATGAGCTGTTCGCAGTGGGTGCGTGCGACGACCCAACCCGCGCCCGCCGCGCCGCGCGTGTTCAGAGCGCCGCCTGCCGACGCCTCCGGCTGCCCAGCTGGTCATCGCCCGGCTGCACGCCGAGCGCCTCCATCTCATCCAGCTCGCTCACCGCGGCGGCCTCGACGTACGCGGTCGCCATCGCGGCCCCGACGGCGGCCGCACCGCGCTTGGTCAGATAGCGCACGCCTGTGGGGCGGTGACGAGTTGGGTGGTGAAAAGACGGGGGCGCAGGGAGGAGGGGGGGGGCAACGGTTGATTGAGTGTGCAGCAAGGGGATCGCGGATCCAGCCGCCGCGCCGCGCTTGGCGACGCCTACAGACAGGGAAGGAGGGGGGGAGGGGGGCACACACTTGGTCGAGTGCACCAGGGACCCCAGTCGCGCTTGGTCAGCCGGCGCATGCCTGCAGCAGGGGGGGGGGAAATGGTAGCACGCCTCTTTAGAGGTCGGTCACACTGGCGTCCGTTTACGGTTAGAGTTGGATTTTCGCAAACGTGGGGCCGGTCACACTGGTCGCGGTTAGCGGAAACCTAACGTGGGGTGCAAATTCTAACTTTTCCCCCCCCCCCCCCAAGTTACGTTTTCACGTTATACCTCCCACCCACCCCCGCCCCTAGGCGGCTGCATGGACCCCGTATCGAGCTGTTACAGGGGGAGAGACGAGCGTCCGCGTCGCCAGGGCACGGGGCGCGGGGCGCGGGGCCGTCAACCTCCATTGACCGCCGCGAATCTCTGCGCCCACGAGGCCCACGCCCCGGCGATGGCATTGTCGACGATGAGGTGTCCTCTGCTGGGGAGGGGGAGGGCAGCGAGAGCGTATCCAATGCAGGCGGTTTTCCACACTGGCCCCCAACGTAAACCGAGTGACCGGCTGTCGTTTTCACGTTAGACCGAAGCTAACGTGAAGCCTAACGTGGGTGCCAAATCTAACCGAAACGGACCTCCAGTGTGACCGGCCTCT
>VFSX01000344.1:130000-132500 GCA_016618255.1 Chlamydomonas sp. UWO 241
ATCGGTTGCGCTTGCATTCTGATCTCATTCAAGTGATGACCGGTGAACGATACTTGCATGAAAAAACCTTTCTTGCGTAACTGTACTTGGTTTTCTTGTTTTCTTTGCAAAAAGGTACCCCTTCGCCTTCCCTTTTCCCATCACTTTCCTGTCTCCCCACACATACAGTGTGCCCGGCATCCCCTCGGGGGTGTCTGGGAAGTACCACCGGTCGTGTAACAATCTCTCTCTCTGCAAAAAGGTACCACCGGCCGTGTAACAATCTCTATAAGACAATGGAGCCATAGGTGGGGAGGGAGGGGCATGCCCGCCCGACGCTCTCTGGGGGCTCCCCGGTGGGAGCTCCCCGGTGGGAGCGCAAACACAGCAAGGCTGCCGGCGCGCTAGTCGCCCGCGCGGCCACCGCCACAGAATCACCAGTGAGCAGCGGCTCCGACTCAGACTCTCGGCCCCGCCACCGCGCGTGTGTCGATTCGGCACAGACCACGCTTCTGGCGCTCTCTGGGGCGCCGGGGGCGGCCACAGACACGGAGGCATCTTCGCAGCACCTGCATGGCGCCGCCAGCAACCAAATTTCGGCCTCGGCCGACACCACAGACGCCTTCCGCGCCCTCAGCGCAGTGGCGGACGACCTCAGACGCCAGGTGGTCAGCCTGCATCAGGAGCTCGTGCGGGAGCGCGCTCAGCCACAGATTGCGACCGCCCTGGTGGGCGCGCCAAAGACTGCCGACATCAACGTCGCGACGCTGCGCGCCACGGTGGAGGCGCAGAAGCAACAGATTGAGGCCCTCACGGGCATGCTGCAGACCTCAGTGACATCGGTGAGCCACCTGGTGAGCCGCGTCCCTGGGGCGCCCATGCAGACACAGATGCCGCATGCGCGCGCACCTGCCAAGGCTGCCCAGCCTGCCCGGCCCGCTGCTGCTGCTCCCGCCCCTGTGGCGTCGGCGGCGGGAGCGCCGACGGGGGGCCGGCCTGCCGCAGCGGGCGCCGCGCGTGCCGCTCCTGCCAGCAGCCGCGCCCGCGGACTGTCGGCGGTGGCGGCCGCCGCGCAGCGGCGCCAAAGCTTCGTGGCGAGGACGCGGGCGCAGTTCCACCGCGCGCGCCTCATGATTGACGGCGAGCGGGTGCCCCCACCTGCTTGCAAGTCTGACAACTGAAACTGAGCTGTGGCGCTGGTCGCCCACAGCCCCGAGGCCCGCGCTGCCGAGCTGAGGGAGGCGCAGCGCATGCGGCTGCGACCGCCAGCCACGACCCCGCTTCTACGAAGCTGCCCAATACGGGACGACTACTGACCAGGGCGCCCCCCCTGCTGGGATGGGCGACGGCGGCACGCTGATTGCTTGGCGGTCCACAGTTGGCGCACATTGCGCTCAAGGAAGGAACCTCGCTGGCGCTCGCTGCGCTGAGTGGTCAGCGTGCTGCCCCGCCCACCCCCCGGAGGGCCCCGCCCGCCCCGGCCACTCTGTGGCTTGGGCTTTGATACTGATTTGCCGAGTTTGCGGGTGGCCGCCCTGCGGAGTTAGGCTACGCCTGACGGTTGATGCTCTGCTAGTGTGTGCGCGCCCATAAAATACAAAAATACAAAAACAATTGACAATTGACAAGCGCATGCCATTGAGTGTGCCCCCGGAAGTGAGACCCCTGAGCCTGCGGCGCACCCCTTCGCCTTCCCTTTTCCCATCCCCTTCCTGTTTCCCTACACGTACAGTGAGCCCGCGTCCCCTCAGGGGCGTGGGGAGTACCACCGGCCCGTGTAACAATCTCTCTCTGCAAAGCCCGGCGTCCCCTCGGGGGCGTTTAGGGAAGTACCACCGGCCGTGTAACAATCTCTCTCTCTCTGCAAAGTACCACCGGCACGTGTAACCAATCTCTCACTTGCAAAGCCCTCCTTGACAGTTGACAAGCGCATGCCATTGAGCGTGCCCCCGGAAGTGAGACCCCTGAGCCCACGGCGCACCCCTTCGCCTTCCCATTTTCCATCCCTTTCCCCGCACATACAGTGCGCCCGGCGTCCCCTCGGGGGTGTTCGGGAAGTACCACCGGCATGTGTAACCAATTCTCTCTCCCTCCTCTGGCGCAGTTCCACCGAGCGCGCCTCATATGATTGACGGTGAGCGGGTGCCCCCACCTGATCGCAAGTCTGACAACTGAAACTCAGCTGTGGCGCTGGTCGCCCAGCCACAGCCCCGAGGCTCGCGCTGCCGAGCTGAGGGAGGCGCAGCGCATGGCGGCTGCGACCGCCAGCCACGGCCCCGCTTCTACGAAGCTGCCCACTACGGGACGACTACTGACCAGGGCATCCCCCCCCCCCACACACACACACACCCAGTGGGGTGGGCGACGACGGCGCGCTGGCTGCTTGGCGGCCCACAGCTGGCGCACATTGCGCCGAAGGAAGGAACCTCGCTGGCGCTCGCTGCGCTGGGTGGTCAACGTGCTGCCCCGCCCAACCTTCGGAGGGCCCTACCCACCCCGGCCACCCTGTGGCTTGGGTTTT
>VFSX01000344.1:137500-155000 GCA_016618255.1 Chlamydomonas sp. UWO 241
TGTGTGTGCGTGTGTGTGTGTGTGCATACGTGTGTGCGTGCGTGCGTGTGTATGTGTGTGTGTGTGTGCGCGTGCGTGCCCTCACACACCTGCGTCTGTGAAGCCATGAATCCCGCTCGTCGCGTGTATGTTTGAAACTGCGTCCGTCCACTGCCCATGCCCCGTAAACATCCAGATTCGTCCCGGCCACGAGCTAACTGCGTGTGGTGTCGCCTGCGTGTGTGTGTGTGTGTGTGTGTGTGTGTGTGTGTGTGTGAACATCCAGATTCGTCCCGGCCACGAGCTAACTGCGTGTGGTGTCGCCTGCGCATGTGTGTGTGTACGTGTGTGTGTGTGTGTGTGTGTGTGTGTGTGCGTGTGTGTGTGTGTGTGCGTGTGTGCGTGTGCGTGTATGCGCGCTGGCTTGCACGTGTGCGTGCAGTTCATGCTTTGTGGGCGCCCAGGCAGTCACCTGCCCGTCTCCCGAATTCGCCCCCCCGCACCCCACACCCTCCACACCCAACACCCCTGACGATCGCCCGCATTTGCGCCGACAGCTACCACACTCGCCGACGCACGCTCACACCCTCCACGCCGTCCAACGTCCAAACCTCCCACACTCCACACTCCACTCTCTCCACACCCCACACCCTCCACACCAGTCACCTGCCCGTCTCCCGAATTTGCGCCGACGGCGCTCGAGTCTCCCGCTACGATCCAGACGTCTATCGCGCCGCCACTAGAGAGAAGCGCAGCATCATTGGCAACCTGCAATCGAAAGGGATGGATAGTGTGGATAGTGTGGATGGTGTGACTTGAACAGAGGGGGGGGGTGCTTGGGAGTTGGCATTTGCTGCAGCAGGGTGGCTTGGGCACACACACACACACACACACACACAAACACACAAAATGGTCCCTAGCATAACTCTTGTGCTTACAAAAACATGCCCAGAGCAGCGCCTCCGTGCCCTGACACACACACACACACACGCACACACACACACACACCTGGAACATCGCAGCAACAAACAGCAGCAGCAGCAGAGAGCCCACTGCAGCAAGCATCGCTCCGTCCTGCACGCGCGCACGTGTGTGTGTGTGTGTGTGTGTGTGTGTGCACGCGTGTGCGTATGCGTGTGAGTATGCGTGTGCGTGTGCGTGTGCGTGTGCGCGTGCGTGTGCGTGCACATGCGCGTGTGATGCGTGCATGTGTGTGAGGGAAAGAGCGGAGAAGGGGTGCACCGCAGAAGCTTTGCCTTCCGGAAGGTGGCCACTGCAACTTAAACACTAGGAGGACAAGGGGCAAATTGTCTCACTTTGAACTTTGCCCCCCCCAGATCTCGCTCGATATTGGGTCGCTGATAATGATGGAGACATCCACGGACAGCTGGTGATAAAGCCTTTCAGAAGTTGCATTTGGTTTGACCTGAAACGGCCAGGAACTCCGACAATTTGAATTTGAATACATGGAGCCAAACAGGCCCGACCAATGGTATGTGGGGCAAATTGTCTCACTCCCATATTTAGAGCGCTCCCGGCTGTCTGGAGGCCCCCCCCGGCCCTGATTCGAGCCACACAGTAAGGAATAAGCTGCTAAAGGCTGTTGGTATGCTCGGGGTCGCATGTTGGGGCCATTGATGGGCTCCCAAGTGTCACAAGGGGCGCGACTGCATGGTCGCATGGCACCCACGCACATGCTCCATGCATGCACTACAGAAGCCTCATGCACCCGCCCCCACGACGCATATCGCTTTTATGAAACTGTTTTAGTGCCTGCTAGGAGCGGGAGAGGCCGGGGGGGCGTGCTAGAGCCGCGGCAGGTCCTGAGCCGGGGTACCGATTCACACTTTGGCTCGTGCTCACCAGCAAGCCCCCTGGCGGTACCCCCTGGCGGTACTAGCGTGCACCAAACCCATCATCGCATTTTATAATGATGCCCCATGCGTCTGTGACGCTGCGGGGCGACTGCGGCGACCTGGTAGTGGTGCCAGTGGGCCAGAGCCAATACAGGCCCCGGGGCACGATGTGCACAGGAGCACGTTGCGTCGCCCCTCGCCCCCCTGGCACCTTGCCAGGGCCCCTGCTGGATTTTTAGCGCGGCAGGGAGGGGGTAGCGCAGGCCTGCAGGGGGCTGGTTCTATGCCCGTCACTGCGCTCCTTGGAGGCCCCATCACGCGGCTCACGAATGCTCGTCGCAGCGCGACGCTGGACGACATTAGCGACCGTTGAGCTGTTGGTAGTCCATACCACTTGCTTTCCATCCTTTTGGGGGGAGGGGGAATGTCCAATCGAGCGTATGGGCATGTTGTGACCAATTAGGGCGGCCACTTATGTGCCTGAGTGTGTGGATCTTTGCCACCCCAGGAGGGGTGGCTGTGACGCCCCGCCCGACCCGCCCCCGCAGGCATGGGATCCCCCATGGTTCCAGAGCTTTAGTCCAGAAGGGGGGGGGCAAGGCACACAGCCAGGCAGCAGGGATCATCTGGAATATAGCAAAGTGAGACAATTTGCCCCGCGAGACAATTTGCCCCATGTCCTCCTAAACCCTAAATCCTGAACCCTTAACTCAAACCCTTAACTCAAAACCCTACACCCTAAACCCTGAACTGCCGTTGCCGCGCCCCACAAGCAGGGCGCTCAAAAGTCCATAAATGGGACAGCAGCTGCTGCGTGCGCGCACCTTGCGCAGCAAATCCCGCCACACGACGCACGTCACGCTCCCAAGCACGCTCTGCCGCAACGCCATCGCGCTTACTCTCACTCCATAAGCAGGGCACTCAAAAGACCATATGGGACTACAGCTGCTGCGTGCGCGCACCTTCCGCAACAAGTCCCGCCACACGACGCACGTTGCGCTCCCAAACAGGTTCTGCCGCAGCACCTGCGGTGTTGTTGGTTGTTGGTTGGGCACGGCGCACACGTGTGCGCCAGGGTTGCACCATTCGACATTCGATGAGCATCGAATGTCGAATTATCGAATACCTATGTCTTATACACGAACGAACACCATTCGACAGACTAGTTCACACTTTTCCGCACTTTTGTTTTCCAACTTCGAACCAAAGCCTTGTTTCGAACGATTCCGAAATCTAGAAGCATCAGCGTGACACCAGGATTCCATAACTTCTTTCAGAAGTAAAATCCACAAAGGTTTGCAATGAGGAAATCGAGGCAAAAGCTGGGAAAACAAACGTCGAATGTCGAATATTGAATGACCTCGTGAACATCGTCGAATGTCGAATGTCGAATGTCGTATGGATCGAATGTCGAATGGTGAAACCCTGGTGTGCGTGCGAGCTTGTGTCGTGGTAGTGTGTGCGCGTGCTCGGTCAGCGTGTGCATGGGAGGGCGGCAGGGAGCGGCCCGCCCCGTGCCAACAACCTACAACCAGCAACCAGCACCAACATCCAACAACCAAAAACATCCAACAACCAACAGCCAACAACAACCAACAACCAGCGCCCCGCGCCTGCATCGTCGACGGCCAACAAACAACAAACGACCAAAATCCCTCGACCAACCACCACCATTGCGCCCTGCCTTCATCGCCAACGGCCAACAACCAATCAACCCGTAACCAACTGGGGTTTCGGGCGCGCCTTCATCATCGAGGGCAAGCACGCCATGAGTCCCACCAACAACCAACAACCACCAACCACCAACAGCCCACAACAACCTACAGCCAACAACCCACCCTCGCGCGCGCCTTCATCGTCGAGGGCGAGCACGCCATGAGGCCCACCTCCACCAACAACCACCAACCATCAACCACCAGCCACCAACCACCAACCACCAACCACCAACAGCCAACAGCCAACAACAACCAATAACCCGAGACCACCCACCATCACGCGCGCCTTCATCGTCGAGGGCGAGCACGCCATGAGGCCCACCTCTATCAACAGCGAACAACCAACAACCAACAACCAACAACTAACAACCAACAACCAACAACCAACAGCCCACGATGTCGTCTCCGATGGCCGACAGCCGACAACCACCCACCACCCACCATCGCGCGCGCCTTCATTGTCGAGGGTGAGCACGCCATCAGGCCCACCTCCATGAAGCCCGCGTCCTCGACAGCAGCAACGAGCTGTTCTCCGCTGACCAGGGCGGGGTCAAACTCAACCTGGAGTGTGTGTGTGTGTGTGTGTGCGTGTGTCTGGTGTGTGTGTGTGTGCCCGCGCATGCCCCTCGCTCCAACACGCACACGCACACACGAACGCGCACATACACACGCACACACACACACACACACACACACACACACACACACGCGCACGCACGCGCACGCACACACCTGCACCATGCCGTGCTGCAGCGGCCCAAACGTAACGTTCTGCACGCCGCGCATCCGTCTGCGCGAAGCAGTGGCGGCGGGCGCGGTGGTTGGCGGCGGGTGCGGGAGCGCACGGGCATGCACATCGTGCACTTCGTGCCGTGGATGGTGACCAGTTGTGGCAGCATGCACAGCACGCGGTCGCTCACCGTAGCACCGACTCCACTGGCCCTTGCGAGACCATGCCCCGAATGCACAGCTGCACGCACCACACGAGGCATGTGCAAGTGTCATGTGGGGTAAGGGTCAGCGCGCAGTGTGCGCTTGCATTGGGGGCGTTGCATGGTGACCGGGCGAGAGGTCCATGCATGGGGCTTGTGTGGGGCGTGCCTCAGCGCCTGAGCGCCCCCCGCGAGCTCAAATGCTCCTGTATGACGGTTGGTACAAGGAACAACCGCGCGCGTACCGCGTGGTGGTACCTCACCGTTGCCTCGCCGTTGCGAGTGGATGCTGGTTGGCTGCCTGGGGGGAGCAGCGTCTCTGCCTCCACATTCCGAGCAGCAGGAGCAGCACCCGAGCCGCCTACTCCTGCCCTGGAGGCATCAGCCGAGTGCGTGGGCCTGTTGGAGAGCTCCACCGCTGCAGGTTGTCCACTTCTCGACGTCCCGCCGCCCGACGTTGACACCATTGGCTGGGTACCTCTAGCTGGAGCCCTCTCTATGCACGTGCTCCCCATTCGTGCTTTCCCGGTGTGGGAAAGAGTGGGGAAATTAGCGCTCGTCTTTTGCTCGCACAGACCTAGGTCTTGCAGGTCTCACAGGTCTCACGAGCTGCGTTAGTGCAGTGTGAGTAGTGGAGAGCTTGCTGCAGCACGGCGTGTGCACAGAGAGCCTGCATGCGTGCGTGGGTGGCTTTCAAGCCCCTAGTGAGTGCGCACATAAGCAGTGGCCTGGCTACCCGACATGGCCGTGCGACACATTCCTAGGTATTCTATGGCAGGGGCCCCTGGTTTATAGGTGGTTGAGCAGTGAGCACAGCAGGCCAAATTGCTGACCCCCGCTGCCCCCCACCTTCTCTCGCCCACATGGTGTGCACCAGGGGGGGGGGGTGCCACGTCGACACTTTCGACTGAAAAGTGTGTCACAAGAGAGGTGCCCGCGGCCCAAAACCATTTCCACGCACGGGCCAGGACAGGTGCCCTTACGCGGGAAGCCTGCCCAGTAGGCATCCCTTATCTCGTCGCCGCCCCGAGGTGCACCCCAGACAGCGCCGTGGGGCCTCCCCGCGGAAACCTGTCGCCAGCACGCGGGAATCGGCCCCACCGCCCTCTCTGAACTGCAGCACGCAACGCTCCAGAATCGATACCCTATTGACCTTGGCAGAACGTATTTTCTGCGTTTGGGCTGCGGTGATCCCAGGATGGAGAAACATCTGGGGGGGGGCAAAGCTGCGGGAATCGGCCCCACCGCCCTCGCTGCAGTGCAGCACGCAACGCTCCGGCGTTGGCTCTCATTCGACCTTGCGCAGACCTTAATTTCTGCGTTTGGGCTGCGATGGTCCCAGGAGGGGGATCACCCTCTGGGTCTGCATGCCCCCCATGCATGCAGCAGCATGAAGCCTGTGTGTTTCGCACCAGCCACCCGGCCCCCTCGCCGCGCCCCGCCCCCCCTGAGGCCTCGCTACACTACCACTGGTACTTTTAGGACTGCAGGGGACTGTAGGGGCGGCCACATGGGGGCATTTGAGGCCGGCGCCAGCCCCTCCCGACCGACCCCGCAGACCCCGCGCCCCGCCACAGCTCCGGAATCGCAGCTTGTATTTAAAGATTCCGCGTGGGTGCGTCGGGGGATGTGCGGGGGGCGTCTGGGAGAAGTCGATTGTCGTTGACGCCCTCTCCAGTGAAAAGTTCGGACGTGGCACCCTCCCCCCGTGGCCGCCGAACCACCGCTGCACACGCTGCTCACACACCCACCTCCCGCTCACCGGGCGGGCACAACCACCCGCCCGGACACTGCCGCGGGCTTTCCCCCCGGCTGTCGTGGCAACCGCACCGCTGCCTCGGCCGCCGCCTCAACCGCTGTACCTGCCCGCCCGCTCCTCTTGCGTCACTCAACACTTGTTGAAACAAGACGCTTGCGTCAAAGGCACGCCCGCGCCGGGATTGCTGCTGCTGGGCTCTCGCTGCTCCTCCTAGTAGAGCCCCCTGGGCTGCTAGGCTTCGCCAGTGGGTAAGGGTTGAGGGTTGAGGGTTTCAAGATTTAGGGTTTAGGGTCTAGCTAGAAGAGCTTGACCTAGTCGGGCCTTGGCTCAAGTCGCAGGGTCCTCCAGATTTGTGCATGTAACGCCCTTGGCTGCCGCAGCCAGGCTCGTCGCTGCCGAGCACACGCGCTGCTGCCTCACTGAGTCAGTGTCCAGCCGGCCGCAGTGGAGCGTGTGACTAGCCTAGCTCGGCCCGCACCTGCACCAAGCCGCACACAGGACGGCGCAGAGCACGCCAATGAGAGAGCACGGCCGACGTGCCATGCTCTGGGCGTGCGTCCTTCACAGCCGTGCGAGTTTCCTTCAGTCCTACTTAGAGCAGCGGTGGATGGGACCACGTCAGCAATGTACCCCAGTCACACGCACAGCCGTTGGGTGGCCGTTTTGTCAGGATGGGGTAGTATTATCTTTCGCCCCACTGCTACGGACCACCTCGCTCGGATCAGGGGACGTTCTCCGCTGGTTGATGGTCAAACGTGGTTTGACCGGCTTGTGTGATAACAACTCGACAGGTGGCCAGCTGGCAGTTGCAGGAAACTGATACCTGTACAGGTGTCCCTAGGATGTCTCGTCTTGGAAGAGCACAGGAGCACAGCAGATCGAGGAGGAGGAGGCGGAGGAGGAGCAGAGCAGACGGCGGCGGACGAGGAAGGCGAGACGGTGGTCAAGCGCCGGTCGGTCACTGACTGGTCACTGACTCTGCCCGTGGCAACTAGGGCTTGGTGGGCCAGTGCCCATGTATGAAGGGTAGGAGTACCAGTCTCGTGCTGCCTCACAGACCAGGTTTGCGGGGGGGTATTTATGGGAAAGGGAGATGCCAGATGCCAGAGTTACAGGTTGCGAGGGTTTGGAGTTGTGGGCCTGACCTGGTGCCAAAGTTGTTGTCGAGAAAGGCCTCCACATTTACACAATGTCAAGCCGACAACGCGCGCGCGCGCCGTATGTAAAGACACACGGCGGCGATGGAGACGGGTTTGGGCTGGCGCCCCCCCCTCCTCCCCCTCTCGATCACCGCCATAAGTGGATTGTACACTCATCGTCATCTGCCCCTGCCCCTCCAACTCCCACCCTCCCTGGCTGCGATACAGCGGCAGCAGCAGCAGCAGCCACGCCCCCCATCCCCCCACCCGCATGCACACACAGCAGCAGCAGCAGCAGCAGCCACATCACGCTACGATCCCGGGCGTGAGGCCCGCCTTCACGCTGAATAGCGCCGCGCCCGGCACGGGCACGACGCCGGCCTCCGAGTTAAAGATCCCGTCGACAAGGCCCTCGCACGGGGGAAATGCGACGTCGGGCATGGTGATCGGCAGCCCTGTGGACTTGAAGCCGAGGCCCTCGTACTTTGGGAACGCGGGCAGCGGCGGCTTGTCTGGGTCCTCGATCGGCGCGCCGTCCTCGTCGAGCGCCGCGTCTGCGCCGCTCCCCGCCGGGATGGAGTACTCGCCATCCATGCGCAGCGTGGGCCCACAGTCGTTGATGTGCGCGGCTGCAAACTTCCCGCCGCATAGCGTGCGGTGCGACACGAGCGTGTAGGCGCACGGCCCCGACGGCATGCCCGCGACAAACGCGCCGGCGAAGCGGACCGCCGCCTGGTCGTACGTCGCGTCGCCCTTGACGATCCCCTTGACCCAGTCGCCGCGCAGGCAGCCCTTGACCGTGTCCCAGTACACGCCGGGCCCGTGCTTGAGCCCGCCCGCCCAGCTGCCGGTGTACACCGACCCGTCGGGGTAGCTGTACTGCCCCTGCCCCTCGAACTTGTCGGCCTTGAAGTGGCCCTCGTACAGCCCACCGTCGGGGAGCGCCATGTAGCCGAGGCCCTCACGCTTGCCGCCCGCGTACGCGCCCACGTAGGCCGCGCCCACCGCGAAGAGGTAAATGCCGGGGCCCGACTTGACGTCGTCGGCGTAGCCGCCAAAGTAGGTGTCGACCGTGGTCTGGGGCTCCTGGCCCTCGGGGGGCTCCTGCGTGGCAGAAACGGGGCAGGCACAGAAACAGGTCGGAGTCGGTTTGGAAAGGCTTGCCCAGCACACTGAACGTGTGTCAACCGTGGTCTGGGAGTCCTGGCCCTCGGGGGGGGGGGCTCCCGCGTGACACAAACGGGGCACGAACAGGGTTGGCTGAAGTTGGCAACACCTTGAGAACCCAATCCCACCTTTGGTGCAAACGTGGCGTCTCCCGGCTCGCCAGTGGCCCCTTGTACGCACATGCGCTGCCACTCTGTCTCACTCATTCTCTCACTTCATCTCACTCACTCTCACCTTTGGTGCAAACGTCACGCGTGCGCACGCGTGCGTGCGCGCCTCCCGGCTCGCCAGTGGCCCCTCGTACTGGACGACGTTCCGCACGTCCGACTCCTGGTCCTCAAGCGACTCGCCGGGCATCAGCAGCGACGGCACGCTGCAGCGCCAGGTGCCCTTGCGGACCTGTGAGATGAGGGGAGGGGACGGGGTTGGGGGATAAGCTGGAGTTGTCTGCATGATGAGCAGCAACAGCACGAGCTGATGATGGATGTTACAGTCAGGGACACCTCTAAAGGCGTATAAGACCGTGCTCGGCGCGTATGGCCCGAGCACCTTCCTGAGATGGCTGGCTTTTGGTGGTAGGGAACCCCAACTAGGGCTAGAACTCGGGTTCGTCAAAGAGTTTGCCCACCTTGTCTGAGTTGTACTAGGACTAGAGTTGCAGCTACTCGGCATCTAGTCGGTTGCAGTTACTCGTCAGTTACTCCAGTAAAGTGTGGAGCAAGTGTGGACCCACCTCGTATGCCAGCTCCTCGCCAGACTCCTCGGCCGCCGCATTGAGCTTTGTCTCCTCGGCCTTGAAGTCCTCATATGCCTTGGCGTACCTGTCGTCGTGGTTTGCGAGTGGCGTGGGAGGGTTGAGAGGTTGGAGGGGTGTGGGAGAGGTGTGGGAGGGTTGAGAGGTTGGAACTTCCCAAGGTATATGTCTAGAGCGTCGATGCGCACACGACCTTGAAGTCCTCATATGCCTTGGCGTACCTGTCGTTGCAGGTTGCGAGGGGCGTGGGAGGGTTGACAGTTTGGAGGGTTGTGGGAGGGCTGAGAAGTTGGAGGGGTGTGGGAGGGGTGTGGGAGAGGTGTGGAAGGATTGAGCAGTGCAGGCCCAGTCACAGTCCCGGATGCAGGCCCAGACCCTGGCCCAGGCGCAGACACAAGCACAGACGCGGGGGACACCTTCTTGCCCAGTCCCAGTCCCAGTCCCAGTCCCAGTCCCAGTCCCAGTCCCAGTCCCAGTCCCAGTCCCAGTCCCAGTCCCAGTCCCAGGCGCAGGTACAGGCACAGGCACAGACGCGGGGGACACCTACTTTCGCAGTGCAGGCCCAGTCACAGTCTCAGGCCCAGACGCAGATACTAGCACAGACGCGGGGGGACACCTACTTGCGCAGCGCGGTCTTGACCGACGGCCCGTCTGCGACAAACTCGCCCACGCCCTGCGTGCCCGACGCGGTCCACATCGAGAACGCTGAGTCGTCGTACTCCTGTAGTGCAGTGCGGAGCGGTGGGCGATTGTTAGAGTTGGGTGGGTGGGTGGGTGGGTGGTTGCAAGCGAGTGGCAGTGCCCGACGCAGTCCATATTGTGACAGTAAGAAGGCTGGGAGTAGGCTGGATCATCGCACTCCCGCGGTGCGGTGTGATGGATGATTGCGCGAGGTGGGCGAGTGGGTGGGTGGGTGGGTGCGTGGGTGGTTGCAAGCAAGTGGCAGTGCCCGACGCGGTCCACAGGGAGAAGGCAGAGTCACCGTGCTCCTGTAGTGCAGTGCGGTGCGGTGGGCGATTGTTAAGAGGTGGGTGGGTGGGTGGGTGGGTGGTTGCAAGCGAGTGGCAGTGCCCGACGCGGGAGAAGGCAAGTTGTTACAGGTGTTACAAGTACGCGCCCGGAGGACCCTGGGGCGTGAGGGAGAAGGCAAGAGTCGTCGTACTCCTGTAGTGCAGTGCGGTGCGGTGGGTGATTGTTAAGAGGTGGGTGGGTGGGTGGGTGGGTGGGTGGTTGCAAGCAAGTGGTAGTGCCCGAAGCGGCCCACAGGGAGAAGGCTGGGTCATCATACTCCCCCGGTGCGATGCAACGGGTGATTGCACGTGAGCTTGAGCTTCTGCAGTGTCAGGCACGGCCGCGAGCCACGACCATGCAGCTACCATGCAGCCACCGACCCACCTTGTCGATATTGACGAGCGTGACAGCCGTGAGCTTGGCGTCTGCCTGGTGGACCATGCAGCTACTAATATAGCTACTATGCAGCTTCCTACTTCATGGTCCTGGCTGTACAGCCGGTTATACCTGAAGTCTGCCTCTGGCTGCTTCAGGGCTGAGTGTGGTGCCTGGCTTGCGGTGCTGCTTGCTTGGCGCCGACCACGTAGTGTGGGTGGCGCTACTGTGGGCTACTTTTGCAGCTTGACCTTTTTGGTGGGCCTTGTGCCTGCTGTCTGATTAATCCTGCTGGAACTCTGGAACTGATTGTGACCGCCGGCGTGTGATTGTAAAACCCTCTTGTTCCTACTATTGCAGCTACCTACTAATGCAGCTTATAATGCACCTACTATGCAGCTGACACGCAGCCACCAACCCACCTTGAACATCTTGACGAGCGCGACGGACGTGAGCTTGGCGTCAGCCTGGTACCATGCAGCTACTGTGCAGCTTCCATGCAGTTAACATGCAGCTTCCATGCAGCTAACATGCAGCCACCCACCCACCTTGTAAATCTTGACGAGCGCGACGGCCGTGAGCTTGGCGTCCGCCTGGTACTTGGAGATGAGACCGTAGTCGAGCATCTCGCGCGGCTCGGTGGTGGGGGCCTGCATGTGTGTGGGGGGGAGGGGGGGAAGGGCGGGTACGGCTAAGTCTTGAGCATAAAGAAGGCCACTTGTGGCATGCATGCGTGAGATGTGTGATGTGCGTGAGATGCACGCATTTGTTGGTTTGGCGGTTGGGTGCTTGGAATTGGGGCTCTTCTGGTGAGTTGGGATAAGGCCATAGTCGAGCATCGCGCGCGGCTCGGTAGTGGGGGCCTGCGTGTGTGGGGGAGGGAAGGAAGGGCGGGTACGGCTAAGTCTTGAGCATAATGAAGGCGCGCCATTTGTGGCATGCATGCGTGAGAGAGAGAGAGACAGAGAGAGAGAGAGAGAGAGAGGGAGAGAGAGAAAGAGAGAGAGAGAGCATGCACACACGCACACAGGCACGCACACACATGCAACATACACACGCAAGCACACACACACACGCACACGCACGCACACGCACCTTCTGCGTCGCCGAGACGTCGTACATGCGCGCGCGCACACACATACACACACACACACACACGCACACACACATGCACACACACGCACACACACACGCACACACACACGCACACACGCACCTTCTGCATTGCCGTGTCCTCCCCCGCCGAGACGTCATACATGCGCGCGCGCACGTGGCGAACGGCCTCAAACCCGCCGTCGTACTTTGACGCGATGAGCACGCACGAGTGCACGGCCTGCGCGTGCAAATGGGCGCATGCGTGGTCCAGGGTCACGAAGGAGAGCAACAGCTTTCCACGCATGCCGCGGAGCCGCCGCGCCACGCTTGAAACAGAGGTTTCGGTATCACGTTTTGGGGCAGGCACAACGTGACATTTCACTGCGGTCGTGTGTCATCAGCGATAGGGTGATGAGGCTTCCCTTCTGATGACCCTCTCACACGGGGTGTTAGCCACGGGGCGGGAGCATTCACGGGTATTCGCGCCAATCACCATGACGTCTTACACACACACTCTCTCACACGGGTTGTTACCGCCCCACGAGGCGGGAGCGCTCAAAAAGGGTATTCGCACCACGAAGTCTCACACCCACCCAATACCCGGGTGGGTATTTGCGCCCACAACCACGACGCCTGACGCACTCAAACACGCACTCAAACACGCACATGCACATGCACACGTACACGCACACGCACACACACACACACACACACGCACACGCACACGCACCTTCGGCAGCTCAGCCAGGTTGATGAACACAACGTGGCGCAGCGTAAATGCGTACGGGTCCTCGGCAGGCACCAGCGCAGGCGTCTACATGTGTGTGTGGGGGGGGGGAGGGCGGAGGGGGAGTCTTGAGAACGAGGGCAACTTGTGGCACGCACATGCATGCACGCACGCGGTGAGTGTGACACACCATGCAAGAGGCGTCCAACCCTCCCCGCCCTCTCTCTCGCACACATGGATGCACACACAGCCTCCTTCCTAGAGTCTAATGCGCCAATAGAGGCGTCCGACGGACTGTACAATCGACCACCACACACTCGCGCACAAACGATGCGTGCGGGTGAGCGCACGTGCGTCCTACGTGCGGACATGGCCAGAGCAATGTGTGGCACACCGCAGGAGGGGGCTTCGGCTTTCCGCCCTCCTCAGCCTCCCCGCCATCTTCACCCTCAGCAGCCTCCTCACCCTCAGCAGCCTCTGGCGCCTCTGGCGCCCCCTCCCCCTCTCCCTCCCCCTCCCCCTCCCCAACACTCGCACCTCAGGAGGGGGCTTCGGCTCTCCGCCCTCTTCCGCATCTCCGCCCTCCTCGCCCTCAGCAGCCTCCTCTGCCTCGGGCGCCTCTGGCTCGGGGTCCTCCTCAAACTCGCGTCCGACCTGCTCAAGGGACGGGGTGTGTGGGTACAGGGTTGGCAGGTGTGTGGGCACAGGGTATGTGGGATTTGCGGGGCTTACAGGGTACAGCCCTACCACAACCCCAACGCCTGAGGCGCGCAAGTGAAGGCGGCCTAAACGTCTGAGGCAGTCGGGGGTGCGCCTAAGGCGGTTGTGGGCGCCCAAGGCGGGTCGGGGTGGTGCCTGAGGCAGCCGGGGCAACGCCTGATGTGGCGCCTCTAAAACCACCGCCCCGATCGCCAGCTGCCGCCGCCGCCGCTGCTGCGCTTGTTGACGGCGGTGTTGTGGGTCATGTGGGCCCCACTACATTCACAACGTCTGAGGCGTCCCATTCCATGGCGCGGATCAGGCGGAGCCTCACGCGCTCCAACCGCCGGAGGCGCCGCCTGAGGCGCACCCACGATCGCAGCAGGCGACGCCTTAGGCGTTATCCAAACCACCTCAGGGGCCACAACGACCGCCTCAGGCGCCCACCACCGCCTGAGGCGCACCCCGGACCGTCTCAGGCGTTATGACCGCATTCCATGGCGCGGATCAGACGTTGGGATTTTGGTAGGGGGTGTTGTGCAGCCCTAGCCCCCACCTGTCCGACGCGGCGGCGGCTGCGGCTGCGGCTGCCGCGGCTGCTGCGGCGGACATCGAGGTCGAGGTGACCTTGCCGCGCATGTGTTAGGGTTTAGGGTTTAGGACTCGCCCGACTCTAGGGGCAATCGGCGGTTCGCCTCAGGCTGGGCCTCAGGCGGTCGGGTGTCTGAGACACCGCCTGATCCGCGCAAGTGGAGGCCTAGCCTAAGGTGCTGCCTCACGCGTTGGGAATGTGGTAGGGCAAGGGGGCCGGTGGCAGGGCGCCTGTGGTTCGGAGCAGGGCAGCCCCCTCGAGATCGCGGCGCACCTTGACGCCATCCGCCTCTGTTGCCCCGCTCGATACCTGCTGCACCTCAACCCCCGCCGTGTCGTAGAACACGAGCGCAAAGTCGGTCCCCTCGGGCTCGCCCGCGTCCTCCTCCTCCTCGCTGCCCTCCGCCGGCTTCGGCTTCTTCCAGAAGCTCCACCCGATGTCCAGGCGGAGCTTGGTGGGGGGCGCACCGGCGGGCTCACCCTCGGCTGGGGCTGGCCGCCGCACGCCTGCGGTGGAGGGAGAGAAGAGAGGCGGAGTACGGGTGGGTGGGTGAGAGGGAGAGAGAGGGAGAGAGAGAGAGAGAGAGAGAGAGGGAGAGAGAAGGGGAGGGAGAGAAAGAGAGAGACAGAGAGAGAGAGAGAAAGAGGGAGGGAGAGAGCGATCTTCCAGAAACTCCACCCCATGTCGAGGCGAAGCTTGGTGGGGGGCACGCCGGCGGGCTCACCCTCCGCGGGGGCTGGCCGCCGCACGCCCGAAGTGGTGGGTGAGAGGTGGAGTATGGGTGGGTGAGAGGGAGAGAGAGAGAGAGAGAGAGAGAGAGAGAGAGAGAGAGAGAGAGAGAGGGAGAGAGACCTTCCCGAAGCTCCACCCGATATCGAGGCGGAGCTTGGTGGGGGGCGCACCGGCGGGCTCACCATCGGCAAGGGCTGGCTGATGCATGCCTGCGGTGGAGGAAGAGAAGAGAGGCGCAGTACGGGTGGGTGGGTGGGTGTCAGAGAGAGAGAGAGAGGGAGAGAGGGAGAGAGAGAAGGAGAGAGAGGGAGAGAGAAAGGGATAGAAAGAGAGGGAGGGAACTAGGGCAGGGGGGGGGGAGGGTGGAAGGGCCCTCGCCCTCGGCCGGAGCGGGCCGCCGCACACCTGCAGGCAGTGATTCCCCTGCAACCTGTATACCGCTCAGGACTGGATTTCCCATTTCCCAGAAAACCACCCCACACTTGGTGGGAGAGCGCGTTGGAAAGCTCTCGCCGAGAGCAGCACAGCGGCACGCGTTGTGTGGGCATCCGCTATGTATTGCGCCCGGTATGAGCGGCGAGCCGGCAAACAACTGATTACTAAAATCCTTCCCAGGGACCACTGCCTGCAAGCAGATGGAGGGTTCAGATACAGTGAGTGAGGGGCGGAAGCAGGCGCGGGGAGCACCATGCCATTCGTTCCTAAACCAAAGCAGCAACGTGCACATGGTTGCTTACTACTCGCAAGGTCCACCAGTCGGACCGGTCGTGTCCCTTGCGCGTGAACGTTCCTCCAAACTATCGCCTATACACACCAAGTCAACAGCATCACCAACTGTGTTACTCTGTTACTCTGTTACTCTGTTACTCTGTTACCCAGTGGTACCACTCCCACACATCATGTTCAACTCACGCGCGAGGTGAAACAGCGTGCGGTCGTCGCCCTTGTGCGTGAGCGTCGCTCCCATCCACTGCCCATCCATACGCATGCTTCACATTGGCCAAAGAAAATGCCATTCGTTAATAAAACAAAACAGCAACGTGCACATATCCACTCACTCGCGAGGTCGAACAGTTTGCGGTCCTCTCCCTTGCGCGTGAACGTCGCGACCTCGGCCTCGTCGACACCGCCGGTGGCCTCAATCGCGCGGCAGCAGTCGAGGTCGACGCCCTGCATGCAGGGTTGCACGGTACGTACGTATTTCGGGTCTGGAGCGTACGTACGTACGTATTTTTCGGAAATACGTATGTACGCTGGCCGTACGCGGGCGAAAATCGGGACGCCGCAGCACTACACGCCTTTTACTTGAACACACAAAAACGGCCATAACTCGCGCTCCTGTGCTCGGATTGCAACCATTAAAAATGCAATGGAAAGCTGATAAAAAGGGTTGTCCAGTGCGATCTAGTAGGGGGCAAACTGGAGGGCAGGGAGTTGCTGCCCTTTCTGTTTGTGGTGCGGTGCGAGCGCGTGCGCGCGTGGTGTGCTGCAGCACCCCCGCAGGCACGCCCCCCTACTGCAGTGCTGCATACTGAGGTCATACAGATAGCCCGTGTTACAAGCTTTCCAATGCAAGTCGAATGACTCAAATCCAGTCAGAGGGCAGGGAGTTCCGTCCGCTGTTGTGTGCATCGTTGCAAGCGCGCGCGTGGTGTTGCAGCAGAACCCAAGGCCCACCCCCTACTGCAGTGCAATACTACAAATGAGCAGTGCTCTCGATAGCCTTTGTAACAAGCTTTCTAATGCAAGTGGAATGGTTTCGATCAAAGCACAGGAACGTGAGTTAAGGCCGTTTTTTGTGTTTCAAGTAAAAGGCGTCTAGTGCTGCGTACAGCGCGTACGTATATACGCTCCCTCACGTACGTACGTACGTACGTACGTACGTACAAAAAATACGTACGTACTCGTACTCACGTACCGTGCAACCCTGCCTGCATGTGCAAATTAGGCGCATGGTGCACAGCACACAGTCAAGCTTGGTGGCCAGGGGTCCGTGAGGGGGGGGAGGAGGGCTGGCTTCGTCAACACCGCCGGCGGCCTCAATCGCGCGGCAGCAACCGAGGTTGATGCCCTGCATGTGCAAATGTGCGCATGGCGCACAGCACACAGTCAAGCTTGGTGGCCAGGTGTGTGCCGGGGGGGGGGGGCTGGCTCGTCGACACCGCCGGCGGCCTCAATCGCGCGGCAGCAGTCGAGGTCGATGCCCTGCATGTGCCAATGTGGCGCATGGCGCACAGCATACAGTCAAGCTTGGTGGCCAGGTGTGTGCGAGGGGGAGGGGGGGGGAGGCGCATCGACACCGCCGGCGGCCTCGATCGCGCGGCAGCAGTCGAGGTCGATGCCCTGGATGGGGTAACAGTTGCGGAGCACAGTCAAGCTTGGTTGCCAGGTGTGTGCGTGTGAGGGACGAGGAGAGCTGGCCTCGCCGACACCGCCGGCAGCCACAATCGCGCGGCAGCAGTCAAGGTCGATGCCCTGGATGGGGTAACAGTTGTGGGACACAGTCAAGCTTGGTCGCCAGGTGTTCGGGGGGGGGGGGGACGCATCGACACCGCCGGCGGCCTCAATCGCACCGCAGCAGTCGAGGTCAATGCCCTGGATGGGGTAACAGTTGTGGGACACAGTCAAGCTTGGTCGCCAGGTGTGCGGGGGGGGGGGGGGGGCATCGACACCGCCGGCGGCCTCAATCGTGCGGCAGCAGTCAAGATCAATGCCCTACATGTGCAAATGTGGCGCATGGTGCACAGCACACAGTCAAGCTCGGTGGCCAGGTGCCCGTGGCTGGGGGAGGAGGGTTGGCCTCGTCGGCACCGCCGGCGGCCTCAATTGCGTGGCAGCAGCCGAGGTCGATGCCCTGCATGTGAAAATGTGGCGCAGGGCGCACAGCACACAGTCAAGCTTGGTGGCCAGGTGTGCGGGGGGGGGGGGGGTCTGGCCTCGTCAACACCGCCGGCGGCCTCAATCGCGC
>VFSX01000344.1:160000-177500 GCA_016618255.1 Chlamydomonas sp. UWO 241
CACCGCTGGGTTTGACGTCTGCGGCCAGCGTGCCTTGACAGAGTCGTAGACCGCGGGTGTGTGGTTGAACGACGTGCCGTCGAGCTTCATGGAGCCAGCTGCACGGTGGGTTTAGGGTTTAGGGTTTAGGGTACAGGGTTTGGGACTTGGGGTCCAGGATTTAAGGATGAAAGGACCAGGCGCGTGGTTGGACAACGCACGCGCCGTCGAGCTTCATCGAGCCTGCTGCAGGCACGGCGGCAGCAGCAGCAGGTTTTGGGGTGTTGCGCGTGTACGCTCCGGTGCTCAGGGCCCCGTAGCAGCAGCAGCAGCAGCAGCAGCAGCGGCAGGACGCTTTCACAACCGTCCCCATCCAACATCAGCAGGCGCTATTTGCCCGCACAACACAAACCCATGGTCATCATGCGACTCCAAGTACATGTGTGCGAGACTCACCCATTGGTTTTACAGGGTTTACATGTACGTGCCCGGAGGACCCCGGGGTGTGAGTCAATGCCTAGACTACACGTCTAGGAGAACTCTGCTAGTATAGCCCACAAGGCCACGCAGCGCGCTAGCCTACCAGGACTCACCCATCGACTGGGACTTGATCAGGTGCCCACGGTCATCGACGATGAACGCGGTCTTTCCGGTGGCCGGTCGCAGCGTGTCAAAGCGCATTGTTGCGGTGGTGCGCTGCGCATGTGCGTGTGCGTGCGTGTGTGTGTGTGTGTGTGTGTGTGTGTGTGTGTGTGTGTGTGTGTATGTATGTAAAACAGTGTGGTGTGGCAATGGTGGTGGGGGACAGGGGGTTGGGGATGTGCACACGCGGGAGGGATGTGCACACGCATCATCATCATCATTCGCGCACACGCACGCATGTGCACATGCACACACGCACGCACGCACGCATGCACCCACACGTGTGCGCACACACAGACGCATGCACACAGATACCCCAGCCGTCCACTGCAGTGGTTGCATGCACCACAGTGAACGACTGTTGCAGGTGTTGCGGTGGTTGCAGTCATGTCCTTGTCCCCATGCGGCATGCGTAGTGGCCAGCGTCTGCAACGCAGCGACACCGCTCCGACGCTCGCTCGCGGCCACGACTTTGATCAATGCTTAAGCATGTGCAGCATCTTGGAGAGTTGCTTACCTCGCATTCCTTTGTTTTTTGGGTCGGCACCTCCCAGTTGCACAATCGGTGAGCGGAGAATGCATGCTCGACCTGCTCGCCTGCGCTCGTTGAGGGAGGGTGCAGGTTCAGTGCACTCCGTGAGTTCATTGAGAAAGTGCCAGTGTGCGCGACCATCCATCGCCTCCTCCCCACCTGGCATGGAACGCGACATGGTGAAAGTAGGGGTGGTGGAGAATGCGGGAAGGCAGTGCCGAATGGAGCTTGCTGCATCATTTTGTGTGTTCACTGGTGTGTGTGAACCCAGTGTGAACCACCGACGCCGAGTTTGGTGCAAAATACCCTTCTAGTGCCAGAAGTGCCCTTGTACTCGGCCATATAGGCGCGGTACAGAGGGAACAGTCCACTTTCCCTAGTGCCGTATTATTCCCTAGTGGCCTGTCCTAGAGTGCTGTAGATCGGGACCTACCCCATCTGGAGCGGAGCCATGGGGATATGGATGTCGAGGTGGGGGTGCGAGTGGCGTTGCTGGCGTCCATGCGTGGACCTCGTCTGACTCTCGTCTGGACACCTGCGCAGGATGCTGAGCTACTTTGGGGACCGGGAGGCGCGCATCCTGGTGCTGGGTCTGGACAACGCTGGAAAGACCACGATCCTGTGTGAGTGTTGGGTGCTGGGCCGCATGGGCTCCACATGCGCGTGCGATGATCGCCCTACAACACATACACCCTCCTTCCCATGCGCGCAGATCGGCTGCAGGTCGGCGAGGTGGTGTCCACCATCCCAAGTGAGGCGGGCGTAGGGTTGCAGGGGGGGCAGGGCTGGCATGCATGGGCGCGCGCCATGCAGGCGAGAAGGGCACGCATGGGCTCCACGCCTCCCCTCCATGCCCCCATGCCCCTGTGCAGCCATCGGGTTCAACGTTGAGACGGTCACGTACAAGAACATCAAGGTGGGCACGCGCGCCATTGGCATGCACGGCCAGAGTACAGGGCCAGAGAGTGCACACAAGCCAGCGTGGTGCATTGTGCTGCTTGGGTTCCTGCCCATGCAAGCCCAAGCGTGCTTGCAGCGCGTGGAGTGCATGCTGCACAGCCCCTGTTCATCCAAAACGGCGTCTCGCACCAGGAGAGAGGGCGACAGGCGGTCAGCTGGGGCTGCTGAGCCGTGCCTACGATCTCCCGCGAGCGCATGTGCAGGGCGCTGGGCGCCGTGGCGCTGACGTCCCCGCCGCCTCGTCCCTCCCCTGCACGCACCGCAGTTCCAAGTCTGGGACCTGGGCGGGCAGACGTCGATTCGGCCATACTGGCGGTGCTACTACCCAAACACCCAGGTGCGCCTTTGTCTCGCACGCACGCACACGCACGCACCCTCCCCTCCCATTCCATTTCGCACGCACACACGCGTGAATCAAGACATGGACCCGCATGGTTGCCCACCCTGCACGGTCGGTTCTCCTTCCCGAGCTCCGGCGACGGGCCCCGAGTACAAAAAACAACCGCACGCCCCAACAGGCAGCTGTCAGTTGATCCCTCGACAACTGGGTGCCGCGCCCGCATGACTGGACCCCACAAGCCTGCCATGCACCCACAACCCGACACGCTGCGGACTCAACTGTCTGTAAGCCCGACCACCAATCGAAACCATGCGCAGGCTGTGATCTACGTCGTCGACTCGTCCGACACAGAGCGCATCGGCATCTCGCGCGACGAGTTCCACGCGATCCTCGAGGAGGAGGAGCTGCAGGAGGCGCTCATCCTGGTGTACGCGAACAAGCAGGACCTGCCAGGTGCCCTCAGTGAAGCGCAGATCGCAGAGGCACTCGGCCTGCACGACATCAAGTCGCGGCCGTGGTCGATCTTCAAGGTGGGGTGGGTGGGCCGCGTGTGCCGGAGGAAGAAACCCCCTGCGCGCGCCGCACGCCCCACGACCAGCCCCCCGCTCCGCCCCAATCTGAGCCAGCCCCATGTGTCCCACTCGGTGTGCGCGCAGACGAGTGCGAGTCGACTGACTGCCCAACTCGCTACCCGAAGCCCTTTGCCCCAGCTAGACCCCTTTTTTGCCCCAGCTAGACCCCTACACCCTGTTAACGCTGTCCAACTCGCTGCCCCCACCCCGACACACTACTACGCCCTGTTGAGCGCAGACGAGCGCGATCAAGGGCGACGGGCTCTTCGAGGGCCTGGACTGGCTGTCCAACTCGCTCAAGACGCGCGGGCGGTGAACGGGAGAGAAAGACGGCTGCTGAGCCAGGACCAGGCCGGGCCGTCAGCCCTGCGGCTGTTGAGCAATGCGCCGACCTGCACGGTACATACCCGACTGTTTCAGGACCTGGACAGAGGGTGTGCTCAACGCGCTCAACACACGCTGTGACTTGAGCGGTGTGACTGACCTGCAGAGCGCTGCTGACGGCTGCAGAGAGCTGCAAACGGCGGTGAGCTCTGCGCTGACGGACCGTGCCTGTTCAAGGGCCGCGACAGATGGCTGTCCAACTTGCTCGACACATACGCTGCCCTACCACAGCCCCATCGTCTGATCCGCGCAAGTGAAGGCGGCGCCTGAGGCGGCGCCTGACGCGGCGCTTGAGGCGGCGCCTCAGGCGTTGGGAATGTGGTAGGGCTGGCGGTGAGCGCTGCGACTGAGCTGAGGGTGGAGGCCATGCCACAGGCCTCTGCCATTCACAAGCGATCAGGGGTGACTGGCTGCTTGGGGCTTGACCACGGCCTGGGACTGGCTGTTTACACTACGCACTGTCTGTGCGTGGGATTGAGAGCTGCCTCTTGAGGCAGGCCACCAGATTTGTGTACTGTCTAACCAAGTCGCCCAAGGCGCGCGCGCAGGGAGCGTTCGCGCTTGAGAGAGAGAGAGAGCGCTTAACCGGCAGGCTGCTGGACCAGATCTACCGGCCTGCAGTGGGAGACGTAGAGATGTGCTGGCTGTGCCATTTGGTGTTTGCCAGGATGCCAGGTTCGTGCCTGGGGGGGCGCCCACGCACACGTGGCAGGCACCTGCCTGAGGGGGCGGCGGTGCGTGGACATTTGGGCTGCCCGAGCTGGAAGAGGAACCTTGGGGGTACCCCGGACCAGGGGGCTCGCAAGCTCGGCACGGGGGTTATATAATGTGTTGGCAAGGGGATTGGGGCAGTTAATGGGTGGGGCTCGATTTTGTGTAACGAATAGGCGATGTGCACGCAAGCAACCTGCACACACGCACGAGACCTTGCGTAAATCCAGCAACAGGGCATGGAACTGCACTGCCCGCTGCTGTGCCTTTCTCAGGTGGTTGGCCTACCCTGTGCTGGGCGATGCCACAGTGGGGGGAGCGCCTGCCCGAGCACCATGTGATTCTGCCAGGGCCCCTGTCCCGTAGCAACTGCGCAGGGTCGGGGACTGCTGTTGCAGGCGCCCACCACCGCCTCTCTCACCGGCACCGAGGCAGGAGCGGCGATTCTATCAAGGCACCATCTAGCCGCCAGCTGGTCATTCGGTCACGCTGTATGTCGGCACGCTGGTCGCAGACTGCGCATTCACTGCGTGCAGATCGTAGGCACGGCTCAGCTGTCTGCCTGGCGTTCAAAGGTTCTTTAAAGTTCGCATCCCTTAGGGCGTCTATGCCTGGAGTCCTCTCTCTCTCACTCTCTTTCTCTCTTGCTGAGCATCCTACGGGATCCCGCTGCCGGAGCCATGCTATGCGCTCACGCGCTTTTTGTAACAATGTCAACAGACAACGCAACCTCCAATCCCCGCCATCGTCATTGTCGGTGGCTCGAGTGCCACCAAGGGTCCGCTGCTTGCGCGGTGTTCATCTGAGCACTTCAACTTGGCAGCAAAATTTGACTGCAGTGACACAAACCGACACGCAGTCAAAGCGTGTGACTGGCCTGGCTCGGCCTGTCACATCCAGTGACCCCCCGGGAACGATTATTGTAATTAGTTTTCCCCCGGCTCGCGCGACGCATGCCGCTGCGCTGCTCTCGGCGAGACCTTTCCAACGCACCCCTCCACACCCTCTCCCACCAAAGGTGAGGTGGTTTTCTGGGGAAAATGGGATCGCCGGCCCCGAGCGGTATACGGCTTGCAAAGGAATCACTGGTCACAACCGTCGACCGCGCCGTGTCGACCAACCAACCATCGCTCGCCGTCCCTCCTCAGTCCCTCCTGCGGACAAACCCAGTGTACAGGTCTTGCAGGTACCCGGCGCAGTCCCAGATGCAGTAGATCTGCCACGTCTTCTCGATGGGTGTGCAGATACCATCGCCGCACTCGCCGGGGCAGTCCTGCACATGCACAGGTAGGTTCAACAGATGTCAACAGGTGAACAGAGAACAGTCATCTCGTTGGGCGTGCACATGCCGTCGCCACACTCGCCGGGGCAGTCCTGCACATGTGTGCACAGGCAGGTTCAACACAGGTCAACAGGTGAACAGTCTTCTCGCTGGGTCTTGCTCGGCTCCTTGCTCGCCGGGGCAGTGCTGCACGTGTGTGCACAGGCAGGTTCAACAAAGGTCAACAAGTGAGCAGGTAAACAGTGGACAGTCTTCGCGCTGGGCGTGCCAGATGCCGTCGCCGCAATCGCCGGGGCAGTCCTGCACATGTGTGCACAGGCAGGTTCAACACAAGTCAGCAGGTGGAACAGTGAACTGTCTTCTCGTTGCTTATGCGACTCGTTGCGGCTCTCGTTGGGCGTGCCAGATGCCGGTGCCGCGCTCGCTGGGGGCAGTCCTGCACATGTGTGCACAGGCAGGTTCAACACAAGTGAGCACATGAGCAGTGGACAGTCCTTTCGTTGGGCGTGTAGATGCCGTCGCCGCGCTTGCCGGGGCAGTCCTGCACATGTGTGCACAGGCAGGTTCAACACGAGTGAGCAGGTGAACAGTGGACAGTCTTCTTGCTGGGCCTTGCTCGGCTCCTTGCTCGCCGGGGCAGTCCTGCACATGTGTGCACGGGCAGGTTCAACACAGGTCGACAGGTAGACAGTCTTCTCCTCGGGCCTTTCTCGGCTCCTTGCTCGCCGGAGCAATCCTGCACATGCACAGGTAGGTTCAACAGATGTCAACAGGTGAACAGAGAACAGTCATCTCGTTGGGCGTGCACATGCCGTCGCCACACTCGCCGGGGCAGTCCTGCACATGTGTGCACAGGCAGGTTCAACACAGGTCAAGAGGTTAGCAGGTGAAAAGTGATCAATCTCCTCGTTGGGCGTGCACATGCCGTCGCCACACTCGCCGGGGCAGTCCTGCACATGCACAGGTAGGAGCTCCTAGGTTCAACACAAGTGAGCAAGTGAGCAGTGGACAGTCTTCTCCTTGGGCCTTGCTCGGCTCCTAGCTTGCCGGGGCAGTCCTGCACATGTGTGCACAGGCAGGTTCAACACATGCGAACTGTTGAACTGTGAACACTCTTCTCGTTGGGCCTTGCTCGGCTCCTTGCTCGCCGGGGCAGCCCTGCACATGCGTGCACAGGCAGGTTCAACAAAGGTCAACAAGTGAGCAGGTGAACAGTGAACAGCCTTCTCGTTGGGCGTGCACATGCCGTCGCCGCACTCGCCGGGGCAGTCCTGCACACGTGTGCACGGGCAGGTTCAACACAGGTCAACAGGTTGACAGTCTTCTCCTCGAGCCTTGCTCGGCTCCTTGCTCGCCGGAGTAGTCCTGAACATGCACAGGTAGGTGCAACGCAGGTGAGCAGGTGCACAGTGGACAATCTCCTCGTTGGGCGTGCACATGCCGTCGCCGCGCTCGCCGGGGCAGTCCTGCACATGCGCAGGCAGGTGCAGCACAAGTGAGCAGGTGAACAGTGGACAGTCTCCTCATTGGGCGTGCAGATGCAACATGTGAACAGTGTGCACCGAAACCAAAAGCCTTAGCCACTGGGCCTTCAATCGGAGAGAGCCGGGTGTGGGTTCCCGCTCTAAAAAGGTCGGATCTCGAGATGTCAGACCACTGGCTGGTCTGACAAACAGCACCCTTCGTGCCAAACCCTTACTTGACACGCGTGGCTGTTACAGCACCACTGGCAGGTGCAACACAGGTCAACATGCGAACAGTGAACAGTCTTCTCATTAGGCATGCAGATGCAACATGTGAACAGTGTGCACCCTCGGGGCGCCCTCGGGGCCTGTCCCATTCCGGGGAGGGAGGGGAGCCCTGCGCATGCAGGCCGAGGTCGACAACAAGAGCTCTGCCCCGTGCCCTGCCCTGCTCCTTGGGCCCTGTCCTGCCCCTCGGGCCCTGCCCTGCCCCTTGCGCCCTGCCCTGCCCTGCTCTGCCATTTCAGCGCACACGTGCACACGCGCTCGGATGCACGAGCACGCTGCTCACCCACGCGCAGAACGCACACCCTACAACAGTCCCCTACATATTGTAGCCCTGGCGGTACAAGCTACTCTCATCGGATTGTGGCTCTGCTACCATGCAGTACAATTCGCGTGAAGTGCATTGCATTGTGAGAGCCAATGGGTGTAGCGCGTACCGCCGCGGGGTTGCAACATACAGGGGGGCTGTGGCAGGGACGCGACGCGCGCCCCCCCCACACGCACCCACACACACGCACGCCCACACGCACGCCCACACGCACGCCCAGACACACACGCATGCCCACACGCACTCCCACACGCACGCCCACACACACACGCCATGAAAGGCGTCCAACACGACTGTAAAATCGACCACACACGCCGACTCGCACCTCGGGGCACGTGCGCGGGGTCTCGCCCTTGTCTGCCTGGCAGGCCCCGTTCCCGCACAGGTTCTCGGGCGGTGGCGGCGGCCGCGGCGGCGGCGGCCGCGGCGGGATCGGATTGCCCGGCCGGCGCGGCGGGGGCGGCGGGCTGAGCACCGGGAAGCGCGGCGGCGGGGTCGGCGGCAGCGGGGCGGGAGACGGCGGGGACGGCGGGGGCGGGGGGGACGGGGAGGGCGATGAGGGCGGCGGGCTGGGCGGGCGCTGCCGGGCGGCCACGGCGGGGCGACGGGGGCGAGGGCGGCAAAGGGGGGCGGGGGCGTCGGGGGAGGGGAGGGGCGCGGCGGGCGGGCGGCGGGGACGGGGGGACGGCGGGCGGGTGGTCGGGGCGGCGACGGCGGGGGCGTGGGCGGGGACGGGGGCGGGGGGTAGTCCTCGAGCGCGGCGGCGTCTCTGTTGAGGAGTGCGAAGCGCGCGGCGCGGGTGTCGCGCATGGCGACGTAGAGGTCGACGGGGGAGGCGACCTGTAGATGGAGAGGTGCATGTGTGTGCGTGTGTGTTGTGTGTGTGTTTGTTTAAGTGTGTGTGTGTGTGTGTGTCTGTTGAGGAGTGCGAAGCGCGTGGCGCGTGTGTCGCGCATGGTGACGTAGAGGTCGACGGGGGAGGCGGCCTGTAGGTGTGTGGATGGGGGGGGGCGTGTGTGTGTGTTTGTGTGTGTGCGTGTGTGTGTGCGTATGTGTGTGTGTAGGCGTGTGTGCGTGCGTGCGCGTGTGTGTGTTTGCGTGTGTGTGTGATTGTGTGTGTGAGTGTGCTCAATTGTCTGAGTCGCGCGGCAAGGTAGAGGTCGACGGGAGACGCGACCTGTAGGAAGGCAGCAGCGGTGGTGGCGAGTCAGGGGTGCACGCGTGGGGCAGCCGGTGATCCCCCCCGCAAGCCGTATACCGCTCTGGGCCGGATTTCTCATTTCCCAGAACCAGAATCCGAGAGCAGCATATCGGCATGCGTTGCGTGAAAAGCCGCTACGCATTCCACCTGGTATGAGCCGTCAAAGTTGCTTGAGCCGGGGGACACCTAGCTACTAAAATCCTTCCCAGGGGCCACTGGTGGCAAGCGCCAGAGAGCACAGAGCCCTGGAAGATGTGCCCACTCTTTACCCCCCCCCGCCCTGCCCCCCCCCCACACAATGTGCATACTCCATAACCTACCTAGCCTACCCCTACCAGGTAGCCAGCCAGTTTCAGCCTGAGTGAAACTGAGTGAGGAAGGTGTCGGCACTAGCGCCGACACAGGCCGTATACGTCATTACTGGTGTCACACAGACTGTAATATCCATCATCATCATCACAGAGTGCCACTCACGCTTGCCCCGCTTGCCCGTATCGACTCCCCGATGTACCACTGCTGCTCATTTACACCGTATGACGGCAGCGACGGCGTGCCCCACTGAAGAGATATGAAGTTGCCGAGCTGCATGTGTGTGTGCGTGTGTGTGTGTGTGTAACGATGTGTGTGCGTGTAACGATCTCTCTCTGTGTGTCTGTGTGATTTGTACGACGGCAGCGACGGCGTGCCCCACTGAAGAGGTATGAAGTCGCCGAGCTGCATGCGTGCGTGTGTGTGTGTGTGTGTGTGTGCGTGTGTGCATGTGTGTGTGTGTGTGATTTGGGCGGTGGCAGCGACGGCGTGCCCCACTGAAGAGATATGAAGTTGCCGAGCTCCGTGTGTGTGTGCGTGTGTGTGCGCGCGCGTGTGTGTGTGTGTGTGTGTGTGTGTTTGTGTGTATGTGGTGGTCGATATTACAGTCTTGTTGGACGCCCTTGGTGGCGTATTATGTGTGTGTGTGTGTTTGTGTGTATGTGTGCTTGTTAGGCACACGTTGAGTTTGGCACACACGCACCTGCCCGGCGAAGATCTCCGGCACATCGGTGATGCCCCCGCTGCGTGCCCGGATGTTGTAGTACGTGTAGTACGCGGCGGAATACATGCCCCATGTCGGCACACCCGCATTCTGAAACGCGCGCAAACCTACACACGCATGCAGGGGGTGGGTGAGAGCGAGTGTGTGTGTATGTGTGTGTGTCCGTGTGTGTGTGTGTGTTAAGTACGCCGCCGAGTACATGCCCCATGTCGACACGCCCGCATTCTGAAACGCGCGCGGACCTACACACGCATGCAGGGGGTGGGTTAGTGTGTGCGTGTGTGTGTGAGTGTGTGCGTGTGTGTGCGTGTGTGTGTGCGTGTGTGTGTTAAGTACGCGGCCGAGTACATGCCCCACGTCGGCACGCCCGCATTATAACACACACGCAAACCTACACGCGCATGCAGGGGCGGACGAGTGTGCGTGTGTGTGTATGTGTGTGTGCATGTGTGTGTTTGTGTGTGTGTGTGTGTTAAGTACGTATTCGAATGCATGCCCCATGTTGACACGCCCGCATTCTGAAACGCGCGCAAACCTACACGCGCATGCAGGGGTGGGCGAGTGGGTGCGCTTGCATGCGTGCATGTGTGTGTGTGTGTGTTAAGTACGCGGCGCCGGCAAAGAGCGTGGCATAGGGAAGCATGCTGTGGTGGTTCATCGTGACTTGCAGGCCGCTTATTACGTTGCAATCAAAAGGAGAACAAGGAGTTCAGGGATCAGGGTTTAAGGATTCCGTTTTGTCAGGTTTACACCCACCCGATCCTAGGTCAATGTTTGACGAGAGCGTGGCATAAGGCAGCATGCCGTGGTGGTCCATCGTGACTTGCACGTCGCTGCCGGACGATAACACTTATTAGGGTTCAGGGATCAGGGTTTTCGGTTTATAAGTTTCGGGTTTAGACCCACCCGATCCTAGGTCAATGTTTGACCAGAGCGTGGCGTAGGGCAGCATGCCGTGGTGGTCCATCGTGACTTAAACGCCGGAGGAGATCGCTTTCACTTATTGGGGTTCAGGGATGAAGCTTAGGATGAAGGGTTCAGACCCACCCGATCCTAGGTCGATATTTGACCAGAGCGTGGCGTAGGGAAGCATGCCGTGGTGGTCCATCGTGACTTGCAGGCCGCTGCCGGACGAGAACACGACGGCGTTGTTGAAGAAGTAGGACGACAGTTCGTGGACGCAGTAGGTCGCGATCGTGAAGTTGGAAACGAGGATGTCCTGCATGTGCGTGTGTTTGTGAGTATGTGCGTGTGTGTGTGCGTGTGTACAGACTTCTAAGTGGATGTGGGTGGCAGTTGGGAGATGTGAACAGGGAAAAAACATGATAAGAGAGAACATGACGGCATTGTTGAAGAAGAAGGACGACCACACACACACACACAACCGCACGCACACACGCACACACACACACACACTCTCCTCACCCTCCCCAAACCCACACCTGCGACCATGAGACGTTGACTGCATGGTGGCACTCCCCTCCGGTCCCACGGTCGATCGTGTTGCCCAGCCACAGATCTGTAGTGGTCACAAACGCGCTGGCGAAGACGGAAACGTGGTTGTCTGTGGGCAGTGGGCAGTGTGTGCGTGCGTGTGCGCTTTTTTGTGTGTGCGTGTGTTTGTTTGTGTGTGTGTGTGTGTGCACGCGTGCGTGTAGATCATTTTCACAAGCCAGGTACAAACGCGCCTGGCGAAGACGGACACGTGCTTGTCTGTGGGCAGTGGGCAGTGTTCGTGCATGTGCTCGTGTGTGTGTGTGTGTGTGCAGGTCCTGTTTCACAACCCAGGCACAAACGTACTGGCGGAAGACGGAAGCGTGGTTGATTGTGTGCGCGTGTGTGTGTGTGCGTGTATGTGTGTGTGTATATGTGTGTGCTTGTGTGTGCGTGTGCGTGCACGTGCGTGTGACAGGGGGCGCGCGGCCCAGCCACAGATCTGAAGTGGTCACAAACGCGCTGGCGAAGACGGACACGTGGTTGTCTGTGGGCAGCGTGTGCGCGTGTGCGCTTGTTTGTGTGTGTGTGTGTGTGCTTGTTTGTGTGTGCTTGTGTGTGTGTGTGTGCGTGTGTGCGTGTCGACTCATGTTTCACAACCCAGGCACAAACGTACTGGCGAAAGACGGGAACGTGGTTGATTGTGGTGTATGTGTGTGTGTGTGTGTGGTACACTTGACCATCATATCAAGCCCCACCAGAGCCCTATCAGAGCAATCAGAGTCCCCATAAGAACCCCCATCACAGCCCACCAGATCCCATCATAGCCCTATACAGCTCTTTAATAAGAGCCTCCACCAGAGCTGCATCAGAGCCCGCAAGAGCCCCATCATATCAGAGCCCCATCAGAGCGCAATGATCAGAGCTCCAGCATCAAGCCTCACCCCACCCAAACCCACCAGAGTTAGAGATGTCGAGGTCTCGCGCCCAGCAGTTTGCGACGCCCGCGAACTCGACCCCGTTCCAAGCCAACCGCATCGGCAGGTGACACACACACAGAGAGACAGAGACAGATGCAGAGGGAGAGACAGAGACAGAGAGGGATATAGGGAGACAGAGAGAGACACAGAGAGGCAGAGAGAGAGACAGAAAGAGAGACAGGGAGAGAGATATAGAAAGACAGGGAGAGAGAGATACAGAGGGAGAGCAACCCTTCAAAGCCGAAACAACCCACCAGAGTTAGATATGTCGAGATCCCGCGCCCAGCAATTTGCGACGCCCGCAAACTCGACCCCGTTCCACCCCGCCTCGTCTAGGTGGCCGGCGTACGCTGCGGGCCTGTGCGTGTGTGCGTGTGTGTGCGTGTGTGTGCGTGTGTGTGCGTGTGTGTGCGTGTGTGTGCGTGTGCGTGTGTGTGCGTGTGCGTGTGCGTGCGTGTGCGTGTGTGTGCGTGTGTGTGCGTGTGTGTGTGTGCGTGTGTGTGCGTGTGTGTGTGCATCTGTGTGTGCGTGTGTGCGTGTGTGTGTGAGTTGGGTGTGTTAGTTAGCGAACACGATTATGAATGCCGGCAAACTCGACCTGGTTCCAGCACCGAATATTACCCCCCCTGCCCTCTCCCACATACAAACATACATGCAAACATGCAAATGCAGCACGCACTTGAGTTCGACCGTCAGCGCTTCGATGCCCGAGTGCTGAACCGAGTGTGCAAACACACGCGTGGATCTCAGGTGCACAACAGATCCCCCGCACCCCGCACACCACATACACACACACATGCACACATCACACCCCCCACCCCATCCCACCCACGCTTAGGTTTAGGGTTCAGGGTTTAAACCCAGGCAGCACACAGCACACGCACTTAAGTTCGACCGTCAACGACTCGATGCCCGAGTGCTGAACCGAGTGCGCAAACGCGTGGATCTCCGGCGACCAGCGAGTCTGGACGACGGTTGGGAGCGGGCGTTCGAGGACAATGGCGTTGGCCTTGACGGCGTAGATGCGGGAGTGGAAGCGGAACTGCGTGTGCGTGTATGTGTGTGAGTGTGTGTGTGCGTGCGTTTGTGTGTGCGTGTGTGCGTGCGTGTGTGTGATGTGTGTGCATATCAATGCGTGTGCGTGCGCGTGTGTGTGTGGCAGGGGAGGGCAAGGGCGATTAAGTGTGTCTGGACGTCGATTGGGAGGGGGCGCTCGAGGACGATGGCATTGGCCTGAACGGCGTAGATGCGGGAGTGGAAGCGGAACTGCATGTGCGTGTATTGAGTGTGTGTGTGTGTGTGTGTGCATGCATGTGTGTGTGTGGTGTGTCGTGTGTGTGTGTGTGTGTGAGGGGAGAGGAGGGCAAGGGCGGTTAGTTGTATTTGGACGTCGGTCGGGAGGGGGCGCTCGAACATGACCGCATTGGCCTTGACGGCGTAGATACGGGAGTGGAAGCGGAACTGCGTGTGCGCAGGGTTGTGGGGAGGCACACAACCGTATGTCCGTATATCCGTACAATACGCCGTATGTACGTACATTTCATGGGAAGATGTATGCACTGAAAAATGCAAATTGTACGGTTTCGCGGTTTGTGTGGAGTGCGCGCCACACAGAGACGCGATCTTTCGCCCTAGGAGGATGGGGGCACACACAGGGGCGATGCGACGCCATGTGACGGGCGCTTTACCATCTGGGGGCCTGCTGGGCTCGCGAGCTCGGGCCGGAAGTGTGAATCGGTTCTCGCATCGGACTGCCGCGGCTCGTCAACTGGGCCCCGTCCTCTCCCGCTACTTACAGACACTATTCGAGATGCATATAGGCGATGTACTTGTCGGGGGGGGGCATGCATGGCGCATGTGCATGACTGCATGGCGCCCAGGCATGCGCGCGCGCGTCACTAGCCCCTAGCTCCTAGCCCTCACTAGTCTTCACTAGCCCCAACTTGCAACACTGGCAGCAGCAAGATTGTGGACGCGGAAAACAACGAGTGTGAGGAGTTTAGCTTCCAGGTCGTGGACTAATCTGAGGTGGGGAGGAGGAAGGGGAGGGGAAGGGAGGAGGAGGCTCGCGGGGCACTGAGCTCCCGCAAGGCACGCAGCCGCTCGTGCAGCAACATAACTTTTGGCCAGTACTTACTGAACTGAAAATCGTAGCGAGCATGATGACCACTGCGAGAGCAACGATGCTCCCTGTAAATACAGCTTTCAAATGGCGTATCTCACTCCCGCATTGACTGATGTAGGAGGTAGCTGTAAGTGTGCCAAGCGTCCTCCCACTGGTGCGTGTGTACGGATGTACAGCGTATGTACGGATGTAAGTATATACAGCGTATGTACGTACATTTCAGGAGAAGATGTACGGCCCCCCACAACCGTAGGGGGCACCGTAGGGGGCACCGTAGGGGGCACACGTAGGTGTGCGTGTATTGAGTGTGTGTGTGTGTGTGTCGTGTGAGCATATCAATGCGTGTGTGTGTGCGCGTGTATGTAGGAGGGGAGGGCAAGGGCGGCTAGCCGCGTCTGGGCGTCGGTTGGGAGTTGGTCGCTCGAACATGACCGCAGGGAAGTGGCCGGCAGCTGGCAAGAGCCTACCCCTCGCTGCCATTCGACATCATGATGTGTGTGTGCGTGTGTGTGTGTGTGTGTGTGTGTGGTGTGAGCATATCACTGCGTGTGCGTGCGCGTGTGTGTGTGGGTAGGGGAGGGCAAGGGCGGTTAGGTGTATTTGGACGTCGGTTGGGAGGGGGCGCTCAAGGACGATGGCGTTGGCCTTGACGGCGTAGATGCGGGAGTGGAAGCGGAACTGCGTGTGCGTGTGTGAGTGAGTGTGTGTGTGTGTGTGTGTGCGTGTGTGTGAGTGTGCATGCATGTGTGTGTGTGTGTGCGAGTGTGTGGTGTGTGTGCATATCAATGCGTGTGCGTGCGCGTGTGTGTGAGGGGAAGGGAGGGCAAGGGCGACCAGCGCATCTGGACGTCGGTCGGGAGTTGGTCGCGCGAGGACGATGGCGTTGGCCTTGACGGCGTAGATGCGGGAGTGGAAGCGGAACTGCATGTGCGTGTATTGAGTGTGTATGTGTGTGTGTGTGCATATCAATGCGTGTGCGTGCGCGTGTGCGAGGGTAGGGGAGGGCAAGGGCGGTTAGGTGTATTTGGACGTCGGTCGGGAGGGGGCGCTCGAGGACGATGGCGTTGGCCTAAACGGCGTAGATGCGGGAGTGGAAGCGGAACTGCGTGCGCGTGTGTTTGAGTGTGTGTGTGTGCGTGTGTGCGTGTGTGCGTGCGTGTGTGTGTGTGCGTGGTGTGTGCATATGCGTGTGCATGCGTGTGTGTGTGAGGGGAGGGGAGGGCAAGGGCGGTTAGGTGTATTTGGACATCGGTTAGGAGCGGGCGCTCGAAGACAATGGCGTTGGCCTTGACGGCGTAGATACGGGAGTGGAAGCGGAACTGCAGGTGCGTGTATTCGTGTGCGTGTGTGTGTGTGTGCGTCTGTGCGTGCGTGTGTGCGTGTGAGTGTGTGTGCATGTGTGTGTGTGTGTGTTTATGTGTGGTATGCGCAAGGACTCCTGCAACAGTTTGTCATTTAGAGTTCCTCTGTTACATAATTCCTCTCTTCCTCTCTTCCTCTCTTTTTCTCCCGCTGCTCGAGATCCCTCTCTCTCTCTCTCTCTTTTCTTTCTCTCTTTCTCTCCAACTCTCCCCCCCTCTCTCTAACGATGAACTCACCCCTCACTGTGCATTGTAGTAGTCAAGACACGATGCAGTGGCTTGGGGTAGTCATGCACGCGTGTGTGATGGTGATGATGTGTGTATGTGTGTGATCTGCTAGGCCCCTGAGTGCGGTCTCCTGATCAGAGTTTCTCCGTACTGATGTCGCTCTCTTCCTCCTTCTTTCTTTCTTTCTCCCTCTCTCTTTCTCCTTTCTCTCTTTCCCTCTGTCACCCTCCTCTCTCTAGCGATTAACTCACCACACGCTGTGCATTGTAGCAGTCAGACACGATGCAGTGGCGTGGGATCGTCACGTTGCCGTACAGAGCCTCTGCCAAAAATGTGCCCTGCAAGTCGCTCAGCGTGAGCGTGACCCACTGGCCAGCCTGCATGTGTGTGTGTGTGTGTGTGGATGGCCACGTTGCCAGAGCCCGAGCAAACAATGTGCCCTGGGAGCCGCTTAGAGTGAGTGTCACCCACTGGCCAGCCTTCGGGGCAGCAGCAGCAGCGGCAGCATGCACGTGTGCGTGTGTGTGTGTGTGTATGCATGTGCGTGTGTGCATGTGTGTGTGTGGATCGCCACGTTGCCATACAGAGCCTGGGCCGAAAATGTGCCCTGGGAAGTCGCTTAGCGTGAGAGTCACCCACTGGCCAGCCTGCGGGGCGGCAGTGGCAGCGGCAGCACGTGTGTGTGTACGTATGCGTGAATGCGTGTGTGTGTGTGTGCATGTGTGTGTATGTGTGTGTGCATGTGTATGTGTGTGTGAGGATGGCCACGTTGACATACAGAGCCTCAGCCAAAAAGGTGCCCTGAAAGTCGCTCAGAGTGAGCGTGACCCATTGGTCGGGCTCCCGGCAGCAGCAGCAGCACGTGTGTGTGCGTGCGTGTATATGAGCATCAGTGTCTCTGTCAGCCACCCTGCACCCCTCAAAATCGGCATTTCCGGGCTGAGATTGGCCGATTTGGGCCAGGGTGCTGCGGGTTGAATTTAGCCGATTGCAATTTTCGAAATCAGCCGGCACTCAGTCGGTGATCTTCTTTTCAGGAGTTTTCATTAATTATTCTACAGCCGAATTTTGCTTTGACCTCGTCGACTGCTGACCTCCCGTTGACCGCGTGTCCTCATAAATAGGCCATTTCAAAGCTCTTGACGAGCTCTATCTGGCGGGCTTGTCAGACTCACAATCCACTGGATGGGTTGAGCTGAGTTCAAGGTCAAAGTACAGCGAGAATACAGCCAAATGGCTATGGCCAGCCGAAAAGGAGATCAGTGACATCAGTGTCGACATCCTTGCGACACACCTGCATTCCAGTCGTACAGGCGACGCGCAGCAGCACGTCCCCTCGCCGCCACGACACACAAGTCTGGAACGCCATCCCAGACGTCCACCCGACTCTGCACACTCAGCAATCTTTGCCAAGAAAACCACGGCACAAGTCGGCCATGCGACGCACCTAGAGCCCAGTCGTATTGACAACACGCAGAGGAGCACGTCCCCTCGCCGCCAGCACTCGAGACTGGAACGCCATCCCAGAATTCCACCGGACTCTGCACACAGCATCTTCGCCAAGGACAGCACGACACAAGTCGGCCTTGCGACGCACCTAGAGTCCAGTCGTGTTGGCGACGCGCAGCAGCACGTCCCCGCACCGCCATCACACTCGAGA
>VFSX01000344.1:182500-190335 GCA_016618255.1 Chlamydomonas sp. UWO 241
CATGTGTGTGTGTGGGGCATGCGTGCGTGTGTGCGTGTGTGTGTGTGTGTGACTGCAGCTCGTCTCGCTGACCCCACAGCCAAGAGTAGATGGACCTGTGTTTGGCGTGTGCATGTGTGTGTGTGTGTGTGTGTGCGTGCGTTCGTGCATGTGTGTGTTCGGTTTGGTGTGTGTGCGCTGCTGTAGGCCCGTTTTGGATCGCATTGAAGTTATACGAGGGACCATTTTGTGTGTGTGTGTGTGTGTGCGTGTGTGTGTTTTACACCCTATGTGTGCGTGTGTGTGTGTGTGTGTGTGTGTGTGTGCTTGCGGTGGGATGATGCCAACACAAGCGCGCGTGCTAACTGTGCTTGTGCGTGCGTGCTGATGCGCTGTGATGGTGGTGGCCCAGGCATGCAGGCGGTACCTGCATGCATACAAGGGTGGGACGTATTGAGGCATGGGCGTGTGGGCCCAAAGCCCGCTGCAACATGCAGCAACACACGCGCGTATCAGGCTGACAGCAGGTCGCAGTAATGAGTGCATGGAGGGGGCGAATGGGTGTGGTAGCGTGACCCGCATGATCACCCTGTTGTGCCAGCCTCCGCCCTCCGAGCCCAGCATCCGCCTGCCCCTCTGAAGCGCCGTGGGAGCAGCCAGCAGCCAGCAGAAGTAGTAGTGCGGACAGCGCAAAGGAAGACGCTGCGAACGCACACTGCCCAGCCATTTGCGCAGGTCAAGCCTCCCTCCTTCAAGCCTTCAAGCAAACCAAGCCATCCCAGCAGACACCACGACACTACAATACCAATTGTGGCGTAGGGTGTAGTCCGCCATGCGGCTGCCGCGCATGGGCTTGCTGGCACGGTGCATGTGTACGGAAGCTGCGGCGGGCTGCCCCACACTTGCGAGGTTCGACTCACACCCACGACCCAGAGCCCCTCTAATCGGGGCAACACATGCACGACTCGAGTCAGAGTAATCAATTTACAATGGAGCAATGGAGCAATATAAATAGCAATGATGTGGTCTGCTTTGTGTGTGGTGTTGCTGGTGAACTGTGTGTTGCGTGCGCGCGCGTGTGTGCGCCCCCCGCCTAGTGTGCTGCATGCCTCAAACTACTACTGTCTGCTGTATGAATGGATGTGAATCATAGGAAAAAAATCATCAACCTAGCTGCGTGCCCTAGCTGTGTTCTGCTGCGTGGTGTTTTGGGACGTTTCGTGACGGCATGGTGGTGTGGCGTGCCTCGCGGCGCCAACTACTTATCTAACGAGCGCAATGACCAACTGGTGGTAGTTTCATCTTTATGGTGGTACATGCAGCGAACAGGCCTCTCAAGTGGCTGATGCTGCCGGTGCCGATGGCGCGCCTCCGGCGCCCCGCGTACTGCATGCATGCCTTTGCACACGTCCCCTCTCTCGCTCCCTCGCCGACTCTCTTCTCTGCCTCTCTGCCGGCCTCTCTCTGCCGGGCACGCGGCACGCCAGCTTCGCCTCGGCCAGCGCGCCCTCTCTCCCTCTCTCTCTCCCTCTCTCTGGCCGGCACGTCAGCACACCAGGAGCTGACATGCCAGCCAACGTCCCCAAAACGACTGGAACTGGAATGCCGGCGTCGTGGCCACGTCTTGCCGGGGTGCACGCGTGGAAGAGAGCGCGTCCGCTCCCTCCTGCCTCCTGCCTCCTGGTCCTGGTGCGCTCGGCACAACAGGAGCTTGTACACACGCTGCTGCACACACGCTGCTGCGGTGCACGCTGGAAGAGAGGGCGCACGCTCCCTCCTCCCTCCTGCCTCGTGCTGCTGGTGCGCTCGGCACAACAGGAGCTTATACACAAGCTGCTGCACACACGCTGCTGCGGTGCACGCTGGAAGAAAGGGTGCCCGCTCCCTCCTCCCCCTGCTGCTGCTGCTGGTGCGCCCAGCACACCAGGAGCTTGACATCGGCGAGCGCGCGCACGAGGACATGGAACGCGGTGGGTTGGTAACTGCGTGGTAGCTGCGTGGAAGCTGCATGGTAGCTGCATGGTAGCTGCGTGGTAGCTGCATGGCAGCTGCGTCCACAGCACGGAGCCGAGCGGCCAGTTCCTGGCGTCGTCGTCGACAGACGACACGTGCAAGGGCGTCGCCCGGGGTTATTGGCAGAGTGCACGTTGCGAGATAGCTCCCTCCCCTCATGCTCTGCTGATGCGCTCAGCACACGAGCAGCTTGAGCTCCTCGAGCGCTCGATCCAGGACCTGAAACGCGGGCGTCACAGCTGCCCGTCCCCGTGTGGAGGGTTCTCGGGCAGGGCGTTGCGAGAGAGCGAGAGAGTACCACCTTTCCCTCCTCTGCCTGTCCCTCCTCTGCTTCGCTGCTGATGCTCTGCTGATGCCGCCTCCCCCGGCCCGGTCCCGACGCTCAGCACACGAGCAGCTTGAGCTCCGCGAGCGCCCTGACGAGGAACTGGAACGCGGGCGTCGACGCCGCGTCGCCCGGGTTCCTGTCGGGGTGCACCTTGCTCAGCTGATGCCGCCTCCGGCGCTCAGCACACGAGCAGCTTGAGCTCCGCGAGCGCCCTGACGAGGAACTGGAACGCGGGCGTCGACGCCGCGTCGCCCGGGTTCCTGTCGGGGTGCACCTTGCTCAGCTGATGCCGCCTCCGGCGCTCAGCAAACCAGCAGCTTGAGCTCCGCGAGCGCCCTGACGAGGAACTGGAACGCGGGCGTCGACGCCGCGTCGCCCGGATTCTTGTCGGGGTGCACCTTGCGTGACAGGGCGCGGAACTCGGACGCGATCGTGGGCGGCGTCCGAGCGTGGTGGAGCGCGGCACGCGCGCCGGCGGCGGGGTCCCTGGGGGGGTGGGGGGTGGGGTGCGGTGTGGTCGACGGTGGGGGAACGGTCGTGGTGCTGTTGGTGTGTGTCGCCAAGCGCAAACAACCCCCCGCACGGTCGAGACCCCTCCCTCCCCCCCCTCCCCTCCATGCCCCTGCCCGCCCACACAACGCATGCTTGCATGCACACCATGCACACATCCACACCAATGCATGCATGCACACACACATCCACACATCCACACCCACCGCAGCGCCGCGCACGCGAGCAGCCGTCGACACTCCCACGCGCCGGCCTTGGCCGTCGCCAGCGCGCACAACCCCGCGCGGTCGAGCGCGGCGCATTCTGCGCCCGGCACGCCCGCCTGCGCCAAGAACGCGCGCAGCGCGGGCTCGGGCGTCGCGGGGTCCTCGAGCGGCGGCGCGCGCGCGGCGGGCTCGGGGAACCGCGACGGCGGCAGCGGCGGCGGCGGCGTTGGTGAGCGCTGCGGGTGGTGCGGCGGTGGGGACACGCGCGCGCCCGGGCAGGAGTAGGTGGGGCGCGCGCCGGCGGCGGCGCGCACCCAGTCCTCCTCCTGCTGCGCGCGCGCGCGCTCCCACCAGCTGCCTTCCGCACCGCTACCGGCCGCGGGCGCGGGCGGGGGCGCGGCGCCAGGTTTCTGCCCCTGCTGCTGCTGTGCGTGCTGCTGCCGCGCCTGCGCCTGCTTCTGCTGCGCCTGCGCGAGGGGTTGGGGTCGAGGGTCTGGGTTGGGGTCGAGGGTCTGCGTTGGGGTCGAGGGTCTGGGCTGGGGTCGAGGGTCTGGGCTGGGGGTGCTGCATGTAGGCTATGTGGCAGTGCCAAGCAGTCAAGTCAGGCTGTGTGACCATCGGCTGTGTGACCATCGGCCATGTCACCAGTGACAAATAGTCGATATGCTGCCGGCTACGCACGAGGGAGGGCACGAGGCGGGTTGCGTGGCCTCATGGTCAAGGGTGGAGGTACAGACACACACACACACACACGCACTCATAGCCGTGGTTCACATGTGCACCGTGCGGGACAAGTGCCGTGGTGCGGTGTGCGTGGGTCCTGACAGCACACACACGCACGTGCACACGCACGCACGCAATTGCCCCTCGCGCACACGGACCTGCTGCACCTGCTGCTGCGCCCGCGCCTCCCGAAGTGCCCGCGTCACGTCCGCGAGCTCGCGCTCCTTCGCGCCCAGCTGCGCCCGCACCCGCTCCAGCTCGTCGCCCGCGGCCCTCTGCCTACACTCGAACGACGCCTTGAGCTGCGTCAGGTCTGCCTCTGCCTGCGCGACTGCCCGGCCGACGAGCTCCCTCAGGGACGCGAGCGAATGCGCCTCGACGTCGAGCTTGGCCTGCGTGGTGCCAGCACGGATGCCACCAGAGGTTGGGTGGCGTGAGGGACTGTGGGTGCTGAGTCAGCGCATGGGAGCCATGCGATCCCCGTGCATGTGAGCGGTACGGTGCTACACTCTCACCTGAAGCTCCGCATTCTCTGCCTGCGACGCCGCCAGCGCCTCCCTCAGTCCTTCAGCCTCGCTCTTGAGGCGCTTGGACTCATGTGCCTCTGCTATGCTCGCGTCTACACTACTCGCGGCTCCACTCAGCACCGGATCGCGCAAGGGAGAGCCCAATGAGTGCCCCTGCGGTGCTGTGGATGGCTGCGGCACTGCATCCAGCGTCTGCGAGAGGGTACGCTTGAGCGTGCCATCCAATGCGCGAGGCGTGCTGGTTTCGGGCGAGGGACTGTCCCTAGGTCCAGGGCTGTCTGCGTACGCTGCATGGCGTACATGCAGCGGCGCAGGGCGCGCTTGTCGCTGCATGCCGCTGTAGCGGGCCTCCAGATGGCGGAGAGGCGGAGGGACCTGCGCGTGGATGCAACGTGGGGGGAGTTCAGCAACAGTTGTGTCCCCCCCCGCCTCCCAGTCCCCACGCCCTGATCCACCTTCCACAGACAGCATCCGTAGCACCTGCTGGCAGGCTGTGCGTAACCTACCTCTGATGCGATACGGTCTTCTTGGAAATACGCTTTGCGTCGCTCGCCATCCACGCTGCGCTCTGTCGTCACATCCATTTACCACTGAATTGACCACTGGATGAACCACTGGATGGACTACGGGATGGACCACTGGATGGACCACACGATGGGGGGGAGAAGGGGGGTATTGCCAAGCGGTCTTGGACGCAGTAATCCGGTCTAACTCTGATTGAGGCTGATATGTGAAGCAACGGGTTGAGCGGGAACGGAAGGGACTGTATAGAGGCAAAGCGAGGCTTCGCAGGGCTTAGGGCTCCACCTGCTCACACCCCACACCCCACACATTTTCAATCCCAAATCCAGCCTAGGATTGTGCACAATTCCTTGAACTAGAGTTCAAGTCCTTGAACTGGAGTTCAAATCTCAGCACAGGAAGAGGGGAAGAGGTGGCTGTGCACGATCACGATCTTTGTGACAGCCCGCATGGAGGCGCGCAGCAGCAGCATGGATGATTGGCCCCAGCGCATGCACTGAGCAGCATCAGCAGCAGGCACAAAGCAGCATGCAGGCCACCCTGGAGGGCTGGGCAGCCGGCGCCAAGGCCTGGTTCAGGGGCCTGCCACTCATCACCAAGTGAGGAGACGAGCCCAGACATGCATGGCACGACAGCTAAGATCGAGCCATGCCCGTCCCTGTGGAACCGCACATCTATGCGCACATGCACACACACGCATATGCACACACACAAACGCACACACACACACACACATACACACACACACACACACACACACACACACACACGCACACACACACACAGGGCCAGAGGGTCTGTGCAAACAAGCACATGCACACACACGCACACACGCACACGCACACACGCACACACACACACACACACACACACGCACAAGGCCACAGGGCCACAGGGTCTATTGCGCCATCAAAGGCGTCCAACGGACTGTAAAATCGACCACACACACACACACACACACACACACACACGCACACACACGCACACACACAGGGCCATGTTTGTCGCCGTGCTCGCCGTATACGGGCTTCAGCTGCTGGCTGGGCGCGACGTGACCTACGCGCTGTGCATGTCGACGCACAAGGTCATTTCTGAGCTACAGCGTGAGTGTGTGTGCTTGACACGCGCTGCTTGTTTATCTGCCCGCCTGTCTGTGTCTCTGTCTGTTTCACTCCCTCTCGCGTGTGTGTGTCTACTACCTCTGTGCGTCTCTTTCTTTCACGCTCTCTATCGCTCTCCCTCCCTCTTCCCTATCCATTCCCTCCTTCCTCCTCTCAAAAGCAACCTCCTCCTCAACACCCCACTCACTCCCGTCCTCCTCTACAGCCTCCTAATCCCTCCTCAATCCTCCTCCCTCCCTCCCTCCTCCCTCCTCACCCTCCACACATTCTCCCTCCTCACCTAACCTCACTCCCCCCCTCACTCCCCCCCCTCCCTCCCTCCCCTCCCTCCTCCCTACCTCCCTCCCTCCTCCCTCCCTCCCTCCCTCCTCCTCCCTCCTCAAATCTCCTCCCTCTTCCTCCTCCCTCAATCCTGCCTCCTCCCTCCCTCCCTCCCTCCCTCCCTCTCTCTCTCGCTGTCGCTCTCTCTCTCTCTCCTTTCTCTCTCTTTTCCACTCTCTTCTCTCTCACTCACTCCATCACACGCGGGTGTGACCTACGCGCTGTGCGTGTCAACTAGGGTTGTGGGGACCCGTACATCGACGGCCTCGTGTATCCGTATATCCGTATATACGGCCGTATATACATAGATCCGTATCCGTATTTTGGTGGCAGCTCGCACAAACGTCACACACCCCGCTCTAAAATCACCACAAGTTTTCACCCACCCCACACTGCATCCAAGCAGTGTTCTGGATAGCCCTTGTCATAAGCTTTCCAATGCAACTGGAATCATCGGAATCCATGCAGTATGGAAGGAGTTACAGCCCTTGCGCCTTTTACTTGAAACAAAAACCGTATGTTGCAGTCATATGCCACCCATATTCGACATACGTATATACGGCCGTTTATACGGATATATGGATACACGGGATATATATACGGGTCCTCACAACCCTAGTGTCAACGCATGAGGTCATCACGGGGCTGCAGCGTGAGTGTGTGCGCTCGCCTTTCTGTCCGTGTCTCTCTGTGCGTGTCTCTCTCTGTGTCTCTCTTGTCTCTCTCTATTTCTCCCTCTCTCTCTCCCTCTCTCTCTCTCTCTCTCTCTATCTTTCTTTCTTTCCCCCTCTCTCTTCTCTCTCATGTCTCTCTCTCTCTTCTCTTATTTCTCTCTCTTCTCTCGTTGTCTCTCTTCTCTTTGTCTCTCTCTTTGTCTCTCTCTTCTCTCTCTCACTCTCTTCTCTCTCTCAATCACTCCCTTACACGCGGGTGTGACCTACGCGCTGTGCATGTCGACGCATGAGGTCATCGCGGGGCTCCAGCGTGAGTGCTTGCGCCCGCTTCCTGTATGTCTACCCGCCAGCCAGCCAGCCAGCCAGCCTGTCTGTCTGTCTGTCTGTCTGTCTGTCTGTCTGTCTGTCTGTCTGTCTGTCTGTCTGTCTGTCTGTCTGTCTGTCTGTCTGTCTGTCTGTCTGTCTGTCTGTCTGTCTGTCTGTCTGTCTGTCTGTCTGTCTGTCTGTCTGTCTGTCTGTCTGTCTGTCTGTCTGTCTGTCTGTCTGTCTGTCTGTCTGTCTGTCTGTCTGTCTGTCTGTATGTCTGTCTGTCTGTCTGTCTGTCTGTCTGTCTGTCTGTCTGTCTGTCTGTCTGTCTGTCTGTCTGTCTGTCTGTCTGTCTGTCTGTCTGTCTGTCTGTCTGTCTGTCTGTCTGTCTGTCTGTCTGTCTGTCTGTCTGTCTGTCTGTCTGTCTGTCTGTCTGTCTGTCTGTCTGTCTGTCTGTCTGTCTGTCTGTCTGTCTGTCTGTCTGTCTGTCTGTCTGTCTGTCTGTCTGTTTGTCTCTGTCTGTCTCTGTCTGTCTGTCTGTCTGTCTGTCTGTCTGTCTGTCTGTCTGTCTGTCTGTCTGTCTGTCTGTCTGTCTGTCTGTCTGT
>VFSX01000647.1:0-72674 GCA_016618255.1 Chlamydomonas sp. UWO 241
GGGGGCTGTAGGGTTGGGGCAGCGCGAGTTGGTGGGGGGGGCGGGGGGGGGAAGGCGCACGTGCGGGCGCGACAGGCGCCGTGCGGGGCCGCCGCACGAAAAGCGTGCAGCCCGTGCACACGCGCGGCGTGCGTGCACGGCCACCACCCACCGGAGCGTGTGTGTACACGTGTGTGCGTGCATATATGCGCGTGTGTGTGTGTGTGTGTGTGTGTGTGTGTGTGTGTGTGTGTGTGTGGCTGTGTGTGCGTGAGTGCGTGCACTGGTGGGCTGGCGCTGGCCCTAGGAGTTCCCGAGTCCACGCCTCGTGGCCCTTCACAAGAAACTGAGAGCGTACGTGCAGAACCTGCGTGTGCACTGCTGCTCCACTTCCTCCCCCCCCCCCCCCCCACCTCCCGACCTCCCACTTCTTGAGGCCTTCATATCACTGCTGTTTCACTCTCTCCCCCCCCACACATCTTGAGACCTTCATACATGTGTGATCCACATTTCCAATCAAGGGGGGATGGAGGGAAGGCCCCTAGCAGCGCTCAGGACCGAGGAGCTGATGTGAAGGATTTTGCGCCGCGAGTGAGAGTTTGCCCCCCACGCCCCCTACCCTTTTGGAGGCGTCGCACAAGAGCTCTCCTTCTTGCTCTGGGACCATACGTTGGCAGGCAGCCGGCTGGTGGCTACCGCCCCTCACAAGTAATTGTCAGGGCCAGAACTGGACTTGGGCCTAGGCGGTGGTACTAGGCCTAGAGGTATTATTTGCTGGAAAGCCGATGTAACTGTAACTGAGTGAGAGTTTGTACCCCACGACCCCTACCCAATGGCGGCGGCGGGACTAGTAGTAGAACACAGGCGCACACCAACCATGCGTTGCTGTCACTACCTGGGTGGTATAGGGTGGACCTGGGGGCCCAGTACCCTGTCTAGGTCCAGTGCGTGCGCGCATGTGGGGGGGGTACCCTCACCCCTACCAGGTAGCCAGCCAGTTTCCCACTGAAACTGCGTTGAAGGTGTCGGGCGCTAGCGCCGACACAGGTCTTATACATCATAACTGGTGTCACACAGACTGTAATATCCATCATCATCACCCACCTGTAGTGCGCAGAATGCGAGGCCGATGATGTGAAGGATTCCGAACCCCGCGCCCCACCAAAATCCCAACGTCTGATCCGCGCCATGGAATGCGGTCATAACGTCTGAGACGGTCCGGGGTGCGCCTCAGGCGGTGGTGGGCGCCTGAGGCGGTCGGGGTGGCACCTGAGGCGGTTTGGATAACGCCTGAGGCGACGCCTGAGGCAATCAGGGTGCGCCTCAGGCGGCGCCTCAGGCGGTCGGAGCGCCTGAGGCGCCGCCTGATCCGCGTCATGGAATGGGACGTTGTGAATGTGGTAGGGGAGTGAGAGTTTGCCCCCCACGCCCCCTGCCCACCTGTAGTGCGCAGAATGCGAGGCCGATGATGTGAGGGACTCCGTACCCCGAGTGAGTTTGTACCCCACGCCCCCTCGGTGAGAGTTAGAACCCCATGCCCCTGCCCACCTGTAACGCGCAGAATGCGAGGCCGATGATGACCGCGAGCACTTTTCCGACCTGCCTCAGCGCGAGCCCGCACACGAGCCCGATCATGCCGCTGAAGCCGAGGTTTGTCACGATGGGGCCTGCGGGGCGGGGCAGGCGCAGGCGCGGGCGCGCAGCGCAGCCAGTGATTTCCTTTTCATGATTTTTAATTAATGATCTCACGTCATTGATGATCTGTCCGGATCTTGCTTTGACCGCGGTGACCGTTGACCTCCCGTTGACCGTCTGTCCTCATATCTAAGGAATGTGACAGCTCTTGACGAGCTCTATCTGGAGGGATCGTCAGAATACCAATCCACTGAATGGTTTTAGCTGTGTTCTTGGTAAAAGTACAGGCGGAATACAGCCAATTGGCTGTGGAGAGCCGAAAAGGTAATTACTGAGCGCAGCTCCAGGGGAAGTTGGCCGGCTGGCGCTTGCGCGCCTCGCGGGCCCTCTCTAGTAGAGCCTTCCTAGACTTATAGTCTATAGGCCTTTCCAGACTAGTATTCCTTCACTCACGCCCCGGGGTCCTCAGGGCATGCACATGTACAACCTGAAAACCCGTTGCGCCAGGGCGGCGCGTGCGCGCGTGTGTGTCAGAGCGCGGCACCGGGGCGTGCGGGGGGAGGAGGCCGCGTGGCAAGCGTGCGAGGGTGTGCACGCGGAAGGCGCGCCGCAGGGCATGGCAGCAGTGTGAAGCAGGGTGGCAGGGTAGAGCATGTGCGGTGTGCAGCAAGGTGGATCCCAGTAGCGGGGCGGCAGGGTGGAGCAGGTGTGGTGTGCTGCATCCCAGCCGCGCTGCCTATCGCCGTCCGCACGGCCCGCACCAGTGATTTACTGTTCAGGATTTGTAATTAATTATTCCACAGCCGGATTTCGCTTTGACAGCGTTGACTTGTGACCTTCCGTTGACCGTTTGTCCTCATACCTAAGTCATTTGAAAGCTCTTGACGAGCTCTATCTGGAGGGATCATCAGACTTCCAATCCACTGAATGGTTTTAGCTAAGTTTATGGTCAAAGTACAGGCGGAAAACAGCCAAATGGCTGTGTAGAGCCGAAAATAAAATCACTGGCCCGCACCCACCCGCGATGTTCCACAGCACGTCGGTCACGTTGTCGATGGTCATGTCATCGGGAAGGTCAAACGCGACCTTCTTCTCTTCCTTCTTCGCGGCGAGCGCGGGGCCGGCCGACAGCGCCGAGAGCGCGATGGCGCCGAGCAGCGAGCGGCCCCAGTGCGCGCCACCGCTGCTGCCGCTGCTGCCGCTGCCGCCGCCGCTGGACCCACGGCCGTTGCCGCCTGGGCCTGCGCGTGCCAGCAGCAGCGCGCATGTGCATGGTACAGTGGTCAGCACCCACCATCCCCACTGTAATCAATGCTCCACTGCGCGGAGTCTCATGCTGCCATGCAGGTCTCCCATGCAAGCACAGCCCCACCATCAACACCTTTGCTGCCGCCGTCGCCCAGCAGGGCGGGCGTGACGATGGCGTAGGCTCGACCGCACACGGGCGCCCTACGTTCAAGGAGCACAAGGGAGGCGTGCGGGTTGTCTTTAAAGACAATACATGTACTGTATGCACTGTGCGCGCGTGAGACCCTTGCGCCCCCTCTTGCCTGGCCGCGGGCGACCTAGTCGACGTGATCATGGAAGGGGTCAGTCGAGCGGCACCAGCGAGCTGGCGGAGAGAGCGGAGCATGTGCATTTGGTCAGTTGGAGGAGCACCGAATAGAGGAACGCGCGCGGGGCGATTGCGGTGTCACACGGGGGCTATACTACAGGCCAGCACGTGTAAAATACCCTTCACTGGGGTTGTGACAGAATTTCGCGATGTCTGGGGTTCATGTGTGGGGTGCCATGCCAACCATGCGCCCATGCGCCCATGCGCCCAGTACTGATCACTCTACCATGCATCCCGGCGCACGAGGCGACCCGAGGCAGGCCGGGGGGCACCACCTCTACCACGCTGGTGTGAGTGCAGCTGGGCCCGTGCCTGGGGTGCCAGGGGGGTACCCGCAGCAGCAGGGCTACGGTGTCGCACCGCAGCAGCAGGGCTACGGTGTGCAGCACCACGACAACGCGTACAACCAAGGTCACCTCCCGCAGATGCAGCAGGGTTACGATCAGCACCAGCAGCAGCAGGGCTATGGAGTCGGGAGTCGAGATGCGTATGGTGGTGGGCAATACGCAGCACAGCAGGGCTACGTGCAGCAGCCCTACAACCCACAGGCGTACGCTCAGCAGCAGCAACAGCCGTTCATGCCGGGTCCCCCTGGGCAGTCGGGGCAACAGGTGGGAGGCTTTGACCTCAGATCTGTGGCACAGGCACGCGCGACATGCATGCTCACATGGACGCCCATACGCCGTGTGCAGGGGCAGGGGGGCGACGCAGAGGTGTTCATGCCCACTATTGCAGGCATGTCGCCGCTCAACTTGATAGCCGGTGAGTGGCCGCACCATGCGCCATGCACACCATGCATGTGCCACATGCATGCAGCGCGAAACACCCATGCCCATGCCCATGCACGCCAACACAGCTAATGTCGCAGCCAAGAAATCGCATGGGTTGCCCCTCTTCAGCCCTGCCCCCCCCATCCATCACGTGCGCATACGCCATGTGTGCATGCCGCTCGCACGCCCGCGAGCACACCCGTCGTCGAGCACACCCCTTCCGCCTCTCCCCGTCTCCCCCCCATCTCCCCCAGGCACCTCGTTATTCCAGGGCGGCCAGACGTGGGGCCAGCAGTACGTTCAGAAGGTCCAGCAGCGCATGAGCTGGCTGTCAGGCGGGCCGCTCAGCTTCCACTTCAATGTGACCAACTCTTACGGTGAGGGCTAGGGCCAGTGGTTCCGCTAAGGCACCCCCCACCTACACGACTTAAGTTTTGCAAGTTTTACATGTACGCGCCCGGGGGCCGTGCCCGGAGGGCCCCGGGGCGTGAGTCGAGGCCTAGACTACACTTCTAGGGGGGGCTCTACTAGGAGATCGCAAGGCCACGCAGCGCGCCAGCCTACCAGGTCTTGAACGACTTGAACAAGGCCCCCTTTTCTGTCCAGGTACGCAAGGCCTTATAGGATCCCCACAACAGGCAGGCTGCCATGTGGAGCCACTCGTATGAGGGCGGTGGGTGCGGTGGGCACCAGTGGTTCCTTTAAGGATGTTTGGGGAAAATGACGGCTCACAACGGATCTCACACTTCCTCGTTCTCACCCCGCCGCCACACAGACACACCAGATCCCCTCCAGATCCCACCAGATCCCCTCCAGATCCGCACCAGATCCCGCCAGATCTTGTTAGACCCACAGCGAACGCATAGGGGGGCCTCCTGGTCATACAATGTGTGGGTCATAGGCAGGGCACATCCACGCGCCTGCCCACACACGCGGCAGTCGCGGCAAGGAGGCGGTACGGGGCCATCGGGTGTGTTAACTACTACGTGGGAGGGACTGCTCACGTGCCGGGGGCGCGCGGGCGAGCGCGCTCCCGCTGATACCCACACACCCATCGCCCACACACCCCTACAGTGCTGGACAAGCTCCCCCCCCCCCCCTGGCACACGCACGCAGTGTACTGCTCTCCCTGCCCTCTGCTCTGTCCACCCTTCCTCAATTGTGGTGGCTGGCCCCCCTCCCAGTCTCCCCCATCAGTGGTGTCATTAGCGCCCCCCAGAGCGCCCGCAGGCCCCGCTGCGGGGGAAACTGGGAAAGTCGGGGGGAAACTGCGGGGGCGAATCGCGGGAATTTCCCTCAGAAAAGTGTGAAATTTGACGTTTTCACACTTTTCCCGCGGAAATGCCACATGTGGGGGCACTTCGGCATGTCCTCCTATGTTGCGAGGGCAAACATACATTCTTGGTTTCCGTAAGGACACCACTGTCCCCCACCCTCGCGCACGCACACGACCACGACCACGCACGCACACGCATGCACACGCACACGACCAAGCCCTTCGTTTATTTGCACCTTACCACAGTGATGCTCTGCCCCCTCCTCCCCTCCCCCCCCCCACACACACACGCGCGCACGTTCCTCAACAAGCTGTTCCTGCTCTTTGCGCCCTACCTCGGTTCGCTGCCCGACCCCCTCCCCCCCCCCACACACGCACGCGCGGTGCTGACCAAGCCCTTCATGCCCTGTGCACCCCGCCTCAATGGTGCTGACTGACCCCCTCACCGCTCACCCACCCCCCACAGTGCTAAACAAGCTGTTCATGCTCTTTGCGCCCTACCTCGGGCGCTGGACGTATTGCCGGGTGCCTGACACGGGCAACGCGCACGCGCACTTCCTGCCCCCCAAATCGGACGTCAACTCCCCGGACCTCTACATCCCTGTCATCAGCCTCTGGTGGGGATGCACGCACGGACACATGCATGCATGCACACACACACACACACACACACACACACACACACACACACACACACACACACGCGCACACACACACGCACGGTGTTGCGCGCTCATTCTCTCTCTCGCTCTCTCACACTCACACACACACACATGCGTGGCGTTCCACGCTCTCTCACACACATGCACGACGGCGTTGCACGGTGCTGTACTCGCTCACACATGCACAGCGGTGCACGTTCTGTCGCTCACTTACATGCACGGTGTTGCACGGCATTGAAAGGTCTCTCAGGCGTTGCACGGCATTGAACGCTCTCTCATACACAACACATGCGTGCGGTGATTTTCGTTCCATGTACGGTGTGCTGCTCAGCAACGCCCTCATTAAATCCCCCCTCTCTCTCTGTATTGAGGGTTGATAGCCTTTCTGTAGCCCCTCTTCTCTCTTATGCTCTCCCGTAAAAGGTGCCATGTGATCAAAATCTGTCTCACGCACACGCTCGGCCACACACACTGCCTGTAACCCCACCCCTCCTCTCTCTCTAATGCGCACGCAAGGTGCCATGTGATCAAAATCTGTCCCACGCACACGCTCGGCCACACGCACTGCCCCTAAGCCCTCTCCCCCTCTTTCTCTATTGCTCACGCAAGGTGCCATGTGATCAAAATATGTCACACGCACACGCTTGGCCACACGCACTGTCTGTAACCCCACCCCTCCTCATTCTCTAATGCTCACGCAAGGTGCTACGTGATCAAAATCTGTCTCACGCACACGCTCGGCCACACGCACTGCGCCTAACCCCTCTCCCCCTCTCTCTCTACTGCTCACGCAAGGTGCCATGTGATCAAAATCTGTCACACGCACACGCTCGGCCACACGCACTGCCAGTAACCCCTCTCCCCCTCTCTCTCTCTCTTGCTCACGCAAGGTGCCATGCGATCAAAATCTGTCTCGCGCTCACGCTCGGCCACACGCACTGTTTGTAACCCCTCTCCCCCCTCTCTTGCTATTGCTCACGCAAGGTGCTATGTGATTGGGATCTGTCTCACACACACACTCGGCCACACGTACAAGCCAGAGGTCATGTACGCGACAGTGTGGACGGGGTGCTGGTGCTGGTGGGTGGCGCGTGGCGCGTGCGTGCATGGCGTGTGTGCGCATGGCGCGTGCGTGCATGGCGCGTGCGTGCATGGCGCGTACATGCATGGCGCGTGTGTGCATGGCGCGTGCGTGCATGGCGCGTGCGTGCATGGCGTGTGCGTGCGTGGGGGGTGCATGGCGCATGCGAGGCGTTGCTCTCTTTCTCCCCCTCCCTGTCCCTCTCTCCGCTGCAACTGCTGTTGCCGACCCCCCCCCTCTCTCTCTTTGTCTCTGTCTCTGCCTCTCTCTTTCGCCTTGCTGCTGCTGGCGCTGTTTCCTCTCTTTTCCCTCTCGGTTTCGCCTTGCTACTGCTGATGCTGCTGTTGCCCTCTCTCTCTTTCTCGAGCACTTTCTTCCTCTCCCTCTCTCCCTCTCTCCCTCTCTCTCTCTGTCTCTCTCTCTCTCTCTTTAGCCCTGCTGCTGCTGGCGCTGCTGCGTCTCTCTCTCTCTCTCCCTCCCTCTCTCTCTCTCTATCTCCCTCCCCCCCCTCTCGTTCTTCGTCTTTCTCTGTTCTGCCTCTCTCTCTCTGCTGTATCTCTCTATGCTGCCTCGCTCTCGTTCGCCGTCTCTCCCTCTCTTTTCTGCCTCGCTCTCTCTACTGCATCTCTCTCTCTGCTGCCTCGCTCTCGTTCGCCGTCTCTCTCTCGTTCGCCGTCTCTCTCTATCTGCTGCATCTCTCTCTCTGCTGCCTCGCTCTTTTGCCCTCTCTCTTTCACCCTCTCTCTTTGCTGCCTCTCTCTCTGTCTCTCTCTCTCTCTCTCTCTCTCTCTCTCTCTCTCTTCCGCCCTTCTACTGCTGACCTGCCCCCCTCTCCCCCTTCTGCTCTCCCTCTCTTTTGCCCTGCTACTGCTGACCTGCCACCCTCTCCCCCTGCTGCTGCTGACGCTGCTGTCCCCTCTCTCTCCCCGTGCTGACGCCAGGGCCGTGCATGCGTTCGTCCTCTACGTCATCTTGCGCGCAATGTCCCTGCCGTCGTCCGTTCCGTGGATGGAGCTGTTTGCGTACACGGGGTAGGTGGTCAAACTGGGACAGCTTGACCTCCCCTCTCCCCTCCCCCCTCACCCCTCGCTCCTTTCCCTCCTCCTCCCCCCCCCCTCCCCCGCCCTAGCCGCCTCCCTCCCTCCTCCTTCTCTCCCCCCCCTCCTCGAACCCCCCCTCTCCTTCCCTCCTCCCAACCCCTCCCCACCCCTCCCACCCCCTCCTCTCCCACCCTCCCCCTCCCTCCCTCCCTCCCTCCTTCCCTCCCCCCTTCCCCCTCCCCCTGCTACCAGATATGCGTACGCGCCCGCGTGCGTGATCATCATGGTGGGCGTGCCACACACACACTCACTCACAAGCAACAGCAGCAGCAGCAACAACAACAACAGCATCAACAACAACAGCATGCATCAAACGCACCCGCACGGACTCACCCTCAACCCTTAACGCCCCCCCCCCCCCCACACACAACTACTACGCCATCGAAGGCGTCCGATGGACTGTAGAATCGACCCCCCCCCCACACACACAGCACACGCACCACCACCAGGTAAGCGTACGCGCCGCCTTCTTTCCCCCACACATGCCCCCCCCCCCCCACCCCCCCCCACATCACAACTGCACTACAACTGCACACACACACACACAAAACAACACACCCCACCAGGTATGCGTACGCGCCCGCATGCGTGATCATCCGCGGCGGGCGTTGCTAGCTGGGCACTGGGCGTAACTACGCGACGTGGCTCACTGCTCGCTGTGCATGGCCGTGTTCCTCGTGCGAAACGCTCAACGAGCAGTCTTCCAGGCGCGTTTTTCGCTGTTTACCGCCTCGTCTAAAATCATGCTGGCACGCGCCATGGCATGCTGCATTGAATGTTCATCGCGATTTTGGCCTACTGCTCGCTGTGCATGGCCGTGTTCCTCGTCGCGAGACGCTCCGGCGAAGCAGATCTTCCCATGTGCGATTGTCTTCTGTTTCTGTTGCAACGCCTTGATGCTGTCGCGCCTCACTCTAGTCAGTGCTGCTTTGATATCTCATCACACAAACCAGTCTTCCTGGCGCGTGCGCCCCATTAACAGTACCAGGAACGTCGGCTTTCCAGCAAATGCTTCTTCTAGTCCTAGCACCACCGCCTAGTCCCAAGTCCAGTTCTCGCCCTAGCAATCACTTGTGAGGGGCAGTAGCCGCCGGCCGGCTGCCTCGTCTAGGCAGTGCGCGCACGCATTGGCGCGCACATTGGCATGCTGCATTGATACCTCACCATACAGTTACAGTTACATCGGCTTTCCAGCAAAGACTACCTCTAGTCCTAGTACCACCGCCTAGACCCAAGTCCGGTTCTGGCCCTAACAATTACTTGTGAGGGGCGGTAGCCACCAGCCGGCTTGCTGCCAACGTGTAGTCCCAGAGCAAAAAGGAGAGCTATTGTGCGACGCCTCCAAAATAGGTCCCAACTGCTTCAGGGGATAGGGGGTCAAGTGGCGCTTGCCAATCTACTTGACCGCCGTGGTGGAGGGGGCGGCGCCTGAGGGGCAGCCGGACCGTACACCACGGCTCTCCACCCGACCCTATCCTGAGCACGCTCAAACGCCGTGTCCGAAAAAGTCTTCCAATTAGAACGAGTGCCACTATTTCGCCTAGCTGCTGAGTCAGTAGCTTGAGAAAGTAGCGTCTGGAGGAGGCTGGAGGCCGGCCTTGCTGCCGAGCCACATCCATTGTGCGGTCAAAAGTCGTACGAGGAAGACGAGAAGCCGTCATGCGCATCACATGGCCTAGCCACTGCATTGATCGCTTTGCCGAAAGGCTCTCAATTGGCTCAGTGTCGCACGCCTGCCGAATATAAGTTAATCTGTGCCGGTCGACCAGGCGCACGCCCAGAATGCGACGAAGCCAGTTAGAGTGGGCAACCTCCAATCGAGTCAGTTGTGTTTTAGTAGGGGCCCATGTTCGCAGCCGTACAGAAAGTGGGGCAGCACGAAAGTGTTGTAAACCCGCATCTTTGACTGCACTTGCATCTTCTTGCTGGCCCAAATCTTATCAAAAGACGCAAACACGCCCAGCGCGGGACCGACACGCACACCGATCTCCTTTTCCACACCACCACTCTGGGTTATCCAACTCCCTAGATACTTAAATACAGAGACGGTCTTCACTTCACCACCAGTCAGCGCAAACGTGGGCAGATCCGCGTCAAAATCTGCTGGCAAAATCATCACTTCTGTCTTGGCGGCGTTGATTTGCATGCCAAAGCTAGAGGACACTTTGTCAAGGATTTCAGCATAAGCGCCAACTGAGCTGGGTCATGCGAGAACAAACATAAATCGTCCGCATACATCAGCATTACTATGCGCTCAACCGACGACGACAACACAGAGCCGCCGGCTCGGGTCACGACTGACACGCCAGCCCCCTCTGGCATCATGTCTAGCGCCTTTTTCATTATGTGGTCAATAAAAACATTGAACAACACAGGAGCAATGACGCACCCCTGTCGCACACCAGACGACACGGGAATTCGTGCCCGATTTTCCCAGCCAGCCGCACGGCAGCTGCGGTGTTGGTGTGAAGATCCTCCAACAGATCAATAATGTGCGGATGAACACTATATAATCTAAGGACTCTCACCATACCACAACCATTTTGTGCTTTAGCCGTTCTACTAAGGCTCACTGAGTCGGAGTAGGACGAGGCGAAGAGACAAGACGAGAGGCAAAATGGCACCGATTTTGACTTCTCTGTTAATTAGTCCCTTGCCCGACAGTCCTCGCGTGCGCACGCTCAAGCGCGCGGTCCCCCGGGCGCATTCAACTCTTTTTTCGCGCCTTGTCTTTGCAGTTCAGCACGCACACATTGATGGCCAACCTCACGACCCCCGCGTGCGCACGCTCAAGCGCGCAGTCTCTCAGGCGCATTCGTTTTTATCCGCGCCTTGTTTTTTCAGTTCAGCACGCGCACATTGCTGACCAACCCCGCGACCCCCGTGTGCGCACGCTCAAGCGCGCGGTCTCCCAGGCGCATTCAACTATTTTTTCATTTCTCGCGCCTTGTCTTTTCAGTTCAGCACGCGCACATTGATGGCCACCCCCCGACCCGCGTGCGCACGCTCAAGCGCGCGGTCTCCCAGGCTCATTCATTTTTTTCGCGCCTTGTCTTTTCAGTTTAGCACGCGCACATTGATGACCAACCCCCCGACCCCGCGTGCGCACGCCAGTGATCCCCCTGCAAGCCTTATACCGCTCAGGGCCGGATTTCCATTTCCCAGATAACCATCCCACACTCGGTGGCAGAGGGTGTGGAGGTGTGCGTTGGAAAGCGCCGAGAGCAGAACAACGGCATGCGTTGCGTGAACACCCGCTACGTGTTGCGTCTGGCATGAGCGGACAACGTAGCTGGAGCCGGGAAATAAACAATTACTTGAATCCTTCCCAGGCGACACTGGCGCACGCTCAAGCGCGCGGTCTTCCAGGCGCGTGCCCTGCCTGGGGTATTCAAGGGGTTCAAACCCCTAGATAATCAGTGCAGCACGCGTGCATCGACACGATGCATCGACAGCATACCACAGCACATCACAATTTCCTCCCCCCTTCCCCCCCTTCCACCCTTTCTCCCCAGGAAGCGCGAAACTTTGGGCAGGACATGTCGAGCGTCAATACATGCCGCTCACACTCGCCGTGTTCCACTGATTCCAGACAGTAGAATGCCTGGCCAAGGAGCCATAGGCCCTGTCTCTCCTCTGATCCTGTCCTACCCTGTTCCCCAGGAAGCGCGCAAATTTGGGCAGGACATGTCGACTATCAACTACATGCTGCTGACGCCCGCAGCGTTCCACTGATTCAGTAGAATGCCAGGCCCAGCAGCCATAGGCCCTGTCTCTCCTCTCATCCTATCCCACCCTGTCCCCCCAGGAAGCGCGCAACTTTGGGCAGGACATGTCGATCGTCAACTACATGCCGCTCACGCTCGCGGCGTCCCACTGATTTAAGACGGTATAATGCCTGGCCAAGGGGCCATAGGCCCTGTCTCTCCTCTGATCCTGTCCTACCCTCTCCCGCCAGGAAGCGCGAAACTTTGGGCAGGACATGTCGAGCGTCAATACATGCAGCACACACCCGCAGCGTTCCCCTCATTCAAGACAGTAGAATGCCTGGTCCAGCAGCCATAGGCCCTGTCTCTCCTCTGATCCTGTCCTACCCTGTCCCCCAGGAAGCGCGCAAATTTGGGCAGGACATTTCGATCGTCAACTACATGCCGCTCACGCTCGCGGCGTCCCACTGATTTAAGACAGTAGAATGCCTGGCCAAGGGGCCATAGGCCCTGTCTCTCCTCTGATCCTGTCCTACCCTGTCTCCCAGGAAGCACGCAAATTTGGCCAGGACATGCCGACATGCATGCCGTCTGATCAGTGCAGCACGCGTGCATCGACACGATGCATTGACAGCACACCAGTTACAGTTACAGTTACAGGATCAGAGAGAGACAGGGCCTAATGGCTGCTGGACCAGGCATTCTAACTGCTTTGAATGAGGGGTGAACGCTGCGGTGTGGTGCTGCATGTATTGGACGGCTCGACATGTCCTGCCAAAGTTTTGCGCTTCTGGCGGAGAGGGTAGGACAGGATCAGAGGAGAGACAGGGCCTATGGCCCCTTGGCCAGGCATTATACCGTCTTAAATCAGTGGGACGCCGCGAGCGTGAGCGGCATGTAGTTGACGATCGACATGTCCTGCCCAAAGTTGCGCGCTTCCTGGGGGGACAGGGTGGGATAGGATGAGAGGAGAGACAGGGCCTATGGCTGCTGGGCCTGGCATTCTACTGAATCAGTGGAACGCTGCGGGCGTCAGCAGCATGTAGTTGATAGTCGACATGTCCTGCCCAAATTTGCGCGCTTCCTGGGGAACAGGGTAGGACAGGATCAGAGGAGAGACAGGGCCTATGGCTCCTTGGCCAGGCATTCTACTGTCTGGAATCAGTGGAACACGGCGAGTGTGAGCGGCATGTATTGACGCTCGACATGTCCTGCCCAAAGTTTCGCGCTTCCTGGGGAGAAAGGGTGGAAGGGGGGGAAGGGGGGAGGAAATTGTGATGTGCTGTGGTATGCTGTCGATGCATCGTGTCGATGCACGCGTGCTGCACTGATTATCTAGGGGTTTGAACCCCTTGAATACCCCAGGCAGGGCACGCGCCTGGAAGACCGCGCGCTTGAGCGTGCGCCAGTGTCGCCTGGGAAGGATTCAAGTAATTGTTTATTTCCCGGCTCCAGCTACGTTGTCCGCTCATGCCAGACGCAACACGTAGCGGGTGTTCACGCAACGCATGCCGTTGTTCTGCTCTCGGCGCTTTCCAACGCACACCTCCACACCCTCTGCCACCGAGTGTGGGATGGTTATCTGGGAAATGGAAATCCGGCCCTGAGCGGTATAAGGCTTGCAGGGGGATCACTGGCGTGCGCACGCGGGGTCGGGGGGTTGGTCATCAATGTGCGCGTGCTAAACTGAAAAGACAAGGCGCGAAAAAAATGAATGAGCCTGGGAGACCGCGCGCTTGAGCGTGCGCACGCGGGTCGGGGGGTGGCCATCAATGTGCGCGTGCTGAACTGAAAAGACAAGGCGCGAGAAATGAAAAAATAGTTGAATGCGCCTGGGAGACCGCGCGCTTGAGCGTGCGCACACGGGGGTCGCGGGGTTGGTCAGCAATGTGCGCGTGCTGAACTGAAAAAACAAGGCGCGGATAAAAACGAATGCGCCTGAGAGACTGCGCGCTTGAGCGTGCGCACGCGGGGGTCGTGAGGTTGGCCATCAATGTGTGCGTGCTGAACTGCAAAGACAAGGCGCGAAAAAAGAGTTGAATGCGCCCGGGGGACCGCGCGCTTGAGCGTGCGCACGCGAGGACTGTCGGGCAAGGGACTAATTAACAGAGAAGTCAAAATCGGTGCCATTTTGCCTCTCGTCTTGTCTCTTCGCCTCGTCCTACTCCGACTCAGTGAGCCTTAGTAGAACGGCTAAAGCACAAAATGGTTGTGGTATGGTGAGAGTCCTTAGATTATATAGTGTTCATCCGCACATTATTGATCTGTTGGAGGATCTTCACACCAACACCGCAGCTGCCGTGCGGCTGGCTGGGAAAATCGGCACGAATTCCCCGTGTCGTCTGGTGTGCGACAGGGGTGCTCCTGTGTTGTTCAATGTTTTGTATTGACCACATAGTGAAAAAGGCGCTAGACATGATGCCAGAGGGCGCTGGCGTGTCAGTCGTGACCCGAGCCGGCGGCTCTGTGTTGTCGTCGTCGGTTGAGCGCATAGTAATGCTGATGTATGCCGACGATTTATGTTTGTTCTCGCATGACCCAGCTCAGTTGGCGCTTATGCTGAAAAATCCTTGACAAGTGTCCTCTAGCTTTGGCATTCGCAAATCAACGCCGCCAAGACAGAAGTGATGATTTTGCCAGCAGATTTTGACGCGGATCTGCCCACGTTTGCGCTGACTGGTGGTTAAGTGAAGACCGTCTCTGCATTTAAGTATCTAGGGAGTTGGATAACCCAGAGTGGTGGTGTGGAGAAGGAGATCGGTGTGCGTGTCGGACACGCGCTGGGGATGTTCGCGTCTTTTGATAAGATTTGGGCAGCAAGAAGATGCAAGTGCAGTATAAGATGCGGGTTTACAACACTTTCGTGCTGCCCCACTTTCTGTACGGCTGCGAAACATGGGCCCCTACTAAAACACAACTGACTCGATTGGAGGTTGCCAACTCTAACTGCCTTCGTCGCATTCTGGGTGTGCGCCTGGTCGACCGGCACAGAATAACTTATATTCGGCAGGCGTGCGACACTGAGCCAATTGAGAGCCTTGTGGCAAAGCGATCAATGCAGTGGCTAGGCCATGTGATGCGCATGCCGGCTTCTCGCCTTCCTCGTACAACTTTTGACTGCACAATGGATGTGGCTCGGCAGCAAGGCCGGCCTCCAGCCTCCCTCCGACACTATTTTCTCAAGCTTCTGATTCAGCAGCTAGGCGAAACTAGTGGCACTCGTTCTGATTGGAAAACTTTTTCGGACACGGAGTTTGAGCGTGCTCAGGATAGGGTCGGGTGGAGAGCCGTGGTGTACGGTCCGGCTGCCCCTCAGGCGCCGGCCTCTCACCCACGGCGGTCAAGTAGATTGGCAAGCGCCACTTGACCCCCTATCCCCTAGAAGCAGTTAGGACCTATTTTGGAGGCGTCGCACAATAGCTCTCCTTTTTGCTCTGGGACTACACGTTGGCAGGCAGCCGGCCGGTGGCTACCGCCCCTCACAAGTAATTGTTAGGGCCAGAACTGGACTTGGGTCTAGGCGGAGGTACTAGGACTAGAGGTAGTCTTTGCTGGAAAGCCGATGTAACTGTAACTGCTCGGCGCGTATGGCCCGAGCACCTTACTGAGATGCCCAAGTGCAGGCCGTCGGCGCTCGAGCGCGTGGACCAGCAGAAACTTTGGGCAGATTGTAGCGTCCGTCAACAAGGGGGATGCACCGGAGGAGCTGCGGGACATGTACGAGCAGTACGAGCTGCGCACGACCGGCGCGCCCCTGGCGGCAGCGCTGGCATCGTCGCGTGCACCCGCCGGGGCGGGGCGCGCTCGCTCCCGGCCATGGGCGATGGTTCCGCGGCGGCCAGCAGCTCTGGTGCCAAGGGGACCAACCTGTGCCAGCCCGCGAGCCTCGCCCCGCTCGCCCCTGCCATCTCCCCCAGCAATCCCGCCTTCTCTGCCAGCATGGTGCTGGCGATGGAGGAGCGCACACGCAAGAACGAGGCTGCTGAAGCTGCTGGCACTGCAGCCAAGAGGACTAAGAAGATCCAGGCCTCTCCGCCGGCAGCCAAGGCGGTGGGTGCACACGCTGACCACGGCGGTGGCAGCAGCACTCGCAGAGGTGGACGCACCGCAGCGAACAAGGAGAACACCGACTAGCCCATCACGTTCACGTGCACTAGAGCACTTGAAACTTTTGAGCACTTGACAGTTTTGAGCACTTGACACTTTTGGCGCGCGTCCACAACACCCGATTGGGAGAGAGCGATGAACCACCTGCAGTGGTCAATGTTATAAGCAGGCTGTAAAAACACTGGAGTGAGTTCAGAATGCCCCACAACCCGCCGTCTTATATCCCATGATAATTCCAGGGGGGCTGGAACTGCTGCTGCTTGCGATCCCGGGATTGTCCCAGGTTCTGGGACAATCCCGGGACTATCCCATCTGGGATTGTCAATTGTCCCAGGATTGTCAATTGTCCCAGGATTGTCCCGGTTCTGGGACAAACCCGGGACTATCCCGGGACTTGAAATGGTTATCAGGTTTTACAGTTTTTACACGTGCGCGCCCGGAGGACCCCGGGGCGTGATTTAAGGCCTAGACTACACGTCTAGGGGAGCTCTACTAATAGAGCCCGCAAGGCCACGCAGCGCGCCAGCCTACCAGGGAAACAAACAGAAACAAGGAAGTTGCCCTCCTCCCCCCCCCGCACCCCACCCCCCGCCACTACACAGGCGCCAGCTAGCTATGGATCAGGGGGGGGCTCGGGGTCTCGGTCGTGGTTTTGTGTCGGCTGGCTCAAGCTGTCTTCGTGTGCCTATGATGCTGTGGAGCTGGTTGATCGCTGTTGTGTGCAGTTTCTGGCAGCAGGCCCTAGCCTGGTCGTGTGTTGCCCCCAGCCTGGTTAGTGCTTGGAGTGTGTGTTCTGTGTAGATGGTGCCGGTGACGCCCACCAGGATTGGTACAGTCGTCACCGTATGGTTGTGGCTCATCAGCATGTTGGCGAGGTCAGTATGTGCGCGCGTGTTCAAGTTGGTCGGTGTGGCGCGTGTCTATGCAGGTCTTGATCTCCACGATGTAGACTTGGGCGGGTCCCTCTGGGGTTGCAGTGTTGTTTTGGCAGGCCAGGAGCACGTCTGGTTTCAGCTTCCGGAGCTGGGCGGTGTGGGCTGCCTGTGGGGCGGTCGCGGCAGCAGCCATTCTGGCACATGGTTGCATGCAGTCCACTGTACCCTGTCTGTGTCGCAGAGTTCTTGCCTTCCCGCGTCTGCCGATACAATGCAGCCCCCCTTGCTGCCCTTCTGAATGCACTTCAGCGCCTGTCGCGCCAAAGCGTTGTGCCGTGCTGTGTACATCTTCTCCATCGTCCTGTGTTGGCAGCCTGATGCAATGTGCGAGCCTCCATCCTCCTGATGGCATAGAGGGCACTTGCTGTCTGTGCACAGGCCCATCATGCGTGCCCTCTTGGATGACCACAGCACGCCCATGCGCATGGCGAGTGCAGATCTGAGTGCCCCATGCGGCACGCCCGCATGGGTCAGAAATGCATTGGTGAGCTTCCCATCAGCGACCCCGTTGAGCTGGCTGTAGTGGTGGTAGTAGATGGAGCTGGTGTTGGACTCGCCTAGGTGGTGCACTGCGTGCATGTGCTGGCGGATCGCAAATGGTTATCAGAGTCATGATGATGAGAGTTTTACAATCCACTGCCGGCGGTCACACGTTCGGTTCCAAAGCTCCAGCGGGACTTTTGAGAGCAGGCACGAGGCCCACCAAAAAGGTCAAGCTACAAAAGTAGCCCACGGTAGCACCAACCACGTAGTGACGGGCGCCAAGCAAGCAGCACCACAATGCAGGCTCCACACCCAATCCCTCCAGTGGCCGGAGGGCGGGCCCAAGGTATAAAACCAGAAAGGGACCAGAAAGGCCCTCCCCCCAACCACTGGAAGCGGGGCTGGTAGCACACCTGCCGCAGCACTCTACCCAGCGACCACACCGCACCCGACACCGCACGTGTGTGGCGCCACCTCCCTTCAAACACACCCCCAGAGGGCATGCAACTAGCAAACAGGTGCAGCCACCCGCTCGCCGTCAACCACGAGGCGCGCGCGGTGGAACTGCGCCCGCTTGCCCGCAGCCTTGGCGGCGACGAAAGCGGGCCACAGCGCCTGGTGCTGCGCCTCCTTGCGGTCACTGAGGACGTCGAAGACCGCAGCCGACGGGTCCACGCCGCTCAGGCAGCAGCGGTTACGCACGACCACGTCAGCCACGGCATCAGACGCCACGGTGAAGAGCACACGCAACACACCGCCCGCGCGCGGCTCCACACCAATGCCCCCAACGGCAGGCTTGGCGTCGAGGAACGACGCGTGAGTGATGGCTGGCTGTTCGTGGTAGGGAACCCCAGCGTGGGCGCACCTATAGGTCCCCTACCGCAGCGGCAGCAAACGCTTGTTGAAGTAGGTGAGCGCATGTCCTAGAACCTGATTGGTGGTTATCTTTATTACTAACGACGGCGGGCAGCTGCATCTCTGTGGGTCCAGTCTTGCTTATCAGCGCGCCACCATCTGTGCGCGCATGTGTCTCTGCAGTTGCGAGAGGGGGGAGAGCCAAGCGACGCAGAGGTGGCCTCCTTGACGCGCCAGACACCAAGGGACCTTAAGAGAAGTTGGGGGGGCTTCCAACGTGTGAGCTGTCGTGATAAAAGGCATGCAGCATGCGCACTCATGTTAGTCTATGGGCTCAACATCGCAAGCGTGCGTTAGCACACGCTTGCAAGGGAGGGCCGCCAAGACAATATGGGGTGCGGGCCCCCTACATGCCTGTTGTTGCACTCGTTCTGTCGACGGTGGCGACGAATAGGGAGGGAGGCCAGCAGGCCTCCAGGAAGAACCGCACTTCACTAACTCTGACTCGCGTTGCACGGCTGGCTGATGCGCTGTATGCAGTTGAGTTAGCGTGGGCACGCATCATCCCCCCATGAGCTCTGCTTCCTTGTTGTGTCTTGTGTCTACCAACGGCCACAGCTGGGCACAATGTCTGAACACAGCTGTGGAGCCGACACGTGAACGAGCCCTACGATGTTACAGTTCTAAGCAAAAAAACAGAGGTGATCCCCCTCCCCAGCACCCCCGCCCCCAGCTTGCCACCCCCGCCCCAAACAGTCAGCCTTGGATGTGGGCCGCGTCGGCGCGGGGACAGCCAGCTATGGAACCAGGCGCACAATCGACGTGCACGTCCGCGCGAGGCAAGCCTCCTTTTACGCGATCTTTCCCTTGGCGCCGCACGCGAGCAGCTCCTCGAGGGCCTTCTGTGCGTCGTCCTTGGTCACGCCCTCAAGGAGGGTCTGTGGAGTGGCAGAGCGAGGGGGTGGGTGGGTGGGGTGAGAGTGGGTGGGAGGAGGGAAACGGCGTCGTCCTTGGCCACGCCCTCAAGGGGGGTCGGCACAGTGGCAGAGCGAGGGGGGGTGGGGGGTGAGAGTGTGTGTGAGTGAACGGAAGGCACTCGGATTGACGGGCGGAGGGGGGTTGGGGGCAGGGAAGGGACGCCGCCCACGCGGCAGCCTTGGTCACGCCCTCAAAAGAGGGTCTGCGCAGTGGCAGAGGGTGGGTGGATAGGTGTGCATAGGCAGGAGTGATCAGGAGTGATCGGGAGCTGTGGATGGAGGCGAGTCCTTGGCCACACACATGGTTTGCGCAGTGGCTGAGTAGTGTGTGTGTGCATATGAGTGGCAGACACGTGGGGGGGGGGGGAGTGTGTCTACGTGTGAGTGGGCGGCGGTGGGGTGCGGTCGTGAGGGGGCATGACGACAAGGCGGTGTTGCTGACTGTGCTGACACCTGAAAGGGCCACTCATATGCAGTGGAGACGACGGCAAGCCTCTATTGGTGGTGCCCCCCACCCCCAACCCCCCACCCAACAGCGTCGCCGCGCCAACGCCCCGCCGCACTGCCCTCCCCCAGCCGCGACAAGCCCCCGCCGCGCTGCCCCACCCCGCCGCGACGGCCCGCTGCCCTCCCCCAGCCGCGACAAGCCCCCGCCACGCTGCCCCACCCCGCCAGGCCAACCGCGCACCTTGGGCAGCGACGAGGTGTAGTCCTTGACCTGGTTGACGGCAATGCCGCAGATGTTGCGGACGGCCTTGTAGACGGCAACCTGCGGAGGGTGGTGGCACGGCCGTCAGCAAACGCCGGCGCGCATGCGGCTGCTCGCCTCGTGGTGTTGGCTGCTTGTAGCGGCAAATGAGGGGAACGAAAATGTATAGGTGAACAGCCAGCTGCACCGGCCGTGATATTGCGCGCGGGGATGGGGCCGAGGGGGCCCAAACACACGCCCACCTTCTTGGTAGCGTCGAACTCCTCGAGCACAACATCGAAAGTGGTCTTCTCCTCCACGACCGGGGCCGCGGCGGCAGTACCGGGGGCAGCGGCCATCATCATGGGGGCGGCGGCGCTGCAGGTGGCAGGGTGTGGTGCAGTGAGGTCAGGTGTGCTGGGAGGACACGCATGGCATGGCATGCATGGGCGCGGCGCGGCCACTCTGGCGCCTTTTAACTCAGTCCCCTCCCATCCTCGCAACAGCATGCCTTGAAAATCGCCCGCAATGATAGGCTGCGCCAGCACGCCAATCGAGGCGCCCATGCGGTGCGATTGGCCCCTCGTGTGGCTGCCAACGCCCCCGCTCTCGCAGCGTGCAACCGCCACCGACTGCAGCCGACGCTGGGCGCAGCGCCACTCAGACGCAATGCTGAAACCATGCCTTTGAGCTGGGGGGCTGCTGGAGGGCCGCATGGGCTTGCCGCTGAGATAACGATAATTTATCCGCGCTTCCATCCTCTCCATCCACCCACGCAGCCTGCCCGCCGCTTGCGCTGTTCTGCCTGATGCGCTCGACTTGGTGAATTTGCGCAGCGTGGCCGGCGTCGCATGGAAGGCCGCCACAGAGTGCGGGGCTGCGACCACACGCCGCCGACCTCGCTCTGCCTCGCCCCAGCGCACCTGGCGTCGACGCCGAACGTGGTCTCGATCTCCTTGACCAGCTCGGCGGCCTCCAGCAGCGTCATCGTCTTGAGCTTCTCCACAATCTGCGCCAAGAGAACACGCACACTCATGGCCGCCGCCCTCCATGCCCCCTCACCATCACCCCACGCAGCAGCTGGGTGCGCCACTCGTGCCAGCTCGCATGCCCAGTAGCCTCACCTCGACGACCGACGCAGACGCGGCGGCGGCCACGCGGCGAGCCGGGCGGGGGGCAGCAGCCCTGAAGGGGGCCACCGGGCGGGAGCTCGCCACGCAGCGCTTGGCAGCCAGCATCTTGAAGGGCGGGGTGGGTGGAAGGGAGGTGGAGGGTGAAAGGAGGGGTTAGAATAAGCGTGTCCCCATGCAACCATGCGTCAGACCAAATTGCCCCACACCCAAGTGCGACATGCAAGCTTTGAAGCAAGACGCAAAGACAGCGTGCCTAGTGTGCACAGTTTCTCCCAACGTGAATGATCAACTGAAGTCTGGAAGACACCCAAAGGGGATCAGCTTGCACATGTGCTACCCCCCCTAGGGCTCTCCTCCCGCACGGCATGGAGGGCGGGGGTGGCAGCAACGTAGATGCGACGTCACCGTTGCTGCAGCGCGCTCCCTCATCCAGGGCTGCAGGCACCTCTGGTGGCATGCATGGATGCTGCATGGGGCTGGATGCGCAGCCCGGGCCGTACAACCGCCTCTGGGTATACCACACAACGCACCACATGTGAGGAGCCACTGTGTGTGCATGCGTGTATGTATGTATGTATGTGTGTGTGTGTGTGTGTGTGTGTGTGTGCGTGTGCGTGTGCGTGTGCGTGCGTGCATGCTTGTGTGTGCGCGCATGTGAGTAGCATAGCATACATTTGCAGGTACATTGTGGGATGCCGACGGGGTGGCTCTCGCTACGGCATACTGCGCCTAGAGCGCCACGACGGCGCCTACCTGGAGGCGATGCAGCACGAGGTGGCATATGACCTCGCACAGGTGTGTGCCTGTTTGCGTGCGTGCTTGCGTGCTTGCGTGCATGCATGCATGCATGCGTCTGTGTTTGTATGTGTGTGTGTGTGTGTGTGTGTGTGTGTGTGCTTGTATGTTGTGTGCATGCGTGCGTGTTTGCGTGTGTGCCTGCGTGCATGCATGCATGCATCCGACCATTTTGGCGCAGCCTGCGACAGCTCCGGCCTCTGGGCCCGTGTCTGAAGGCCCCAAGCAGCCTTACGAATACATAGCATTCACATAGTGCCGCCAGTGGGCCGTGTCGAAGTTTTAGTAGGCTGCGCGACCATTATGCCAGTATGCACACGCTAGGCCTTGCACGCATATCGAGGGCATGCCCCTCGGCCTCGGCCTCGCACGTGCATACACGTCTCGACCTCGGCCAAAGCGCCTCGGTCTTGACGTGTATGCACGTGCACAGCCTCGGCCTCGCAGGCATGCACATCCACATGCATGCTGGGCCGCGCGAATGCATACTGTGCATGTATGCATGCTTGCGTGTGTCAGTGTGTGCGTGCTTGCATGCATGCCATACCATGTGTGCGCGCACCCCACGTGCGCAGGTCCACCAAATCCTGCGCCAGCTGCACACCGTCAACCACGCGCACGGCGGGCTCTTGTTTGTCACCAAGGTGATATTGTGTGCAGTGCTGCATGCTGGGGTGTATGCTAGGTGTATGCTGGGTGTATGCTGGGTGTATGCTGGGGTGTATGCTGCGCCCGACAGGAGCCATGAACACATGGCGGCAATCGTCACCCAGGTATGCTGCTGCCCACCTTCTGCTGTCTGTCTGTGTTATATGCGCTGCGCTGCGCTGCGCTGCGCTGAGCTGCGCTGTGCTGTTGGCACACCAGCACAGGCAGTCAGCATCATCAGGTCGATCCGCTTCACGCCATGCGCCCACCTGCTGCTTCTGCTTCTCACCTTGCGCCGTTGTTGTGTCGCCTGTGTTGTGCTGTGCTGCTGTTGCTGCTGCTTGCGGCATCCTTTGGTCCATTCGCTTCACGCCATGCGCCCACCTGCTGCTACTGCTTCTCACCTTGCGCCGTTGCTGTGTCGCCTGTGCTGCGCTGCGCTGTGCTGCTTCTCACCTTGCGCTGCTGCTGCTGCTGCTGGTAATGGTGGTGGTGCTACTGCTGGGCTGGGCTGTGCTGGGCTACTGCTGTGCTGGGCTGTGCTGGGCTGTGCTGGGCTGTGCTGGGCTGGGCTGTGCTGGGTTGGGCTGCGCTGCGCTGTGCTGTGCTGTGCTGTGCTGCTGCTTGCTGCTCCTCACCCAGCGCTGCGCTGTGCTCTCGGCACACCAACACAGGCGCATCCTGGGGTCCATCCGCTTCACGCCATGCGCCCACCTGCTGCTGCTGCTCACCTTGCGCTGTTGTTTTGTCGCCTGTGCTGCTGCTGCTGCTTCTGCTGCTGCTTGTCACCTTGCGCTGGTGGTGGTAGTGGTGCTGCTGCTGCTGTGCTGTGCTGTGCTGTGCTGTGCTGTGCTGCTGCTTGCTGCTGCTCGCTGCTGCTCACCTTGCGCTGCAATGTGCTCTCGACACTCCAGCACAGGCGGTCGGCATCCTCGGGAGGTCCATCCACTTCATGTCCCCCACCTGCTCCTGCTTGCTGCTGCTGTTGCTGCTGCTGCTTCTTGCTGTTACTGCTTGCTGCTGCTGTTGCTTGCTGTTGCTGCTTGCTGCTGCTGCTGCTGTGCTGCTGCTGCTGCTGCTGCTGCTGCTGACCTTGCGCTGCGCTGCGTTGGGCTCTCTGCACACCAACACAGGCGGTCAGCATCCTCGGTTCGATCCGCTTCACGTCGTAATTCTTGCTGCTGCTGCTGCTGTTGCTGCTGCCTGCTGCTGCTGTTGCTGCTGTTGTTGCTTGTTGTTGCTGCTTGCTGCTGCTGCTGCTGCTGCTGCTGTTTGCTGCTGCTGCTGCTGCTGGTGCTGGTGCTGGTGCTGCTGCTGCTGCTTGCTGCTTGCTGCTTGCTGCTGCTTGCTGCTGCTTGCTGCTGCTTGCTTGTGCTGACCTTGCGCTGTGCTGTGCTCTCGGCACACCAGCACGGGCGGTTGACATGCTCGGGTCAATCCGCTTCACGCCATGCGCCCACCTGCTGCTACTTCTCCTCACCTTGCGCTGTTGTTGTGTCACCTGTGCTGCTTCTACCTGCTGCTTGCTGCGGCTTGCTGCGGCCTGCTGCCGCTGCTGCTGCCACTGCTCACCCTGCGCTGTTGTTGTGTGTCCTGTGCTGCTGATGCTGCTGCTTGCTGCTGCTCACCTTGCTGCGCTGCAATGTGCCCTCGGCACACCAACACAGGCGGTCGGCATCCTTGGGTCCATCCGCTTCACGTCGTGCTTCTACCTGCTGCTCCTGACCAAGAAGTCGTTTGTGGGAAGCGTGTGCGGCAGCAAGGTAAACACGCGTGCGCTCTTCGCTGTACTCTGCCCTACCCAAATCCAAACGTCTGATCCGCGCCATGGAATGCAGTCATAACATCTGAGACGGTCCGGGATGCGCCTCAGGCGGTGGTGGGCGCCTGAAGCGGTCAGGGTGGCACCTGAGGCGGTTTGGATAACGCCTGAGGCGATGCCTGAGGCGATCAGAGGTGCGCCTCAGGCGGTGGCTCAGGCGGTCGGAGTGAGCGCCTGAGGCGCCGCCTGATCCGCGGCATGGAATGGGACGCCTGAGGCGCCGCCTCAGACGTTGTGAATGTGGTAGGGCTGCTGCCCTGCGTGCACAAAGGGGATGAGGGCCCCGAGATCTATGACTGACAACCTAGGTCCCTTTCCCTACCACATTCACAACGCCTGAGGCGACAACTCAGGCGTTTCATTCACTTGCGCGGAGCAGGCGGCGCCTCAGGGGTTTCATTCACTTGCGCGGAGCAGGCGGCTCCGACCGCCTGAGGCGTCGCCTGAGGCGCACCTACGATCGCCTCAGGCTTCGCCTTCGACGTGATCCAAACCGCCTCAGGCGCCACACCGACTGCCTCAGGCGGCCACCACCGCCTGAGGCGCACCCCGGAACGTCTCAGACGTTATGGCCGCATTCACTTGCGCGGATCAGACGTTGGGATTTCGGTAGGGATTTGATCCCCTTTGTGTACCCTGCGTGCATAAAATGTGAGATGTATCGGTGCAGGGCAACTCTGAACGGCGCTTGGAGCCCCTTCTGTTGCCCGCAACTGCTGCAAGGTCTGATGCATCCCCTGGCCACATCACTCACACATCAGGTGTGCACATGATTGACAGTGTCACGCGCGTGCCGCTGTCGCCACACCTATAATGCATGGATAAAATGATCCCCTGGTCACACCACTCTGATCTCGACACTCACCACACACGTCTACCACACACCAGGTGCACAAGATCGAAATTGTAGCTCTCGTTCCGCTGTCGCCAGACCTGCCTGGACCTCTTGAGTCAAAGTATCCTTAAAAGTCCCCCTGGACACATCGCTCTCATCCGGTCACTCATCTGGTCACTCATCTGGTCACTCATCGCTCACAACGTATCACACATCACTTGCCACATATCAGGTGTACAAGATCGACAGCGTAGCGCTCGTGCCGCTGTCGCCTGCAGTCGGCGTGAGCAAGCAGCAGGACAGCAGCACGGAGAAGCGGTACAGGTGCGGTTTTGGTTTCGGTTCGGTTTCGGCTCTGGTCGGTTTGGGTCGGTTTCGGTTTCGTTTTTTTCGAGGGCTCGGCCAGTCTTAGGGTACAGCGGTACAGCAGTCAGGCGGTACATGTTTCTTTTTGGTTTCGGGTTCTTAGGATGGCTCGGTTGGGCTTAGGGTAGAGCGGTACAGCGGTCAAGCGGTACAGGTCGTTTTCGTTTCTGGTTTGTAAGGAGGGCTTAGAAAGGTTCAGCGGGAACAGCGGGACAGCGGTGTGGCGTGAGCAAGCAGCAGGACAGCAGGACGGAGAAGCGGTTCAGGTGCGGTTTCGGGTGCATTGGGGTTCGGGTGATAACATTTGGTTTTGGTTTCGGTCGGCGTGGGCAAGCAGCCGGACAGTATCACGGAGAAGCGGTGCATGTGCGGTTTTGGTTTCGATGAGGTTTCAGTGATAACTTTTGGTTTCGGTCTCGGCTTTGTGGAAGGGCTCGGTTGTGTTAAGGAGCGGTGCAGTGGTGTGTCGTTGAGCAAACAGCAAGACAGCAGAGCACAGAGAAGTGGAGGAGGTGCAGTGTAGGAGGCTTCAGTTGTGTTTCTTTTGGGCTATGAGGTGGTTCTGTTGTGGCGTGGATCTAGCAGCAGGGCAGCCGATACGAAGAAGCGATGCAGGCGCGGTTTTGATGGCTTGGGTTGGGTCTAGTGTCTAGAGCAGTGTCTAAGACACTTCTAGTAGGAGTGGTAGGAGTGGTAGTGGTGGTACTGGCGTTCGCGTGTGTGCGCACTCCCCCCCCACACCCACACACGCACCGCGCTGTGCGCACACACAAAAGGACCAATCCCCTGTAGATTTAGACCAACCTCTGGTTTCATTTGGTGTTTGAAAAGTAATGCGCGCTCGCCAGTGGTTACACCCGTGACTGGTAGCTGGCGGTCCCAATCAGTTCCAAAGCTCCAGAGGGACACGCACAGCAGTAGGCCTGCCAAACACATATCGTGAGTGGGTGGGACAGCCCTGCGGGAACGCCACCCCACGCGCCTGCTGCTGCTGCTGCCCACCTGCCGCCCACCTTCCGCCCACCATCTGCTGCTGCCCAACGTCTGCTGCTGCCCAACGTCTCCCCGCCAACTGCCCACCGCCTGCTGCCCACTGTCTGCTGCCCACCGCCTGCTGCCGTCTGCTCCCCTCCTGCTGCTGCCCACCGTCTGCTGCTGCCCACCGCCCCCCCTCCTGCTGCTGCCCACCGTCTGCTGCTGCCTACCGTCTGCTACCCACCGCCTGCTGCTGCCCACCTTCAGCCCACCTTCCGCCCACTTTCTGCCCACCTTCCACCCACCTTCCAGGAAGCTGCTTATGGGCGTCGACCTCACCAAGAACTTCTACTTTTCGTACACGTACGACCTCGCTGGTGAGCCTCTCTCCATGTATGTGTATCTCTCTCTCGCGCGCATTTTGTCTCTCCCTCCCCCTTTCCCTTACACGCATCTTTTTACTTCAAAGTTTGGAACTAGATCCGCCCCCCACCCCCCCTGTCCACAGCCACGCTCCAGTCAACCTGCAGCCGGGGGCTTTCTCTCTATCTATCTCTCCCTCCCTCTCTCTCTCGCTCTCTTTCGTTCTCTCGTTCGCTCGTGCTTTCTCTCTTGTTCTCTCTTTCGCTCTCTTGTTCTCTCTGTCTCTCTGTCTCTCACACGCACACGCCCCTTTCCAATTCAAAGTGTGTTACTAGATCCCATCCAAATCCCATCCCCCCTTGTCCACAGCAACGCTCCAGTCAAACTGCAGCCGCGGGCTTTCTCTGTCTCGATCCATCTCCCCCCCCCTCCCTCTCGCTCTCGTTCTCTCGCTCTCTTGCGCTCTCTCGCTTGTTCTCTCTCTCTCGTTCTCTCTGTCTCTCTATCTCTCACACGCACACGCCCCTTCTCACTTTAAAGTGTGTGTGACTGGATCCCACCCCCTCCCCCACCCACAGCCACGCTCCAGTCCAACTGCAGCCGCGGGCTTTGTCTCTCTATATCCATCTTGCACTCTCTCCCTCTCTCCTGTTCTCTCGGTATCTTGTGCTCTCTCTCTCTCTGGTTTTCTCTCTCTCTCGTCCCCTCATTCTCTGTCTCTCTATCTCTCACACGCACACGCCCCTTTACACTTGAAAAGGTGTAACTACCCCTCCCCCCCTATCCCCCGCCCACCCTCCTCGGCCACAGCCACGCTCCAGTCCAACTGCAGCCGCGGCCTCCACACTTCCGACGTCCCCACACACCCGTCCGCCCCACACCTCACACCCCACACCGGTGGTGGTGTGGAGTGCGACATGAGCGGCGTTGACTGGTCGTCCATGTTTGTGTGGAACAGGTGTGTGTGTGTGTGGGGGGGGGAAGGGCACAACTTGCATCTTGTCTCCCTCCCTTGCACAAACGAAGAGAGCGAGGTACAGAGACATTCGTTACTATCTGCATTGCTGGTCTTCTAAGGCACACTTACACACACACACACACACACATGCACCCTCACACGCGCAGCTTCCTGACAAAGGCGCTGCGTGCGGCGGTCGGCACCGACGCTTGGGTGCTCCCGCTTGTACACGGTTCTTGGGAGCAGGTGGGTTAGATCGTTCACACTGTCCACACCGTCCACACCGTCACGTGATCACATTTGTTTCCAATAAAAATCACACGGATAGATACACACACCGACGCATGGGTTCTCCCACTTGTGCACGGATCGTGGGAGCAGGTGGGTTAACACCATGCACCGTCCACACTGTTCACACCGCCCACACCGTTCACACGTCCACACTGTGCACCCACACCGTCACACACGTTAACACCGGGGAATACCCCTATTGTGTTTTTACTCGGGGGCCAGGCGCTCCCGCTGTGTTTCGTTTTTGGCGAGGATGGCAACGACACTCCACCCAAGTTTTATATAAACCACACATGCACACTCACACACACACACATGCATACACGCACGCACACACACACACACACGCACGCACACACACACACACACATGCCCCCCCCCCTCACACACAGCGCCGCCTGTCTGTGTTTGGGCGCACCGTCACACTCACGCTCCTGGCGCGCCGCTCGCGGCACTTTGCCGGCACTCGCTTCAAGAAGCGGGGGCTCAATGACCAGGGCAAGGTGTGAGCTCAGTTGCGCGGTCAGGGTGTAGGAAGGGGAAATGTATGGGCTTTAGGGTTGAAATGCAGGGGTACACTTTGCCGGAGTGGCTTCAAGAAGCAGGGGCTGAACGACCAGTGCGAGGGGGAGACCGAGAGAGAGGGAGAGAGAGCGAGAGAGGGAGAAAGAGAGAGATGAACTGACGGGGTTTGGGATTCGTTCGGAGATATGTTTTAGCTGCAGGGTTGCAGGCTCTTTGACGGCACCCGGTGCAATATGCGGGGGGGGGGCACGGTGTGTGCATGGAGTGCGACACGAGCGGCTTTGACTGGCCGTCCATTCTAGTGTGGAACAGGTGTGTGGGTGTGCGGGTGGGGGGAGGGCACCACTTCCATCTTGTCTCCCTCCTTGCACAAACAAGAGAGAAAGAGACAGAGGTGCGTTTGTGGGCTGCAGCAGCGGCGCCTTGGCTGCGACGCCTTGGCTTCTATGTAGACAGACTGTCGTCAACACACACGCGAACCAGTTTTTTTTGTAGGGGCTGTCAGGCTGTCGGTTTCCCTGGAGAGGGCCTCCTGGACTCTCCAGGTTTCTGGAGTGCTCCCCGGGTTTCTCATTTTTTTCCCGGGGGCTGCGCGCCCGGACCCCCGCTTTTCCGGCTTTTCCTAACCACCCTTTTGCTCCCCGTCGGCAAACCGCCCCACGGGCGCTCTCCTCATTGTAATCCGATCGGCAAGAAGAACTTTGGCGTAAACCCACACATGCTAGTGCAATACGCTATCAATGCGACGCTGCTGTGTAGATGAGCTGTCATAAATACACGACGCAGGTCGCCAGGCCTCCCCCGCACAGTATCCCCCCTACGGCAGCGTCTAAGTGGGAACATTGGCAAGAGAATTACGTCGCAAGCGCTGCATTTCACTCCCTGACAGCCGAGAAAACACACGGAAAGTTTGAAAACAGAGTTGAGCAGTTTTTTTGCCACTTTGGCTCATGCTTGGGTCGGGGAGGCCGCCAGTCTAGCAGGGCATCAAAGGCTTTGGACAAGCGAAAATCAACCGCACAACGCCGCAGGTCGCGAATGAGGTGGAGACTGAGCAGATTGTCGATGCAGGTGTTGAGCCACACACGCGCCAGCTGCTGCTGTCGTCGCTCGTCCAGGTGTGTGTGTGTGTGTGTGTGTGTTTGTGTGTGTTGGCCAGAGTGGCAGCCCCCCCCCGACCCCCCCAAACAAAGGATACTATCCACTCCATTCAGGCGCTGGTCACCCGATATTCGAAAGACATCCCAGTGCACGGGTCTGACTTCGTAACAATTGCCAGGTGTATTGCTGTAAGTAGTACAGGTGTGCCAGTGCATGCGGACGGCCCTCATGTAACGCTTGTTTGGTTGGTTGGTTGTGTGTGTGTGTGTGTGTGCGTGCGTATGTCGATGCAGGTGTTGAGCCACACACGCGTCAGCAGCTGCTGTCTTCTCTCATCCAGGTGTGTGTGTGTGTGTGTGCATGCGTCTGACGTGTGTGTTGAGCCATACATCGCCAGCTGCTGCTGTCTTTGCTCGTCCAAGTGTGTGTTTGCGTGTGTGCGTGTATGTGTGTGTGTGTTTGTGTGTGTGTATGTCTGTGTGTGGTGTGTTTGTGTGTGTGGGGGGGGATTTCGCTCCGAAAAGTGTGAAAAGGGGATTTCCACACTTTTCTGCAACAAATTGCCTCCTGCATGGGCAATTCAGCCTGTTCCCTCTATTGTTGCGGGAAAAACGTCAATATCGGTTTCCTTCAGGGCACCACTGTTGCAGACCTGTTGGGGCGTGTTTGATTGTCACGACTGAGCCGCGCCTGAGGGCGGTCAGGTTTCGTAGCATCTCATGCCAACCTCCCTCGTGCAGATCTGCGGATGCACACCCCCGATGTGGTCTCAGCAGCCAACGTCGCTCAGCTGGGTTTCCCCAACAACTCACAGCACACGCATACACACACATGTATACACACACACAGGTTTGCGGCTCCATCCCACTATTGTGGTCGTAACAGCCGACGCCACTGAACATACCGTCCATAACCGGCCACACCAATCTGACATCCTTCTCCCTCCCTCTCTCTCTTTGTTGTCTCTTTGTTGTTTTCCTTGTGCAGGTCCGCGGCTCCATCCCTCTGATGTGGTCGCAACAGCCGACATCGCTCAGCCCCAAGCCAGAGATCGTGGTGCAACAGTTCGACCCGATGTTCGAGGTGCGTGTGTGTGTGTGTGTGTGCACGCGTGTGTGTGTGTGTGTGTGTGTGTGTAGGTGTCCTTGCGTCGCGTGTGCGTGCGCATGTACGCACACCTTCATGGCCACGTCCATCTAGTTTTGATGGGTCCATGTGGTTTGATATGACCTGGCACGTGTGTGTGTGCGTGTTTACTCTTACGACTGGTGCACATCGCCATGCCCGTCCCACGCCCACGCCCACACTGTTTTGACCTTACCTGGTCTGCGTGTGTTCGTCTACACTTGAACGCACACAGGTCACCCGGCGCCACTTTGATGATCTGGCGCAGCGCTATGCCACGCCGACGCTCGTGCTCAACCTGCTCAAGGTCTTAACAGGGGCTTGAGTAGGAGCTTGCATATGATCTGAACAGGAGATAGGATAGGATAGTGATTAGGAAATTGAATTGGAGCTGACGGTAATGAATCGAAATTTGAAAAGGGGCTTGAATAGGAGCTTGCATAAGAGCAGGGGGCTGAATAAGAGCTCAAGGTATTGAATAGGAGCTTGCATAAGAGCTAGTGGTTTTTATGTTATATGCAAGGCAGTCACGGAGCGCCCCCTCTGATCCCCCCGCCCCTCTATCGACTCCCCCCCGTCACGCTGCCGGCATCCCCCCCCACCTCACACGCGTAACAACCAACAAAGCCGTGAGAAGCGCCCGCATGAGACGATCCTGAGGAGGGAGCTTGGAACCGCCATCATATAACCAACCAACCAAGTTGCACGACTGCGTGTAGCATGCACCTGCAGTGCCTGCAGCACTATTAGCAGCTGACACACACTGTTGGTGACCCCCCCCCTACACACACGCAGAGCCGCGAGAAGCGCCCGCGTGAGACGATCCTGCGGAGGGAGCTTGGTACCGCCATCGCGCTCTGCAACGCGCAGCTGCCGCCTGCTCGCCGCGTTGTGCACTTGCCGTGGGACCTGCGCAAGCATGCCAACCTGCCAGGGGGTAACGTGCTGTCGCAGGTAGGGCACGTGCTGTCACGTTTTTGTGTGTGTGTGTGTGTGTGTGTGTGTGCCGTGAGACCTGTGCAAGCATGCAAACCAGCCGGGGGGACGTGCTGTCGCAGGTGTGGCGTGTGTGTGTGTGTGTGTGTGCGTGCCGTGGGACCTGCGCAAACATGCAATCCAGCCGAGGGGGAATGTACTGTCGCCCTCCTGCTCCCTATCACCCTCACACAAAAGCACACATGCGCACCTGCAGATCGCACCCATCTGCAGCTACGCGCTCAACTCGACCGGCATGTTTGTGTCTGGAGTCGGCGACTCGGCGCAGACGCAGGTGCGTGTCAGACCGAATTCTTGAATCAGTAAGAGGGAGAACGCGATGAAAAAACAGAGTAAAAGAGAGTGTGTGCGTGTGCGTGTGCTTGCTCCTGTGTGTGCATGCATGTTTGTGTCGTGAGTTGGCAACTCGGCGCAGACGCAGGTGCGTGTGTGTGTGTGAGAGAGAGAGAGAGAGAGAGAGAGAGAGAGAGAATGGTGAACATTGAGAAGGAGGAGGAGGGCGAAGGTACGTGAGAGAAAGAGAGAAAGAATGTGAATAGAGAGAAGGACGGTGAGAGAAAGAGACGGAGACATGCCAAATTCTCAAACCAGTTAGAGAGGGAGAAGGAGAGGAAGAGAGAGAAAGAGTGAGTGTGCGTGTGCGTGCTCCTGTTTGTGCATCTTTATGTCGGGAGTCAGCGACTCGGCACAGGCGCAGGTTTGTGAGAGAAAGAGACAGAAAAGTGCAAATTTTTCGAAACAGTTACTTAGAGAATCACACCCACCCCCACGCACACACACACTCTCACACACGCATATATACACACACACACACACACACACATGCCCCCCACACACACAAACGTAGTCCGGCGTTCTCCGCACCAACTGCGTCGACTGCCTCGACCGCACCAACGTCGCACAGTTTGCGTACGGGCTCGCTGCATTCGGGCGCCAGCTGCACGCGCTAAGGCTGTCAGACACGAAAGAGGTGCGATGATGTTTTCAGTTGTTGGCGTCCATGGGGCGTCCAGGGTGAGGTTCTAGGAGGGCATCAGCTCCTAGGGCATCAGATGCATGCGCTGCGGCTGTCAGACACGAACGAGGTTTGCTTTACGGTTAATTTGTTTTGTTCAAGTTGGGGTTCGGGGTGGGGTTGTATTATAGGGCGCCAGCTGTACGCGCTGCGGTTATCGGACAACTACCGAGGTGCGAGGATTTTGATTGTTGTTGAAGATTTAACTGGTGTTTTCCAAGTTGGGGTCCAGGTCGGGGCTCGGTAGGGCGCCAGCTGCACGCACTGCGGCTGTCGGACGCAAAGCAGGTGTGTTTGGGGGGGTGTAGGTTCAAGTTTTCTTCTCTCGCTGCATTCAGGCGCCAGCTGCACGCGCTGTGGCTGTCGGGCAGAAAAGAGGTGCGGGCATGCCATCATAGGGGGGCGCGGTGTGCAAAATTGCCCATGCTTGCTGCCGATGAAGCGCCTCTTTTACAACCTACCCTTGCAGGTTGGGGTATCCTAAATGTGAGCATTGTTTTTCACAGTTTTTACATGTACGCGCCCGGAGGACCCCGGGGCGTGAGTTAAGGCCTAGACTACACGTCTAGGGGAGCCCTACTAGTAGAGCCCTCAAGGCCACGCAGCGCGCCAGCCTACCAGGGTCTGTGAGCTTTGATCCTACAAATCTGCATTGTGAGAGTCGAAAGTGTGAGGGCTGCCCTGTACAGGTAGCGACGGCACGATGGTAGCAGTAACCACAGCACCGGCTTTGCACTCTCTCGACTCAAACGACACGCCCTCGAATCTTCCCTTGGCCACGTTGTCGTGTCGTTGATCTGATGGGCATGTACGAGCGCATGGCGTCTCTTCCCTTCCAGCCTTAACTGTTTGAAACCCACTCCTTGACCAGTTCCTGTCATCTGCCTATGCGCAGGTCGGCTCCGTCTCATCGTTCACCCTTGTTCTGATGGGCATGATGAGCGCAGTGCTCTTTTCCCTTCCAGTACTTTATGCATTCCGACCCTAGCAAGGCACTCCTCGAGCCAGTCCCTGTCATGTGCCTGTTACAGTTCGACCCCGACTCCTCGATCGCCGTCGTTCTGATGGGCATGTACGAGCACATGGCCTCCCTCCCTTCCCTTCCAACCTTGAATCGGTGGAACCCACTCCTTGACCAGTCCCTGTCATCTGTCCTTGGCCAGGTCGATTCCGACTCCTTTTTGCCGTCCTGATGGGCATTTACGAGTTCATGGCCTCCCTCTCTTCCCTTACAGTCTTTCAACTCAGTAATCAGTTGACCATCATCCTTAAAAAGTCCCTGGCATTTGCCTGTTGCAGGTCGATTCCAACTCCTCTATCGCCGCCGTTCTGATGAGCATGTACAAGCACATGGGCAACACGCTCAACCTTTCCAGCTTTAATGAAGTACTAGTCACTGCCCCTGACCAGGTCGACTCTTCCATCGCCGCCGTCTGATAGACACGGACGAGGGCATGGCCTCCCTCTCTTCCCTTCCAATCTTTACTCAGCAGAACCCACATCTTGACCAGCCCCTCTCCTCTGCCCTCGGCCAGGTCGACTACGACTCTATCGCCGTTGTTCTGATGGGCATGTACCAACGCATGTGCTCCCTCTCTTCCCTTCCAATCTTCCAACTCAGTTATCAGTAGACCATCATCCTTCAACAGTCCCCAGCACCTGCCTGTTTCAAGACGATTCCGACTCCTCGATCACCATCGATCTGATGGGCATGTACGAGCGCATGGGCGCCTTCTCTTCCCTTCCCTTGCCTTCCAGCCTTCAATCCTTACATCACCATCCCCGTCCATCTGCCCTCAGCCAGGTCGACTCAGACTCCTCTATCGCCGTCGTCCTCATGGGCGTGTACAAGCGCATAGGCGACACGTTCGCGCTCCAGTACAAAGGCAGCGAGGCGCACACTCAAACAGTCCCTGTCATCTGCCTGTCTCAGGTCGACTCCGACTCATCCATTGCCGTCGTTCTGATGGGCATAACGAGCGCATGGCCTCCCTCTCTTCTGCCTCCCTTCCCTTCCAGTTGTTACTCAGAAGAACACACATTTTGACCAGCCCCTCCACTCTCCCCTTGGCCAGGTCGACTCCAACTCCTTCATTGCCGTCGTCCTGATGGGCATGTACCAGTGCATGGCCTCCCTCGCTTCCCTTCCAATATTTCAACTCAGTAATCAGTTAACCATCCTCAAACAGTCCCTGACATCTGCCTCTTGCAGGTCGACTCCGACTCCTCTATTGCCGTCGTCCTGATGGGCATGTACGAGCGCATGGGCGACACGCTCGCGCTTCAGTACGGAGGCAGCGAGGCGCACAACGCGTTCTTCAACCGGCGCAAGGGCGCGTGGGAGGCGGCGACGAGGGGGCGGGACCTGGTGACATCGATACGCAGGTGCGTGTACTTTCTTGGCCATCTGTAGTAACGACGTTGCAGCAGCGACGTAGCTCAATCGTTCTGGGTGACTTCGGATGGCATGCATGTGTGCGCAAGGGCGCGTGGAAGCGACAACGAGGGGCAGGGGACCTTGCCGCGTCATACACACGTGGGTGTGGCCACTCCGTAGTTGCTGCCTGAGCTGCGACGTAGCTCAATCGTTCTGGGTGAGCTTGAGCGGCATGCATGTGTGCGCAAGGGCGTGTGGGAGCGGCAACGGGGGGCAGGGGACCTGGTCGCGCCGATGCGCAGGTGGGTGTGTTTTCTCGGTTACTCTGTAGTTGCTGCTTGAGCTGCGCCAGCAGCAACGTCGATCCCTCGTGAGCAGCAGCGTAGTTCAATCGTCCGGCTGTGTGTGTGCAGCAGCTACGTGCGTGGATGTGTGGTCGATTTTACAGTCTTGTTGGACGCCTCTAATGGCGTATTAGACTTGTGCTTGCGCACTCAATCCCTGAGGCAGGCAGATACGATCACCCGCACTAGTCCACTCAGTGGATACACATTGACTGTGTCCATCCCACTAGCTCTAGTACATCTAGTCGCGCCATGCGTCTCAGTTCGGGCAGCCAGCCTGGCCACCCTCCTCCTCCTCCGTTCATCATGTGGCGCACGCCCGACATGCCGCCAGCCTCCATGCATGGCGCTTGCGCTGCGAGGGCGCTTGCTGCCAGTGCACCTCCGTCGTCATGTGTCTCATGCAAGTAAGATTCGCCCTGCATGGAGACCCTCCATGCAGGTCACTGAAGTGCCCCGCGATTCGTGCCGTAGCTGCAGTCCGTAGGCCGAAGCCGTCGCCGCAGCCGATGTCAGTAGCCGTGGCCGTAGCCGTGGCCGATGCAGACGCAGATGCCCAGAGGGCGGACGTGTAGCCGATGCGATGTGAGTGCAGATGCAGGGTGTCCCTGGCCGTAGCCGAAGCCTTAGCCGATGTCAATCAATAGCCGATGCCCATAGCCGGTGCCCTGGCTGTAGCGTAGCTGCAGCCTCTGCCCGGTGCCGGTGCCCGTGGCTGCATGGGGGTACCGACGATGGCGGCGCCGACTTCTGCCAGCAGCCTGCCCTCCGTCCCCGCATGCCTCGCAGTTGCCTGCCTTATGACGCCGTGTCTCAAACAGCCACTAGCGCTCTGGATCAGGGCAAATCGGCGACATAGCCGATTTTCCAAAACCCAGAGTCGCTCACGCTGCAGCAGCACCCTGTCAGCCCAGTTGGTCCGCCATTGGCGGCGTCGGGGCGGGAGCCCCCGACGATTTTGACACCACTTGAAGTTTTATGTATGTGTGCAACGGGCCGGGACGTGGTCACGTTGATACTGAGGTAGGGGGCTCTTTTTGGTCAGTCTGTAGAGTTAAGTGACGATGCACCAAGCATGAGCAGCAGTGAAGGCGTCCCGATGGGTGAGAGGGGCACCTGTTCTTCTTGCATTCGCGCACACGGGCGCGTGGGCGGCGGCGGCGAAGGGGCAGGTCCTGGTACCATCAACACGGATGTGCGCGGCTGTAGCATACTCGCCTTCTTGTGTGCTGTGCAGCAGCTGGTTGGATCGTCCCGTTGGGAGTGTGCGGCAGCTGCATGTGTGCACGCGTGCGCAAGGGCGCGTGGGAGGTGGCGACGAGGGGGCAGGGCCCTGGTCACGTTGATGCAGATGTTGGCCAACCACCGCAAGGAGCACACCACCCTACCACATTCCCAACGCCTGAGGCGGCGCCTGAGGCACCGCCTTACCATGCGTGCCAGTGGCGGGCTCGAGACAGCCCCAGGCGCACCCTGACCGCCTCAGGCGCCACCCCCGACCGCCTCAGGCGCCTACCACCGCCTGAGGCGCACCCCCCACCGCCTAAGGCGCATTACAGCCGCCTTAACTTGCGCGCCTCAGACGTTGAGGCTGCGGTATGGACATCCCTGCCACAGCCGCTGACACAGTTTCCCCATGGCTACTGGCTGCCCGCCCAAAGTGGGTGGTGAACAAAGAATCGTCTCACTCTTAGCTCGCCAATCTTTTCTCACGCAGCTCCTACAACACAATTAAAGACGCCGAGAACCAAAAGGCCACGACTACTTGCTTATCCAAAACGGAAAAGGAACGCAAACATACCTAAACACCGCACTGTTGCAATATGGACGTATCTTTGCCCCTGCAAGTTATACAACAACGCGATCACCGACGCTGAGAACAGCATGACGCAATCAGTCCAGTCTGTATAGGGACACAAACACACATACACACACCAAATGCATCGGACGCGCTGTAAAATCAACCACACACACGCACACACACACACACACGCTGCCGCACATTCACCCACCACTCCTTGCTCACGCAGGTTCTACAACAACACAATCACCGACGCTGAGAAGCAGGACGCCATCAACCTGTTTGTGGGTGTCTTTGTGCCGCTGGTGCGTGCGCGCGTATGTGTTTGTGTGTGCGTTGGGGCGTGTGTGTGTGTGTGTGTGTGCGTGTTTATGTGCGTGTGTGTGTGTGTGTGTGTGTGTGTGTGTGTGTGTGTGTGTGTGTGTGTGTTGGTGTGACGCAGGAAGCCATCAACCTGTTTGTGGGTGTGGTTGTGCCGCTGGTGATTTTTTTTTTAATATTGCTATTTGGAGATACGCATTGCTGGCGCATGCGGCTAACGCCCGTGGAACTTTCGACGGCTGAATGGATGTGTGTGTGTGTGTGTGTGTGTGTGTGTGTGTGTGTGTGTGTGTGCATTGGTCGGAGCCGGAGAGCTGGCGACACACATTAACACACGCATGCACACTCACACGCACACACACGGACGCACACACACACAGACACACACACACACACGCGCTCTCACACGCTCACACAAACGCATACAGGAGGGGCAGCCTGAGCTGTGGGAGCTGGAGACTGACCACTACCTGCACTCTGGTGAGTTGCATGTGTGGAGATAAACCTTCTACCATAGAACCTGAAACCCCAAGCCTAAAACCTTAAACCCTGAGTGGGGCTTTCCGCAGTGGAACGGGGGGTTGACTGAGGCATACATGTTTGCGCTGCTCCTGCTCCCACAAGGGTGTGTAGCGGTCCCTAATTTATACCGTGAATTGAAAACTTGGCGTGTGCTTTCGTGTGTGTGGCTGCTCACAGGTGCGGTGTGTTGCACACGACTGTTGAATCCACCACCATTAACGCGTGCATGCATGCGCTGCTCCTACACAGGCTCTGTCAGCGCCTCACCTGCGCCGTCCACCACGTCGCTCAGTTCAGGTGTGGGGTTCAGAGAAAGAGTGCGTGTGTGTGTGTGTGTGTGTGTGTGTGTCAGCGCCTCCCCTGCCCCGTCTGCCGCGTCACGCAGTGCAGGTGCGGGTGCAGGTGTGCGGGTGTGTGTTGTGTGTGTGTGTGCTTGTGTGTGTGGTGGTGGTGTGTGTGTGTGGGGGGGCGGGGCTGTGTGTGACAGACATCCTAGTGCGCAGACTAGAAGCTAGCTCCTAGGTTTTCCGTTCTGTCACGACGTCTCTGTCACGGCGTCTCTCGTTCTTGCTCTGTGTGTGCGTGCGTGCGTTCGTGTGTGCGTGTGTGCGTGCGTGCGTGCATGCGTGCGTGCGTGCGTGCGTGCTTGCTTGTGTGACGCTGCCGGGCGCCCACCCTCCACCTCAAACTTCTTGCAGCGTCTGTCACCAGTGGGCACCTCGCTGGCCCTGGGCCGTCGCGGCTCTCGCAGCCGCGGCGCGGCGCAGGGCTATCAACGGCCGGCACTATGCAGCGCAACGCAGTGCTGGCGTCCGACAGCAGCAGCGATGATGACGACAGGGCGGGCGACGGGAGCGAGGGCGGAGCTGCGCCCGCTTTTGCGCTGCCGCTGCCGCCTGCCACCGACTCAACCGAGGTGCTGGCACTGGCGCAGGCGCAGGCGCAGGCACGAGTGCTGGCGCGGGCGCAGGCGCGGGCACAGCCACAGGCGAAGGCGCGGGCGCAGGCGCAGGCAGGGGCACAGGTGCAGGCGCAGGCACAGGCACAGGAGCAGCCCAGCGTGCTGCCTGCCGATGACAGAAGCAGTGACGAGGAGGGAGGCGCTGTCGGCGGGCGCGGCGGCGGCAGTGGCAGCAGCAAGGGCTCGGCCACACAGCGCGGTGGCAGCGCTGGCGAGATCACCACCGCGTCCGCCACCGTTGAGATGACAACTCCGTTTGGCCTGCCCGATGCACAGCTGCTGACCGTGGAGGGTAAGAGCGCTGCTGGTGCTGCTGGTGCTGCTGGCCCTGCTGGCCCTGCTGGCTCTGCTGGCACTGGTGGCCCCGTTGTTCCTGCTGGCGAGAGTGCATGGGCCACGCCCTCAGCAGCCACCACGCAGCAGGCATCAGCAGACGCGCAGCAGGCAGGAGCAACACCACCGGTGCCAGCAGCAGCAGCAGCGACGACACCGGTGGAAGCGGCAGCAGCGACAGCGGCTGCGGCATCCACACCGATGGTGCGCCTGACCGCGCCGCTGCTGACTCAGCAGCGCCAGCAGAAGGTGGCGGCCTCCTCCTCCCTCGCGCCATCGCCAACAGCATCGTCATCATCGGCAGCACCGGCAGCAGCACCAGCGGCAGCAGCGGCGGCAGCACCCGCGGCAGCAGCACCAGCAGCACCAGGCGGCCCCTCCTCTGTCGCCCCTCTGTCGCGGTCCGGCTCCTCATTTGCAACCGCAGCGGCAGCAGCCTCGTCAAGGTCGCGGTCGCCGTACGGGACACGACGCTCCTCTCACGAGCAGCCTGCCCAGCAGGCGCAGGCGCAGGCGGAGCAGCAGCAGGCGCAGCGCAGCGCGGTCTCGGTGCTGTCTGACCCCAGTGGTGCAGCCCCGCTGCCGTGGGCGCTGCTGTCCGCAGCAGCAGCAGCAGCAGCGGCAGCAGCAGCGACCGAGGTGGTGCGCCCCGGCGCGCTGCCCTACCTTTCGTCGGACGAGGACGAGAGCGTGACCATGCAGGTGGGTGGCACAGGAAGCCTCCTCTTGCGCGTGCATGTACTTCAAGATAGGAGAAGCCAAGGGACAAGGTGCTCGCTGGATGAGGACGAGGGCGTGACTATGCAGGTGCGTGGGCGTCAGCTGTAGAGGACAAGCCAAGAAAGAATCCTCTGAGGCGCGCATATGTTTTGAGATCAGAGAAGCCAGGGGATAAGCCTCACAGGCGCGCCGGCCTATCTGTCAACGGACGAGGGCGAGAGCATGACCATGCAGGTGGGTGGCACAGGAAGCCTCCTCTTGCGCGTGCATACACTGTCAGATAGGAGAAGCCAAGGGACAAGCTGCCCGTCGGATGAGGACGAGGGCCTGACTATGCAGGTGGGTGGGCATCAGCTGGCGTAGGAACAGGACACGCCAAGGGAGAGTCCTCCTACGCGTGCATACCTGTTGAGATGGGAGAAGCCAGGGGACACGCCTTATGACAGGCGCACTGCCCCACGTGTCGTCTATTGAGGTTGGTGGTGTTGATATATGACGGCGCACGCACACGTCACCAATTTAGAGAGGCCTGCATTCCGCACGCCTCATTACCTGAACTGGTGGTCATGTGATGGTGCTTTGATGGTGCTGTGGTGGTGCTGGGATGGTGCTGTCATGGTGCTGTCATGGTGCTGTGTTGGTGCTCTGTTGATGTTCTGATGGTGCCGTCATGCTCCTCTGGTGGTGCTCTGATGGTGCTCTGATAATGGTCTGATGGTGCTGTGATGGTGCTCTGATGGCGTCATGCTGCTGCTGTGATTCTGCTTTGATGATTCTCTGATGGCGCTCTCATGGTGCTCTCATGGTGCTCTCATGGCGCTCTCATGGTGCCCTGACGGTGCTCTGATATGCCTCTGTGTCACAGATCGCCAAGGCAGAGGCCGAGCACGTCGCATCAGGGTGGGGCGACATCTGGTCCATGGTCTTCATGACGACACGCACCGGGCCTGCGGTGCTGCCGGCGCTGCCAGGGGCAGGCAGCGGGCGGCTGGTGTCGTTTGATGCGCTGCTGTCTCTGCCACCGATGCAGGTGTGTGTGTGAGTGTGTGTGTCTGTGTGTGTGTGCACATGTGTGTTGGGGGGGGGGGGGGGGGGCGGCTGGTCTCGTTTGATGCGCTGCTGTCGCTGCCGCCGATGCAGGTGTGTATGTGTGTGTGTGTGTGTGTATGTGTCTATCTGTCTGGGGCAGGCAGCGGGTGGCTGGTGTCGTTCGACGCGCTGCTGTCGCTGCCTCCGATGCAGCTGTGTGTGTGTGTGTGGGGGGGGGGGGGTAGGGGCGTGGGTGTGGATGTGAGTGTGTGCAGCAGGGAGAATTACGGCGGCCCGCCATGTGCGCCCACCCGCCGCGTGCGCCCACCCGCCCGCGTGCCCACCCGCCCACCCACTCCATCCCCCGCAGTGACGCGCGAGCGGCTGTTTGCGGAGACCATGGATACGTGTGCACACACACATACACACACACACACACACACAAGCACACACACACACAGCTGACGCGCGTGCGGCTTTTTGCGGAGACGAAGGAGGCGACCATGTGGCAGGTATGGGATGGATGGGGGAGGGAGAGCAATGGTTTCCTTTTCAGTTTTTGTGTCGTTTCTACAGCCATTTGACTGGAATTCCGGATTTGTACAGCCGAAAAGGAAAACACTGAGGCAAGGGAGGGAAGAGGCGAGGGGGGGGGGAGTGTGTGTGTGGGGGGTGTGTGTGTGGCAGGGAGGGGGGTGGCAGGGATGTGTGGGTGGGTTACTCAACACAGAGAGGAGAGAGGAGAAGAGAGAGATCGTTACAAAGCAGGCAGGCCTAGATGGGCTGCTTCTGGCCATCAATTGAGCGGATACCCTGTATAGGCGGGCGACCGGCCTAGCGCCAGCTAGAGGGTGGATCCACCCTCTTCCATCCATACCCTCTACATCCTACCCAGTGCACACACACACACACACACATGCACACTCCCAGCACACACATCCCCACCCACCCACCCCACACACACACACACGCACGCACACACCCAGCACATGCCCCCCCCCCTACGCACACACACACACACACATTTCCGTGCGCAGGCTGCCCAGCAGACCCTGTCTTTCCTGTGGGCACCGCGTGCACCAGGGTCAGCAGGCACAAGTGCAGGAGCCTCAGCAGGGACCAGCCCTCCCCACGCAGGGAGCACGCCCCAGCAGCCGCACCAGCCGCACCCCCACCCGAGCACCCCGCTGTCAGCCGCGAGCATCGGACGCGCGCTCGCGCTCACACCGCCCACAGGCGCAGCTGGGGGGGCAGCAGGTGCGCGTGTGTGTGTGTGTGCGTGTGTGTGTGCGTGCGTGGTCGATTTTACAGTCAGTCGGACGCCTTTGATGGCGCATTAGACCCTAGGAAAGAGGCCGGCAGCTGTCAAAATTAGACCCCTAGCATGCCATCTGCCATCATGATTGCTGTGCACGCGGTGCGTGTCTCAAAACAGGCGACAAGTAAGTCAGCCAACTCGTGCCAGAACCTGGAGTTCTCCTGGCCTGGCCGAGGATTCATAAACTCCCGCATCCGCTCATATAAATCGGCCTCCTCGGGGCGAGGGATGGACCGAAACAGGCTGTGGGCCCGCACCCGTGCCTCTTCATAGGCAGGGCACTCAAATACTATGTGTGCCTCATCCTCTAGCCCACCGCATAGACAGCACGCCCGCTGGCTGCGTCGCTGCCTCTGTCCCGCCACGGCGTAGCGCCCCCGCTCTATCTGCAGCTCATGGAGCCCCATCCTGAACCTAGCTAGAGCCGTGATCCGGGCAGCACTGTTCAGCCCTGAGCTCAAAAGGGCCGGCGGCTCGCTGTCGCTACCCGCCATCCACCGCATGTAGGTCAGCATCTTAAAGCCGCGCGACCACTCCTCAGGTACATCTCGCACGGTAGTGCCGCTCGGCAGCGCCGGTGTGCTTGTCGCGGCGGCCAGCCACGCCGCGGTCGCCACGTCCAGCAGGTTGGTGATGCGTACCCGTCCCTCCTGGTCCCACGCCAGGGTGTGCCCCACAGTTCCGAGGAACACCTGCAAGCGTGCCGCCCAGCACGTCCCCCCCGCTTCCGCCAGCCCCCAACTCTCCCGCATCGCATCTTTCAGCAGGTCACCGTCAGGCCGCCCCCCCGCCTTATCCCAAAAGCGCGTCGCCTGTCGCAGCCAATCTGCCGCCAGCGGCCGCCACCCCGCCTCCCGCGCCAAAATACCCAGTTGCTGCCCGTTGCTGCGGACTCCTAGCGACGCACGGGTAAATTGCAGAAGCACTTCTTCCAGGGTGCGCCATCCGTCGCGTGCGGCCTTAGCGCCCCTCCCACTCCTGCCTCGTGTGTGTGTGTGTGTGTGTGCGTGCGTGTGTGCATGTGTGCGTGCGTGTGTGCGTGCATGCGTGCGCGCGTGCGTGCGTGCGTATATACAGGCTGAGGTGGGTTGCAGGCAGATGCGTGGGCGCGCCGGCATGTGCACGCGCACACCCATCGCACGCCTTCCTGTGACCCCCCCCCCCTCTCATCTGTATGCACAGCAGCAGCAGCAACATCAGCGTCAGCTCCAGGCTCTTCTGTCGAGGACACACCCGCGCACATGCGAGACGTCGCGTCCGCACCGCCACCCCCATTGCACACATTCCTGTGACACCACCACTCCCTCACCCACCTACCCCCATGCGTGTGCACAGCAGCAGCAGCGGCGCCAGCGCCCACCTCTTTTGCTGCAGATACGCCCGTGCACATGCAACGCGCCACGTCCGCACCGTCACCCCTATCGCGCACTCCCACCGCACGCCTTCCTGTGACAGCACCACCCCTCACCCCCTATCCCCAACGTGCTAGCACAGCAGCAGCAGCAGCAGCGACATCAGCGTCAGCTCCAGGCTCTTCTGCCGCTGAGAAACCCGCGCACATGCGAGGCGTCGCGTCCACACCGCCACCCCCATCACACACTCCCATCGCACGCGTTCCTGTGACACCACCACTCCCTCACCCTCCCACCCCCATGCGTGTGCACAGCGACCGCAGCAGCAGCGGCGGCGTCAGCGCCCAGCTCTTCTGTCGAAGACATACCAGCGCACATGCGAGGCGTCGCGTCGGCACCGTCGCTGCACCTGGGCGGAGACCCTGCCGGGAGGGGCACGCCCACAGCGTCAACCGGAGCAACACTGCAGCGCACTGCAGCGCATGGACCAGAGGCTCCGGCCGCGGCTGCTGCGAGAGGCAGAAGGTGATGAGGATGGATGGTGGATTGCACGTCTGTACTTTAGGCATCTACAGTGTTTTTGTTTTTGGCGTTTGAAGCCGGATTTGGGAGCCATGGAGCCGAATGTCCAGTCGAATGGCTCCAGGAAATGAATTTAAAAACCTGCACATCGATGCATGGGCCGCTACTGCCGCTGGCGCTGCGAGAGGCGGAAGGTGACGATGATGGATGGTGGATTTCACGGCCGTGTGTGGCGCACCAACAGTGTTTATGTTTTCGGTGCTTGGAGCCGGATTTGGGAGCCACGGAGCCGGATCTTCAGTCAAATGGCTCCATTGAACAAATCGACATGGGCAAGGAACAAGTGTGTTATTCAAGCTGGTTTGCACACCCTCTGACACCTGTCAATTGCAAGCGCGCGCGGTGTGTGTGTGTGTGTGTGTGTGTATGTTCCTGCACTGAACCTGAAGCTGGTGATTTCTGCACCCACTGACACCGATTGCACGCACGCGCGTGTGTGCGTGTGTGCGAGTTCGTGCGCGTGCCTGCACTGAATCTGAAGCAGGTGGTGTTCGCATACACTGACGCCCTGCTGATTGAACTCACGTGTGTATGCCTGTGGGTGTGCGTGTGCATGCGTGTGTCCGCGCAGGGGCCCGCCGCGGCGCCGCGCGACGCTGCCGCAGCTGCTCGAGGCGGCATCGCTCGAGGAGCATGGGGAGGGCGGGCACATGGGGCGCGACGCCGCCGAGCCTACTGGCGCAGCGCGCCTCTTTGCGCGCAACAGCTACCACGCTGGGATCGGCGGCGTCAGCGGTGCCAGCAGCGGCGCGTTTGCCACCGCCGTGAGTAGTGGTGGCGTCGGCGCGCTGCTCCCGAGCGTGGCTGGGCTATGCCACCACGGCCTGGCGCCATCCACGCTCCTGGCAATGGCGAGGGCCGAGGCCGCGCACCCTCCGCACGCTGCGTCATCCTCGGCCAGTGTGGCCATCGGCCGCAGCAGGGCGGGCAGCCAGCAGGCCGCGCCGCGGCACGCGGTCGCCCGGCGCCGTACGCACGCACACCACGCGCACGCGCCGCCACGTGCGAGCGCCGGCGGCATCGCGGCGTTTGACTCGGCGGCCGAGGCGCTGCTGTATGGCACTGCTGCTGTTGGTGCTGCCGCAGGGGTGTCGCGCACCGCCTCCACCGCGCCCCCACTACCCGGGGCGGCACAGGTGCCGTCAGCGCGGCAGCAGCAGCAGCAGCACCCGCTTCTGCTGGGCGGTGCCGCCACGCATGGCAGCGGCGGCGGTGGCCGTGGTGGTGGCGGCGCAGCACTGCCGTACCCTCGCACCAGCGCGCTCGCGAGGGTGCTCGACCCGGCGACGCTCACCTCGCCCACCACGGGCACGCCACAGAAGCAGCTGCGCGGCACGTGGCCGCCGCCACAGCAGCAGCAGCAGCGCGCGCAGGCCGACCTGAGCCTGCAACTGGCTGGTGAGGGCATTGTGCAGTGTGGCTGCCCCAACCCTAAATCCTTAACCCTATACAGTAACAGTAACACGGGAATTCCAGCTAAGCAGGCTACTCTTCTACTAGAGACACCCGCCGATACTCCAGCACACTGAAGTACTAGAGTACCGCCGGCTCCCGGCCGATAGACTACCGCTCCCGCCGGCTAGACTACCCCAAACAGCGGTCTCTGAGAGACATGTCTGGCAAGGAGCATATAGGAGAGGACCTTCCTCAGGGTCACAGTTAACCCTATACTACTAAAAAACCTCCACATCACATTCAATCCCACACAACACACCAAGGTGAACCTCACTACTCACTCCCACAGCTAACCACTCACCATCAATCACCACAAATCCCACAGCTCCACATCACAAGAACTACCATCACCCTAATGTCATTGGACACCACAGCAAACCAACCAACAAAGCGTCGCATGAGCGCGAACTGCATGCACCGGCAAACTCATGAACTACACACACACACACACACAAACACACACATACACACACACACACACAAACACACGCACACACCACAAACACATACGCCCACACGCAACCACACACGTCCACACACCAGCACCCACACGCCCACACGCGCGAGCAGGCACACGTCCGCCATCCCTCTCACACAACTCGCACTCGCACATATGCCCACACACCGCACACAGGCGACCTGCTTGACGGCCTGCTCGGCACGCGCCCGTCCGACCTAGGACTGCCATCAGAGACGATGCAGTTCTGGGTCGCGATCGACACGCCACACGGGTCGGAGCTCAGCCAGGTATGTCTGCTCGCTCTTTGGTGCGAATAGTCAAGCGTGCGTGCATGCACGTGTTTGTGCGGTCACACACACGGGTGCACGCACACTCACACGCACGCACACGCGCACGCACACACTGCATCCCCAACCCACAGGCGTTTGTGCACTGGGGCCTTGCGCTCGCGGCGGCGTTGTCAGAATACGAGCAGTACCTAGCTGCGAGCACGGCTCCACTCCCGCTTGCAGTGGCCGATGAACTGCGCGCGTCGTATCAGGCGGACCCAGAGGGGTTCTGGCCGCTGTGCGCTAGCTAGTCCTTTGCCTCTGGCTGGCCCTGCTCTATGTATATATATATATATTCCATCTCGCTCTCGCATGCACACTGTAGCCGGCTCTGCTGGGGGCTTCCAAGTATAGACCTGGACTCCGGCCAGTGGTCCCTGGGAAGGATTTTAGTAATTAGTTTTTTGCCGGCTCCAGCGACTTTGACCCCTCACACCAGGCACAATACACAGCGGGTATTCATGCAACGCATGCCGTTGGGCTGCTCTCGGCAAGAGCTTTCCAACGCACCGCTCCACGCCCTCTCCCACCGAGTGTGTGGTGGTTTTCTGGGAAATTGGAAATGCGGCTCAGAGCGGTTACGGCTCGCAGGGGAATCACTGACTCCGGCCTAGGGTCTTCCCAGGGTCGTCCGTGCGCACGAACATGTAAAACCTGTGAAGACAACAGCACTACCCCTCCCTCTCGTATGTGAGTGTGTTTAATAAGAGAACTTGGCTTGCTCATCCAGCACGCTCGCAGCCACACCCAAGCGCTCGGCCCCGCGCACGTTGGACACACAGCACGCCGCCTGTCGGCAACCAGCTCGCCAATCTTGCAGCCGCAGCTGCAGTTCCGCTGCTGCCGCTGCCGCTGTCCACCCCTCGCACGCTGCTGCTGCCTGCAGTGCCTCCGCTGCCAGTCCGACTGGGGAGTCCCCAGCCACCGTCCTGCGGATGCTGGCCCGCAGCAGCAACCGTGCGCATTGGTCCGATGTACATCGACGCAGCTGCGACGATGGGCCACCCAACCAAGCGCAGCCCAGTCGGGTCGTCGCCCAGTGATTTTGTTTTCAGTTTTTTTGTTGCGTTTTGGGAGCCGGACCAACATCCAGTTGACCGCCTTGAGTGCTGCCTTAGCGTTGACCATTGGCCGTCAATTATAGCTCATTTTCAAGCTCGTGACGAGCTCTATCTGATGGGATCGTCAGACGATAAAGCAACTTGGTTGGTTGAGATCTATCTGATGGGATCGCTAGGAGCCAAATGGCTCCCAATGGCTCTCAGGAGCCCCAAACAAAAATGTCGCTCGTCGACCACAACCAGGTACGCCTGGCCTCGGTGCAGTACGCGCATACGGCTATATCAAAAGCAGGCCAGCAGCAAAAGCTGGGGCCTCAATAAGAAATCAGGGATTTGGCGCCGTAGTCGTAGAAAGCGCAACACAGCAGCCGCAGGGAGTTGAACGGGTGTTGAAACAACTGCAGGTGATTCAACTGAACGGGCCGCGGCTCTTTGTCTCGACTCTCGTATCTTTTACACCCCCTATTCAACTTTTTTTGTTCTGTTGAATCAACACCCCCTTTACACGACGATAGAGGACTGACGTAGTCATCTCGCGCCACGGGAGCGCCTAGACCTGAGTAAAAACACAGCGAGCTAGCGAGGCGACCACACACAGCCCCCCAGCACAATCCCCCGTTGTGACGAATCGCAAAGAACTACTACCCACACGGCAGATAGGCCTGACGGTTTTACCCCCCCCCCTCTCAGGTGGGGGTTCGCCACTCCCCCCCTCGCGCGCGGTGCAAACCTCCCCGTGCGCGCTCTGCGCGCGCCTAGCGGCGCTGTGAGCCTCATTTGGGACGCTGCTGCTGCTGCAGCTGGAGCTGCACTTGGCGAGATGTACACTTGCGCGCTTGAATTTCCCCCGCAGCCCCGACCTCCCCAGCCCCTCCCAGCTGCTGCTGGCCTGCTGCTGCTCCCACATTCAATGTCTGAGGTGCAGGCACCCTTGATAGCCCCCCTCCCCCAGCAGCAGGAGAACAGTGCTGCGTGCCGTCAGTGCTCCCCACCCCCAGCTTCCCACCCACCCATCCATCCCCTCAGTCCTCGCCCCCGCGGCCAGATCTTTTTGTATAAACCATTAGCTCAGTTATTTGCATCAGTGCAGGCGCAGATGCCGTGCCGGCAGAGCGCCGTATCGGAGCACTTGTGTGGCCCACACCCAGAGTCAAGGCGGAAACCGCGTGTGCGCGCGCCCATTGCGCGCTCGGCGCGCGTCAGCGCGTTACAACTATCCATTGACTGCCCGTGTCAGCTGCTGCTGCCTTCCAGAGCGCCAGAAGGGAGTTGTGCCAGTTGAAAATAGCAGATTGAATCACCCACAGCCCTGTCTCAGCTGATGCTGATGCCCCCAGATGCAGTGAATGGTAGGCGGGCACTACTGACAGGCCCCCCCACCCGCAGCAGCTGCGGCAGGTGGGGGCTATGGGCTGTCGAGCATGCATGCATGCATGAAAGCCCCCATGCGGCCCCATGCAGGTACGCTGCGCTGCGCTGCGCGCAACGCGCGCTGCCTACCCTTGCGCCTCTCACACCCCTGGCACCTGCATCATGGATGCCGGGCGGCAGGGCGGCGGTGTGCGCAGCGATCGACTGTGCGCGGCACATGGTGGCAGGGCGGCGGTGTGAGCTGCCCGTGCGGCCGTGGTGCTCGCGTGTGCGCGCTCCAACAGTCGTGTGTGCGCAACACATGGCCACATGCGCCACGGCGCCATGCCACGGCGCCACGCCACGCTAAGGTGCCACGCCACGCCACGCCGCAGCGCCACACAACGGCGCCACGCCACGGCGCCACACAACGCCACGCCATGCCACGGCGCCACGCAACGCCACAACACCACGCCGCGATGCCACGCCACGGCGCCACGCCACATGGCCACATGCGCCACGGCTGCGACGCTCGCGTGCGACGGCGGCTCGGCGACAGCGTGCGCTGCGCGATTGTGCGCGGCTGCGACGCTTGCGTGTGCGCGGCGGACGGCGGCAGCCTGCGCTGCGCGATCGTTGTGTAGCCAACAAGCTCTGCAGCGCGAGGCAGATGGCGGTACGGTGGCAGCGTGCGCTGCACGATCGTGTGCGGCCGCGACGCTCGTGTGTGCGCCGCAGATGGCGGCACAGCGGCCGTGTAAGCTGCGCGGTCACGACGCTCGCGTTCGGCGGCAGATAGTGGCAGGGCGACGCGGCACGCTCCGAGCGTGTGCGGTCTGCGCAGATGGTGGCGGGGCGGCGGTGTGTGTTCCGAGCGTGTGCAGCCGCGACGCTCTCGTGCGACGGCAGATGGCGGCAGGGCGGCGGTGTGCGCTCCGAACGTGTGCGGCCATGACACTCGGCAGCGCGCGGCGGTGGCGGCACGATGGAAGCGTGCGCTGCGCGGTCACACACACACACGTCGCACGACGCGCGACCCACGAGCAAACCGCGCACGCGCATACGCGCTTGCACACACACATATAGCGGCGGGGCGGCATTGTGTGTGGCAATTGCGGCTGTGTCGTGTGTCATGTCCGGAGATGTCTTGGCGCAGGCGGTAGTGGTGTGTGTGCGTGCTTCACACGAGATGATCGTAGTTTATCGTACTTGTTGCCTGTTATGCATCATGTTGTTGGCTGATGTATCGCGACCGCCCTACCTCTTAAACCTCTTACAACCCAGCTCGACCCCTAAACAGCGACGAGTCATCACAACAACCGGACCACCTCTGTTGACCGTGATGCACTGCTCCTGGGATCTTTAGACTTCCTAGGCTCGTTAGAAGAGATCGGCCGATGACAGGCGCGGCCCCCACTCTACATCTTATGTAGAGGTGTCAGACTCGCAATCCAGTCAACCCCTTCGGCTGCGACGAGTGATCACAACAACCGGACCACCTCTGCTGACTGTGATGCACTGCTCCTGGAATCATTTAGCTTCCTTGGGTTGATAGAAGAGAGCGGTCGATGACGGACGCAGCCCCAGCTCTACATCCACCATAGAGGAAACTCGCAACCCAGTCAACCCCTGGAGCCCAAGCTTGGCTGCGACGAGTCATCTCAACAATCAGATCACCTCTGTTGAACTCCGATGCACTGCTCCTGGGGATTTTCATACTTGCTGAGGTTGATGGAAGAGAGCGGTTGGTGATGACATTTGCCCTGGGGATGTTAAACTCACAACCCAGTCTACCTGACACGGGTAACGTCCCGTGACACTACCCCTACAGTTGCGAAGACTCATCACAACCACCTGACCACCATCGTTGAGGCACTGCTGCTGGGATCTGTTGACTTGCTGGAAGAGAGAGAAGAGAGCCGTCGAAGATGAACATGGCCCCGCCTCTACATCTGCCCTAGACATGTAGCACTCAAAACCAGTCTTGTAACGGGCACCCTGCTTCTAGCGTGTGACCGCTTTTAGCTAAGATTGGGACAACCCAGGGCTGGTGGGCCATTCACTAGCTGAGGGAACAAAACTACCCCCACGGCAGTGACAAGTCATCACTGTGGCTGCGCACACGCGAGCGTCGCGGCCGCACACGCTCGCAACGCACGCCGCCGCCCCGCCGCCATCTGCGTTGCGTGGCCGAGCGCCATGGCTGCACACGATCGCGCAGCGTAAGAGGAAGAGGAAGAGCAAGAGGAAGAGGAAGGGGAAGAGGAAGAGGAAGAGGAAGAGGAAGAGGAAGAGGAAGAGGAAGAGGAAGAGGAAGAGAAGAGGAGAGGAAGAGGAAGAGGAGGGGGGAGGGAGAGGGGGGAGGGGGAGGGGGCAGGGGGAGGGAGGGGGGGGGGGAGCTAACAAGAGAGAGTGACACATTGAAAGAGGGAGAGAGAAAGGGCACGCACCTCGCGCACGACAGTCGGCTTGATGACTATCTGGTAGTTCGAACGGATCGCAGGGTCGGGGCTGGGCGGCACGAACATCACAACGTTTTCAACGCCCAACGGCTGGCTGGTGGATCCATTGATGAATTCAGAAAATATGACGTCTGACATGCCCTGTGGGTGGGAGTGGCACGGGGTTGATGGTTGTGAGAGCTGCGCAAGGATTGGGGGGGGGAGGGCAGTTGTATGCTCAGTGTGTACGCCTGGGAAGAGCATCTCTTCAGGCGCTCCAAACAAGTTGCTGGACAGCCTTGATGAGCCAGCAGCAGGAGAGGCCACCATAATAAAAGATGCCACTTCTCGCCAGCCCATGTACAGCAGCTCACGGATCGCAACACCAGCGTCGTGTCGGGCGCGCAAGATCCGCTTGCCTGAGCCTTCAAACATCAGACCAATACGATAACTCAACCATGTGCACACCCACCAAGACATGGAGCAGCTCGTGGATCACGATGGCAAGCATCTTGTCCGGTGCCTCGGCGTCCACCCCAGCGTCGCACACGTTGAGCATTCCAATGACGGGGCGCGAGTTGCTCGGGTCCTGCATGCACGGCATTGCATACGCCGCAATCGAGCCATCGCACTCGGCGGCGGTGATGTAACTGCCGGGGGGGCGGGGCAGAGTGAACAGGGCTTTGTTCAGTGCTTGGTAGTTGGGATAAGAACAAGGGTAAGAGGTTGCATGCTTGGTGCAGATAGTAGGTAACCAGGGCCAAGGGGCGGTCGAGAGGGTGCTGCGTTGATGAAACTGCAGGGTGTGCAGGGGGGAAGGGGGGGGGAGGGGGGCCTGGGCTAACATGAGAGCGAGTGAGATTGGAATCAGTGAATGAGGTATAGGGCATAATTCCCTAGGGATAATTGAACAAGGTTGGGGGTTGGGGGTTCCGTGCATGGTGCAAAAAGTAGGTAAGCATGAGGGGGGGGAGGGGCAGCTTTTCTTCAATTTATCACAACTCATGATTTTGTACAGCCCGGCTATCAGCGGCCGGGGTCTGCGCCCCCGGCCCCCTGCTTCCGTTCCAGATTGTTTCCTTTATACGGCTGCACATACGGTGACGGCGACAGCGTTCCATGAGTCTCTATTATACCAAGAGAGAATACAACATTCTGAAGTAAAAAATCTCCTCAACATGTTAGTTTCATCAGTCCTGAGTTGGAGCCATTTGAGTCGAAAATGTATGATTCCATGCGTGCCAGCCACAGCAAACGCGCAGTGCATTCCCTGGCACCAGTTCTTGGCTTTGCGCTAAATCTGGATGGCTGCCGTGAACGGAAAGCTGAGCACCGTGAACAGCTTGGACTTGTACAGACCAGGGCCGTAGCGAGGTGGACAGTGGTCGTCCTGGGTTGGTTCCAGCAGATACTGAGTGGTTCTTGGGGAGGATCCTGGGGTTCATTGTTTCACGGCTTAATTGGGGCCCCCTGACATCCAGCTCACGACCCGCCCACGGCCCGGATTAGGCCCGCACCTTTAAAAGCTAGGGAGGGCTCGTGGTACTGCAGTGGGTGATTGCGGTTGGCTTGACCCACGTTCCTTTGCCAAGGGCAGGCACCCAGAGGAGTTTGATCCACGTCATAGAGTGTGGGCCGCTGCAGCCAGGTTGACTCCGCTCCGGGCGGAAAAGCCTCCAAAACCATTTATTTGTCTCAGTCAGGGTCTCAGCCAATGAAACGCCGATGGCAGTTTACCGCCCAATCGAAGGAGCACTGGGGGGTTCATGCGGTGCAGATGCCAAAACCACTCACACAACAAGGTCGGTGACCACTCCCCCGATCGTCCCCGCTGCGTTCTTTTGGCACGTGGTATCCGCAATGTGGTCATCATAAAAGCAAGGCCACGAGCTCGACTGTGGGGGAGGAGGGTGGGGAAGAGAGGTGGATGGGGGGTTGCAGGCAGTGGATGGTTGGCCTTGACTGAAGAGTGCACCATCAGAGCATCATGAAACACCACCAGAGCACCATCACAGCACCATTGGAGCACCATTGGAGCACCGTCAGAGCACCATCAGTGCACCAGGATAAGACCACCACAGCAAAATCAGAACACCATCAGAGCACCACCACGTTTGCCCCAACACCACCACCTCTGGCCAGACATCATAAAGCCGTCCAGACTACGCACCAGTACATGTGCCGGGTTGATACGAGCGGGGCCGCACATAGGCGCCCTGTGGTGTGGTGCGGAGTTTGGATTGAGTGGTGATGCCACGGAGAGGCAGGGGGGGGGGATTGGCACATCGATTACGCACACAGGTCTCCTGCGGTGCGGTGCGGTGCGGTGCGGTGCAGTGTGTGGATGGAGTTGTGGTGGTGATGCCATGGGGAGACAGGGGGCTGACAGGGGAAGGGGGGGGGGGGATGAACCATTGCTTACGCACACGGGGCCCCACATGTGTACGTGCACATGCCCGGAGAATCAACACGCTGTGGGCGTGTTTCGGTGGCGGTGGCGCGATTGTGAGCAAGGGTCATGTGCGAGGTTTGTGGTGGTGGCAAGACCGTGGTGGTGGTGGAGAGGGGGGGGGGAGGGGGCGGGGGCGCACATCGATCAGTGTGTGGCCCAGGGTCCGTGCCATCGTGGCGACGCCGCTGGCTACTACCAACGCCCTATACTAAGGTTTTAGAGCTCGACTCGCCAGCCAAGTTTAAGCAACTGGCTCTTGACATGCCCGATGTTGCTGCATGGCAGGCCTGGGTCGAGCGCCCCAAAGCACCTCTCAAGCAAGGTTGCAAGGAACCCAGCCCCCCTGACTCAAACAAACAGGCGAACGTGCCAGTGATGTCATAAGAGCCCCCGCAGACTCCACAACCCCACTGCAGAGGCATACCGGGAAATTTTGGGGGAAGCTGCGGGGCGAATCGCGGAAATTCTGCTCCAACCATTGTGACGACGACGATTTTTACACCTTTTCCGCGAAAAAATGCCTCCTGCGGGGGCAATTTGGCATGTTCCCTCCTATGTTGCGGGGGCAAACAGGACATTCTTGGTTTCCTTCATGAAACCACTGGAATGCATCCCGCCCAGTGATTTCCTTTCCGGCTGTACACAGCCATTTGGCTGTATTCTGGCTGTACTTTGACCTTGCACACAGCTCAACTCATGCAGTGTATTGTTAGTCTGACAAGCCCGCCAGACAGAGCACGCCAACAGCTCTCAGAGGAAAAATGGTCAACAGGAGGTCAACGGTCGACGCGATCAAAGCAAAATCCGGCTGTGGCATCATTTATTAAAAAAAACTAAAAAGGAAATCACTGCACCCACCTCACGTTGCTCTCAGGCAGGTCCTCATCAAACGAGGGGGAGAGCCCCTCTGAGCATGTCTTGGCGCTAATGAAAAAGCCCACTGGGCTGACAAACTTGCATGTCGCGGACGAAAGCCAATCGGGCACCGCGAGGAGGCCCTCTTCGCCGATCGGGGTGCGGACCTGGAACAAGGCAGGCAGGCGAGGCAGGCAGGCAGGCAGGTGGTCGGTCAAACAGGGGGCCAGTGGAAGGCACTTAAGAGGGAGTTGCAAGCAGGCCTGCATCTCCAACGGGGGACCTATGCGTTTGGCAGGCATGCGGGTGGGGTCGGTCAATTTGTCAGTCTGACAGGAGCACAGGCAGCCACGCCCCGGGAGTAGCAGCCACATGGAGTGAGGAAGGGGGGGGATCCACTCAGTGATTTTGCTTTCAGTCGTTTTAGTTACTTTCTGGGAGCCGGCGCGCGGACCTCCCATTGACTGCCTTGACTGCTGCCTTGGCGTTGACCATTGACAGTCAAATCTAGGTAGTTTTCCAGCTCGTGACGAGCTGTTTCTGATGGGATTGTCAGACCATCAAGTAACTTGGTTGAGCTTTATCTGATGGCATCGCTAGGAGCCAAATGGCTCCCAGTGCCTCCCAGGAGCCCAAAACAAAATGACTGGTTCCACTTGCACACCTGGACATATCCCTGCAGAGTCAGCACGGCCGCGTCAACAACCTTCCTGATGAGCAATGCGGTCTCGGGCGCAATGTCAGCTGGGAGCTGGTACTCTGGCAGGATGCGGATCGGGCGCGGCTGGCTGCGACCCGGCCATGGGTGGTGCTGGGCGACTGTGGTGGGGGAGGGGGGGGGGGCATGGGAATGAGGTGTGCGTGTGACACATGCCGTGTGTCACACGCATGCAAGCACACAACACGCCGTGTGTGTGCGTGTGTGTTTCTGTTTCGGAGGGGCGCCAGCTGCTATCACCCGCCCATGGGGAGTGCTGAACGCCTGCGGAGGGGGGGGAGTTGGAAGATGGGGCGTGGGTAATGAGGTGTGTGTGTGTGTGTGTGCGTGTTATGTCTGTTTGGGGGGCGACAGCTGCAGGCTGTTGCCCTTGCAAGCACGCTTGTGCACGTCTTTCACCTACAACGGCTCGGATCAACTGGCGCTGGAGCAGCTGTGCCCGATAGACAGAAGGCAGGGACGAGGCACTCGCGGCGGGCGCCCAGGCCGTCGCATGGCCACCACATGGATCCATGCTGCCCGCACAAAATCACGAGCACAAGGAGCGCCACTGACGCCGACAGTGAGCTGCGCCTCCCTATGACTCTCGATGGCGGCCCCTCATTCTTGACGTGGGGTGTCATGGAGTCTGCTGCGATGGCTCGCTGATGCCGCCTGGCGAGGGGGGAGGGGGGGGGCATGGTTCGGTAAACAACGACTGGGGGGGGCAGGGCCACTCATGTGCGCTGCCTGGCGGATGGCGGTGGTACGAGCATGTGTGTGTGCACGCGTGTGTGTGCTTGCATGCACATGTGTGTGGGGGGGGAGGGTGCGTGCGTGCATGCGTGCGTGCATGCATGTGTGTGTATGTGTGTGTGTGTGCGCGCGCAAGGGCCCTTCAAGGGCGTGCGCTGTCGGGAGCCACGCACACCTCACCACCCCATTTTCCCCACACTGTGTGCATGTGAACTCCGACTATGCGTGTGGTGGGGGCATTCTCTCATAAGGTCGTGTTGAGATCAGATGTCATTGGTTGAATGCGATCTCGCCAGCGCAGCCTCAAGAGTGAGCGAGGGCAGTCGTCAGCACTGCAGATTCGGCAGTTGTCTGGGAGATGTCGCTCGCGCAGCCTGCAGGGGGGCAGGGCGGGAGGTGGAATTCAATTCTTCGAAAAACGACCAGGGACAGGTGTCCTCCTCCACCTCTTTCCCACCGCGTCCCTGCCGCGGCAGCAAGGAAGGCAATTGATGGCGTGCGCATGGATCAACCGCAAGGCGAGTGTCTGCGCCTGCCTGGCGAAGAGCCTGCGTGCACGTCCGTGAATGGCGATGATGGCGATGATGGCGACGATGGCAGGCTCACCTATGAAGGGCTTAAGCTTGGGCTTGCGGCTGGCAGTGAGGCGAGTCTTGTTATGAATAGTGGGAATCGGGAAATGGAAGGGCCGTCGTCGCTTTCAATAATCGGGAAATAGTAGGCCGCCGTTGCTTTCAAGAACCACCGTCCGCTGTCAAGAACCGCTTGAATCAAGCGATTAAAACCCTAAACCCGTTTGCCTTGGCCTCTTGATTTAAGCCATTTATCAAGAGGGCGGCAAGAGGGCCCCGCTTGAATTGCGATTGATTCAACCACCACCTCAAGCCACCCTTGAGCACTGCGCGCAGCTGTTGTTGTTGCCTCACTCTACAGTCCTGCGGGGCATGACCCACCCACCCAACAGCTGGTGTTTCCGCAGGCCGCTACTCTGGTTTGTTGATGTCCAGTTGCACCGCATACGTGATATATATACATGTAGGGAGGCAAACCCGCACGCGCAGGCATAGCCACGCAAGCCCAAACTGGGCTGTAACAGTGGATCTTGAAGCAGATGAATGCCAGCTGCATTATCGCGCTAGTGGTGTGAGACGGTGTCGTATGACATGCGCTGCGTGGGTTCAATCGAAACTGCTGCTCTAGATCTCCTCTACTGCTGCTGCTGCCAACAACCACGCCTCTTCACACAAGTCACACAGCTGTCCTGTTAATCTACATACACTTCCCAGATATTCCTACACCCTCAGCTCAAGTCATGCACTGCACACGCCGTGACAGCAGGTTCAACAGGTTTTACACGTGCGCTCCCGAAGGACCCCGGGGCAAACTCACGAGTGAGTCAAGGCCTAGACTACACCTCTAGGGACGCTCTACTTAGACAGCCCGCAAGGCCACACTGTGATAGCCAAAACCGCCGACACTTGCGCGCCAACTACCAGGCGTGTCTAGTGGCATCGCCCTCACAGCCACGCCATCCAGCCCTCAAACATCTGCGCCAGGTGGTCCATACTGCTCGCAGACCGAATCAGCGCGTCGACCTGCTGGCCCACGCTCTGCTGCTGCTGCTGCTGCGCCTGCTGCTGCGCCTGCTGCTGCGCCTGCTGCTGCGCAGCCCTTCCCGCTCCCACTCCCGCAGTGCTGCTGCCCGCTGTTGCGTCCCTCCCCCCACTCCCACCCGCTGCTGCTGCTGCTGCTGCTGCTGCTGCTGCGACGGCGGCGGTGCTGCCCGCACCCGCACCCGCAGTGGACAGCAGCAGCACCACGTCCCTCCCCCCGAGCTTGGCCACGCAGCGCCGAAGCGCAGACGCAGCAAACGCGCGGCGGCGCGCCTCGTCTGCACGACGGTGCCGCACGCTGGACGGGACGGACACAGCGCCCCAGCGCCAGCCGCGCAGTGCCGCCGCTGGCGGGCCACCCGCCACACCACCGGCTGCGGTAGGTGTTGGGCCAGCGGCAGAGGGGTGCGGACGCGTTGGCAGTGGAATGGTGGTGGCGACAGCGGCTGCAGCAGCGTCCCGGCCGCCATCCCCGCTTGTGCCGCGCGCACCGCCGCTGCTGCCGCCACCGTCCGCAACAGCTCTGTCACCGCCCGCGTCGGCATCGAGTTCACCGTCGTCGTCGCGGCCGTCGTCGTCCTTTTGGAACAAGTGCTCCGAGTGGATCGACTCGGCGATGGAGACGGCAGCGGCGGCGAGGCCCTCGAGCTCACCTGTTGGGTGCAGACAAGGGGGGGGGGGGGATTGTCTAGATTGTGAATGCGGTCGATTTGGACCATGGGGGTGGGGCACGGCCGCAGGCGGGAGGGGGAGCATCGAGTGTTGTTGTTGTTGTTGATGATGATGTTGTTGTTGTTGTTGCTGTTGCTGCTGCTGCTGCTGCTGCTGCTGTTGTTGTTGTTGTTGTTGTTGTTGTTGGTGGTGTTGGTGTTGTTGCTGCTGTTCCTGTTGCACGAGTGAGGGCTTGTGATTGTGAGTGCGGCATTTGATTTAGTTCAGGGCTGCGTTGCGCATTTCCCCGTGGGTAGGGTCGGGGATCCCCCCACCCCCACCCCCACCTCCCACCCACCCACCCCCCCACCCCCCCACCCCTCCCCCCACACCCCCTCCCCCCACCAACCCCACCAACCCTGCTGCTCACTCACCCAGCAGCCTCTGCAGGTCTGAGTGAAGCACGTTGAGCGACGGCAGCAGCAGCGTGAGGCGCGCGACCTGCAACAACAACAGGTATGTGGCGGTGGGTGGCGGTGGGTGTGGGTGGGGTGCACGGCACAACCTTCTTGGATTAAAATCTGTGTGAAGGAGTTGATCGATCGAACGTTGAGCAGCGGTGTGCGGTGCGCGGCCTGCAGTAAGCAGCAAGTGGCGGGTGGGTGGGTGGGTGCTTGGGTGCGGTTCAAGGGTTTGCTTTCTTGGAGCAAGGGATGCCAGGGGCGCGTTGATCAACGGAACGAGGGCAGTGGCGTGTGGTGTGCGACCTGTACACAAACAGGTATGTGGCGGTGGGTGGCGGTGGGTGTGGGAGGGTGCGGTAGAGATGTGTTTTTCGTGGATCAAGGGATGCCAGGGACGCGTTGCAACGCTCAATTGAGTGTGAGGCGCGAAACAGACGGTGGGCGGTGGGTGGGTGGTGTGTGCGTGATGCGCGTTGTTTTCAATGCCGGATGATGCAGACGTCGCCTACTCATGGTCTGAACTCTTGCGCTGGTTGCGTTGTTGTGATCTCGTTCTTCTTCTTCATGCACAAGGCTGTCCCTTGGTGAAATCAGCGCTCACCGGACCGATGCGCATCTCAGCCATCAGCCGCAGCCCGAGCGCGCCCTGACACAACACCCGCACACACGCACGCACGCGCACACCCCGGCATAGCGCGCGCGCTCACATGCACACACGCACGTACACATACACACACGCACGCGCGCCTAACCAAACCAGCCCCCCACTCTCACAACCCTAGAGTGTGCATGTTGCAGAATCGAATCATCATCAAACCGTAGTCACGCTTTGCCTTCCCGCCGAATAAAGTACGACAACGCTATGCAAAGGCTCCGTAAACATGAAATGATGTCCGTAAACGACCCGCGGAGGTAAAAAAAATGTCCCCTGCGGAATTCGAACCCGGTCGAACGCTCTACAGGCCCCGCAAACAGCCGCCAAGAAGGCAGCGCAAAGACGAAATTAAGTCGAAAAACGCCCTGCAGAGGCCTAACATTCCAAACAAAGGGAGCCTTTAGTGGACCCTCGGGAAGGCAAAGCGTGACTTCGGTACCCACTCACCGGCCCGCACATCTCCGCCATCAGACGCTCCCCGCGCGCGCCCGCAGCGCGCTTCAGGATGGGGTCGTCAGTCACGATGGATGGGTCGGATACGGCGGCAGCAAGGATGGCGGCGGGAAGCTGCGTGCATGTACGTGTGTGTGTGTGTGAGAGTGTGTGCATGTGTGTGTGTGTGTGTGTGTGTGTGTGTGTGTGGTAGGAAGAGGGGGGGAGAGGAGGGCAGGCGAGGGGTGTGTTGGTCCAACCAACTGCAGCATGCCCCCCCCCCCTCCAACACACACACACACACTTCTGGTGAGTTTGCCGCTGCCGCCCCCAGCCCCTCTGCCAGCGCTGGAAGCTCAGCCGCAAGTGTTGATAGTGTGGACGCGGCGACGGAGTGGTGGAGGCACACGCGCGCGGCCATGACGCCCACATCGGCAGCTGACGACGATGACGCGTGGCGGCCGATGGCAGCCTGCAAGCATGTGTGTGTGTGTGTGTGTGTGTGTGTGCAATTGTGGAGAGTGTGGACGCTGCAACTGAGTGGCAGTGACACACGCGCGCTGCAATGACGCCGCCGTCCGCAGAGGATGAGTAGGATGCGTGGCGACCGATTGCAGCCTGGAATTTTTGTGTTTGAGAGTGTTGGAGTGCGTCAGTCGTCAGGAGGGGGGGGGGCTGGATGGGTGTGCACGCGCGACTTTAACGTCATAGAAGCTGATGGCAATGACGTGTGGCGACCGATTGCAGCCTGTGTGTGTGTGGGGTGGGGTGGGGGTGCATGTGTGTGTATGCACGTGTGTGTGTGTGTTTGCGTGTGTGTGTGCGGAGTGGCATTATATTCCCTCAAAGCGACGAGTGGTCACCAGCTACTGACAGACGCCCTTATGCAGACATCCGGAACGATAACGCAGGTGTTGTTGTAACGATCTGGGACGGAATTATTGTGTGTGTGTGTGTGTGTGTGCGCGCGCACCGGTCAGTACGCTGCCCCCCCCCCCCCCTCCCTTTTCCCCAGTGCGCGCGTACCTGGCAACCCTGCTGTCCCCTGATGTGGCACACCTGCAGCTGCGACAGCAGCTGTCCAACACCCGGCCCCAGCGTTGGTGCCGCATTGCGTATCGCCCCCCCCCCCTCCTCCCCCGTGACAGCACCTGGCCCGAGTGTCCGTCAGCTTGTGACACGCCCCAAACTCAATATATATATCATATCAAGATCTAGTCCCACACCTGATATTCCACAGCAGCCCGACACCCGGCCCCAGCGTCGGCGCCGCGTCGCGTATCGCCTCGCCCAGCTTACCCACAAAATCACCCCCCCAGGCGACCATCCACTGCCCCCTGTTGTGTGACACACCTGCAGCTGAGACAGCAGCCGCCCGACGCCCGGCCCCAGCGTCGGCGTCGCGTCGCGGATCGCCTCACCCAGCTGCCCCACGAAGTCGGGCAGCTCAGCGCACCCGACGACAAGCAGTGGGAGCTGGGATGTGTAGAGATCGCGCGCGGCGGCGGCGGCGGTGGCGGTGGGAGTCGGGATGTCTGCGTGCGCGCGAGTGTGCGTGTGCATGTGTGCATTTGTGTGTGTGTGAGTGTGTGGGTGTGGGGAGGGGGGGTGAGAGAGAGTGTGTGTGTGTGCATGTGCATGTGCATGTGTGTGTGTGTATGTGTGTGCTTGTGTGTTTGTGCGCGCACATCCAACGACAAGCAGGGGCAGCTGGGAGGTGTGGAGGTCGTGCGCGGCGGCGGCGGGGTCGGGAGGCAAGGCACCTGCGCGTGCGCGCAAGTGTGTTTGTGCGCGTGTGTGTGTTTGTGTGTGCGTGTGTGTGTGTGTGTGTGTTTGTCTGCGTGTGAGTGTGCGCGCACATTCAATGACGAACAAGGGCACCTGGGAGGTGTAGAGGTCACGCGCGGTGGTGGCGGCGGCGGTGGGAATTGGGACGCCTGCGCGCATGCGAGTGTTTGTTTGTTTGTTTGTTTGTTTGTTTGTTTGTTTGTTTGTTTGTTTGTTTGTTTGCTTGCTTGCGTGTGTTGATGTGCACACATCCAACTTCGATGTGTGCACATCCAACGACCAGAAAGGGCAGCTGGGACACACACACACACACACACACACACACACACACACACACACACACGGCGAAATGCCGTGTGTGACGATGACCCCAGTTGGCCAAATTGGCGAAACACATACACAAGGTTTCCCACCATCAGCCGTCGCTGCATCGTCAGCCTCTTCCGCCGCCTGCCTGAGCCCATCTAGGTATGCGTGTGTTTGACGAATTCAAGCACACACACACACACACAAAGTTCCCCCCCTTCACACACACGTCTGCCCACCATCGGCAGCCGCCGCTGCATCGTCAGCGTCGCCAGCGGCCTGCCTCAGCCCATCCAGGTATGCGTGTGCCTCCACAAATCCACACAGCGCGCTGCCGGGGCCGTCGAGTGTGGGGAGGAGCTCTGACACGGCAGTGCGGACCTGTGTGTGTGTGTGTGTGCGCGTGCGTGTGTGTGAGAGAGCCGCCCTCCATGAGGCTGCCAACAAGATCCTCGGCCCCCGCCCACGTGAGATCCCCGTCTCCTTCAACCCCTTCGACGCGTCACTCAAGCGAGCCCAAGCACTGCAGGCGGCCCGCGCCAGGGACGCCCCGCAGGCAGAGATCAAGCCCTGTGAGTCAGAGCTGTCGGCCTCCTTGCGTGACGACACCGACGCCCACTGGAACGCGACCGCCGTACGCGTACAACGCGCCCTCGACGCACACAAAACTCACATTGCCCACCAGATACTGCAGAAGCTCATTGGTGACCGCCCCCTCGCCGCCGCCCCAGCCCTCCGCACAGATGCCGGCCTCCGCTTCGGAGCCCAGCCTGTTGCCGACGCGTTTGGGCTCCACCTCTAACAACTCCACACCCTCCCCTCCACAGTTGACGAGGCCACCCTCAACACCCACCTGGCCCACACGCCCACCGCCCCCCCTGCCCCTACCCTCCCTCCCGCCGCCGCCCCCCTCCCTGCCCCCGCACCCGCCCACGCCGCCGCCGACCCACGCCCTCACCCCCCACCCCCGGAGCCCACGCTGGACGAGGTGGAGGCTGCGATCAGAGTCCTCAGAAACACCTCCCCCGGATCCGACGACGTCATTGCCCCACTCATCAAGTGCGGCGGGCCCGTCGTCGCCTCTGCCCTCCACCGCATCATACGCAAGTGCTGGAACACCCGAACCACCCCCACCGCTTGGAGACAAGCCAGCATCTGCCCCCTCTACAAGGGCGCATCCTCGGGGCCCACCACACTCGCCACGGCCTACCAGGGCATCTCCCTCCTACCTGTCCCCGGCAAGACCCACACCCACATCCTTCTCAACCGCCTACGGCGGCAGCTGGAACCCTCCCTCTCCACCTACCAATTTGGTTTCGGGCCTGACCGAGTCACCCCTGCCCCCATCTTCACCCTACGCCGCATACAACAAGAGTCGCACCGTGCACAAGCCCCCCTTCACGTGGCCTACGTCCACCTCTCCAAGGCTTTCGACCGGGTCAACCACAAGGCACTATGGGCAACCCTGCTCCACCGCGGCGTGCACCCAGACCTCCTCGCCCGCATCAAGAGCCTCTACACTGATGCCACCGCCAGAGTCCGAGTGGGCGACGCGTACTCCACTCCATTCAACCTCGACACCGGCGTCAAGCAAGGCTGACCCCTCTCCCCCCTCCTCTTCAACATCTACATCGATACTGTCGTCCGATCCCTGATTGCCCAACTCCCCGATGCCGGCATCCAAATCGGCTTCATGGTCGACGGCACTCTCCAAACCCCTGATTCCCGTACTACAGACTACGCGACTACAATCCTCCCCCTCCTTCTCTACGCTGACGACATAGCTCTGATGGCTCTCGACATCGACGTCCTCAGAGACATGCTCGCCCTCCTCGGTCAGATCTGCTCTGACCTCGCCCTCGAGATCAACTACGACAAGACTGTGCACCAAACCCTCGGCCACCCGTCTGCCCACACCGACGCCCCAGCACCAATCTCAATCCCTTCCACTTCCTCTGACATCCCCCACCTAGTCCACCCCGGACAAATTCAAATACCTTGGCAGCATCCTGTCAACCCCCACCCCGTCCCTTGGCACCCTTGATGGAGAGATCTCCCGCCGGATCTCCTCTGCCTGGTACGCCTTCAACCGTCTCACACCCATACTCTGGAAAAGTAACGACATCCAGCCCTCCACCAAGATCCAACTCTACAACGCCTTTGTCACATCCGCCCTCTTGTACAGCTGCCAAGGCTGGACACTCAACGTCGCCCACACACACCGCCTGGAAGTGACTCACAACCGCTTCCTCCGCAGCATAAAGCGAATCCCCCACAACCTCTCCCCATCCTCCCCTCACACCTCCACCTCTGAGATGCACGCCAAGGACCCACCCACAGCGCCCATCATCAACGCCATCAACAAACATCGGATGTCGTTTATCGGATCCCTTGCCCGCCACCTCCCTCCCTCCCTCCCTCTCCCCCTTCCCCCCACCCACCTATCACCCCCTCCCAACACCTCAATCTTCCCACCTACTGCCGCTCTGTTAATGTTCCGACGCCTGGACGCCCAGATGCCTGACAGGGTGGGTGCCATCACCTCGTACCGTCTCAACGCCCACGAGATGTTCACATCTGCCCAGTTCATGAGTGTCGTCAAGACGCTTTGCGAGAAGGCCGTCAAGGCACACGCCGAGGACCCTGCGATCACCCCTCCTGAGCTCGCCGCCATCCTGGAGGCCAGGAGGCTCCCTCCCAAGTGGACCACCCTAGCTAGGTTCCCACACCTGTGGGACAGCATCTTTCGCGGGGTAGCTGAGGCAGGATCAGCCCCACAACCGTGACCCCACGCAGCAAAACCACAATTGACAGTTTCTGATGACAGTTTTTCGGATCCCGCAAACAACCCCAAGCCCACGGATATGCTCTCGTACAAGCGAATATGGTTGGTCACCCGCTACTGAACGAACTTAAGATCCAAGGGTCCTCGACTCATGAAACGATTGCCGGGCGGTGCTTTAGCACTGGCAAGAGCCGTTATCTAGGTTGCGCGAGCGGTGGGAACTGCAATGTATTTCTCTCTCTCTCTCTGTGTGTGAGAGTGTGTGTGCGTGCGTGTGCGTGTGCGTGTGCGTGTGCGTGTGCGTGCATGCCTTGACAAAGCCACACAGAGCAGCACTGCCAGGGCTGTTGGTTATGGGAAGGAGATCAGAAACGGCAGTGTGGACCTGTGTGTGTGTGTGTGTGCGTGTGTGCCTCGGCACATCCAGGGCCGTCGATTGCATGGTGGAACTCGGAAACGGCTGGACAGACTCGCGCTAAACTCCTTCACGAGCGATGCAAACAGCTGCACATACACAAACACGCAAACCTGCCCGCCCCCCCCCCCCGGCCCACACACACACCTGCTCCCGCGACTCCTCCACCCTTGACGCAAACAGCTGCAGCGCGACTGCCATCTCCAGGTCCTGTGTATGCATGGAGGGAGTGGTGGATGGGTGTGGAACAGATGGGGGTGGGTGGGGATCACACACACATGCACGCGCACACGCACATATACACACATTTACACACGCATGAACTTACACACACACACACACACACACACACACACACACCTGGCACGCCCCCACGTCCTCGCGCTCTGCTGACCACTCCACACACACACGCGCACACGCACACACACACACACACACACACACACACCTGGCGCGCCCCCGCGTCCTCGCGCTCTGCCGACCACTCCACACCGGGGTCGCCAAGCACCTGCAGAGTGTGGGAAAGTGTGGGTGTGGGCAGGGTGGCAGGTGTGAGGAGTGGGCCTAGTGGCAGGTGTGGGCAGGGTGGCAGGTGTGTGGAGTGTGGGCAGAGTGGCAGGTGTGGCAGGTGCGGGCAGGGTGGCAGGGTGGCAGGTGTGGCAGGTGTGGGCAGGGTGGCAGGTGTGGGCAGTGCAGCAGATACTTTGTATGTGAGGCGGCACAGCGCTGCACCATCGTGTTGTGTCCAGGCCAAAACTCTCCTCTATCCAAAGCATGCCTGTTTCACGCACCACGTCAAAAGTGCAGCGGGGCCGTCTTGACGAGCGCGCGGCCCAGCAGCCACGATCGTATTTGCGGCGACACAAGCAACACCGTTGTAGGAGTTAGGTGCAGGGTTCAGGGTCCAGGGTTCCAATCCTCCTTTACCCAAAGCAAGGCATGAGTCACGCACCGCGTCGAGAAGTGCAGTGGGGTCGTCTCGGCGCGCGCGCAGCGCAGCAGCCACGATCTTATGTGCGGCGACACAGGCTGCACCGTTTGTAGGGGCGTAGGCAGGGTTCAGGGTCCAGGGTTCCAGCCCTCCTTTACACGCTATCCAAATCAGGCGTGCATCACGCACCGCGTCAAGAAGTGCAGTAAGCCCATTTCGGCACGGGGGCAGCGAAGCAGACACGACCGTATGCAAGGCGACACAGGCCGCACCGTTGCAGGGGCGCAGACAGGAAGCAGGGTCCAGGATTCCAACACTCCTTTACCCAACGCATGCATGCATCACGCACCGCCTCAACAAGTGCAGTGAGGCCGTCTCGGCGCGCATGCACATCAGAAGCAGAGCAGCTTATATATATGTATATTGTTTGTATGTATGTGTGGCGGAACAGGGCTGCACCATCCTGATATTCAGGGGTCGGGGTTATAAGAGACCCTCCATCAAACGTTAACGCAAACACCCACCGCATCCAGAAGTGCAGTAAGCCCGTCTCGGCGTGCACGCAGAGCAGACAGTACAGCCTCTGCTCCGACTCTGAACATGCCCTCGGGGCCAGTGGGGCCCAGCGCAGCTGTGAGAGACTGCGTGTGTGTGTGTGTGTGTGTGTGTGCGTGTATATGTGTGTGTGTGTGGCAGTGCACCCTCTGCTCCGACTCTGAGCATGCCCTTGGGGCCAGTGGGGCCGAGCGCAGCTGTAAAAGACTGCGTGTGTGTGTGTGGGGGGGGGGCACATGTGTGTGCGTGCGCGTGCGTGTGTATGTGTGTGTGTGTGTGTGTTTGTGTGCGTGTGTGTGTGTGTGTGTGTGTGTGTGTGTGTGTGTGTGTGCGTGTGTTTGTGTGTGTGGCAGCGCAGCCTCTGCTCCGACTCTGCACATGCCCTCGGGGCCAGTGGGGCCGAGCGCAGTGGTGAGAGACTGCGTGTGTGTGGGGAGGGCGGGGGGGGCACATGTGTGTGTGTGTGTGTGTGTGTGTGAGTGAGCGAGTGAGTGCGCGTGCATTTTCGCGTGTGCTCATGAGGCGAACGGTTGGTCAGCCGCCTTCAGACGGAGTCCCGTCAGTGATGACAAGAGACAGGCTAGGTCTGCGGTTCAGAGATCTCTGTAACAACACCCCCTATCTTTATGTCTTTCTCATCCTCTCTCTTCGTGTGTGTATGCGTGTGTGTGTGTGTGGAGGGAGGGGGCGTTGTGTTTGAGCGGAAGGGCCAACTTCAGTGAGGTTGAACGGCATCTCTGGCACTCGCAGCCACGCGCCCATCCCAACTCTGAATACCCCCTGGGAATGCCCTGAAACCCAAAGCGCTGAATCGCCCATCCCTGATTGTTGGGGCATCCTAGCGCTTGGATGCTTCACAGGCCTCACTGCTGCTTTATCAGCCTTATCTCAAGACTGTTAAGATGAGGCTGATAAGGCAGCAGTGAAGCCCGTTGAGGCATCCTAGCGCTAGGATGCATCAACTTGTTCCACTGCTGCGTTATCAGCCTCATCTCAACAAAAGGAACTAAAACCTGCAACCCCTGAACTCCCAAACTCTCAAACACTGAACCACACCTGCGTGAGCCGAAACGGCACCAACTCTAGCACCCTCAGCCGCGCGCCAATCTCAGCGCAACCTAAACCATAAAACCCCCAACCCCCAACAAAGTACCCTGGCACCGTACCCACAGCACCCCACCAACCTGCGTCAGTCGGAACGGCACGACCTCAGGCACCCTGAGCCGCGCGCCCTTGTCAAAGCACACGTTGTAGTCAATGTGGAGCAGTGTCGATGAGCGTGCGTCAAACAAGATGTTGTCGAGGTGGCGGTCGCCCAGGCCAAGCAGGTAGCTGTGTGTGTATGTGTGGGGGGAGGGGACGTGTGTGCGTGTGTGTATGTGTGTGTGCGTGTGCATGTGTGTGTTTGTGCGTGCTTGCGCGTGCATGTGTGTTTGTGTGGGCGGGTGGGTGGGTGCAGTGGTGCCGAGTGCGTGTGTAGGACGCCGCGGCCTCCTCGAGGTTGAGGTCAGTACTTTGGCAAGGGGTGCTGCCACCAGGGCAACAGAGCGCTGCAGATGACCACAGAATCACGCAATCACGCACGCAGCCACCAACCTGCTACCCACGCACCCCGCAGACTTCACGCGCCCACGCAACTCTGCCCCCCCCCCTGGTTATTTCGTTTACAGTCGTAGACAGACGGACTGACAGCCGTAAACACAAATGAAGCACCCACCCTGCGACGCTCGACGCTGCCATTGACGCGCCAAACGCGCGCGCGCGCTGCCACGCGTCTGGCGCGCTCGACGCGCCCGCCCATAGCACGGATCGCAGCATGGACCTGAGTGCGTGTGATGAGTGTTGTTTTTATGTGTGGCTCTGTGCTGGAGATGAATGGGGGGGGGCACGCGTCTGGCGCGCTCAACTCCCCCGTCACAAATGCAAACATGCTGACACGCACACGCACACGCACACATACCTGGGGGCCTATGCCGCCAGCTGCAGCAGCACCGTCACACACACACACACACACACACACACACCTGGGTGCCTCTGCTGCCAGCTGCATCAGCACACGCCGCAGCACCGGTGCCGGCCACTCGGAGCGAGGGGCGGCAAGGCCGCCTGCCACGCCGGCCTCTTGGAGAGCTGTGTGTGTGTGTGTGTGTGTGTGGTGTGAGGGAGGCCGTGTGCTTGTGTGTGTGTGTGTGTGTGTGTGTGGTTGTGTGTGTGTGTGTATGCGTGTGTGTGTGTGTGTGTGTGTGGTGTGTGTGTGTTACATCAGAGTGCCTGCTGACGTGTGCGCGCCAGTCGGGTTGCTGGCAGCACACACACACACACACACACACCTGGCACCAGGCACGCGTATAACGCCTTGGTCAGGTTTCTGGCAGCAGCACACATACACACACACACACACTCACACACACGCACACACACATAGACACACCTGGCACCAGGCACGCATAGAACGCCTCGGTTGGGTTGCTCGCAGACGCCATAGTAGGCAGCGGAGGCAGCGGCGCGGACGTGGCGGCACTTGCGGCAGCTACGCAGGCGCCGTCTCCTGTGTGTGGGGGGGGGGCATGTGCATGTGTGTGTGTCTGTGTGTGTGTGTGTGTGTGTGTGTGTGTGCAGCGGAGGCATCAGCGCGGACGTGGCGGCACTTGCGGCAGCTGCGGAGGCGCCATCTCCTGGGGGGGGGGGGGGGGGGGAGGGGCAGGTGCGTGTGTGTGTGCATGCGTGTGTTTGTGTGTCTGTGTGTGTGTCTGTGTGCGCACATGTGTGTATGTGTGTGTGTGTGTGTGTGGACAGTGACGGCAATCCATATGTGTGGCGGCACTTGCGGCAGCTGCGGGGGGGCGCCGTCGACGGAGTGCAGTGACGGCAAACGTGTGTGTGCGAGTGTGTGTGTGCGCGCGTTTGTTCGTGTGTGCGGTGATGGCAACACGCGCGCGTGTGTGTGTGTGTGTGTATGCGTGTGCGTGTGTGTGTGTGTGTGTGTGTGTGTTCGGTGACGGCAAACGTGTGTGTGCGTGTGTTGGCTACTCGCACATGGCACAGTTACACACGCACAAACACACACACACACACACACACACACGCACACACGCACACACACAGACACACACACACACACGGGGCACCATCACCACCCTGCCCACTGCTGCCCGCCGTGCCAGCTGGGTGGGGCTGGCGCACCGACGCGAGTGCGGCGTGGCGCTCACGCACGTCCGCCTGGTGTGTGTGTGTGTGCGCGTGTGAGTGTGTGTGTGTGTGTGTGTGTGTGCGTGTGTGCGTGTGTTTGTGCCAGCTGGGTGGGCAGTTGCTCGTGCACGCCCGTGTGTAAGCACACACACGGCCGCATGAGACACGCACCGCGTGCACAGCCATCGCGATCGCTGATGCCAGCTTGAGGTGGGCTTTTGACAGATGCCGGCATGTTTTCAGGATGCGTACGCACAGGCATAATATGCCATCATAGGCATCTGACAGAATATTAAGGCCCCCCCCCCTGCCCTCCCCGACACACACACACACACACACACACACATGCCACCGCTTGAACAGCGCAAACCGTGACGAGGTGCCAGGCACCCACTGGAGGTGAGTCACACGCGCGCACGCGCACACACACACACACACACCTGCCATCGCTTGAACAGAGCAAAGAGTGATGAGGTGCCAGGCACCCATTGGATGAGGCCGCTGCGCTCCCCCAGGGGGGTCACGCTGTACGTGCGGACAGAGAGCCCCATGCGTGCGCACGCGGGGTCAGAGGAAAGGATGCCGTTGACCATGCGAAGCACCTGTGTGTGTGTGTGTGTGTGTGTGTGTGTGTGTGAATCTGTGTGGGGGAGGAGGGGTGTCATGCTGTACGTGCGGACAGAGAGCCACATGCGTGCGCACGCGGGGTCGGAGGAAAGGATGCCGTTGACCATGCGAAGCACCTGTGTGTGTGTGTGTGTGTGTGTGTGTGTGTGTGTGTTTGAATCTGTGTGGAGGAGGAGGGGTGTCACACTGTACGTGCGGAAAGAGAGCCACATGCGTGCGCACTCGGGGTCGGCGGAAAGGATGCCGTTGACCATGCGAAGCACCTGTGTGTGTGTGTGTGTGTGTGTGTGTGTGTAATCTGTGTGGGGGAGGAGGATTGTCACGCTGTACGTGCGGACAGAGAGCCACATGCGTGCGCACGCGGGGTCGGAGGAAAGGATGCTGTTGACCATGCAAAGCACCAGTGTGTGTGTGTGTGTGTGTGTGTGTGTGTGTGAGTGTGTGTGTGTGTGAATCTGTTTGGGGGAGGAGGGGTGTCACGCTGTACGTGCGGACAGAAAGCCCCATGCGTGCGCACGCGGGGTCGGAGGAAAAGATGCCGTTGACCATGCGAAGCACCTGTGTGTGTGTGTGTGTGTGTGTGTTTGAATCTGTGTGGGGGAGGAGGGGTGTCACGCTGTACGTGCGGACAGAGAGCCACATGCGTGCGCACGCGGGGTCGGGGGAAAGGATGCTGTTGACCATGCAAAGCACCTGTGTGTGTGTGTGTGTGTGTGTGTGTGAATCTGTGTGGGGGAGGAGGGGTGTTACGCTGTACGTGCGGACAGAGAGCCCCATGCGTGCGCACGCAGGGTCGGAGGAAAAGATGCCGTTGACCATGCAAAGCACCTGTGTGTGTGTGAGTGTGTGTGTTTGAATCTGTGTGGGGGAGGAGGGGTGTCACGCTGTACGTGCGGACAGAGAGCCCCATGCGTGCGCACTCGGGGTCGGAGGAAAGGATGCTGTTGACCATGCAAAGCACCTGTGTGTGTGTGTGTGAATCAGTGTGGGGGAGGAGGGGTGTCACGCTGTACGTGAGGACAGAGAGCCACATGCGTGCGCACGCGGGGTCGGAGGAAAGGATGCTGTTGACCATGCAAAGCACCTGTGTGTGTGTGTGTGTGTGTGTGAATATATGTGGGGGAGGAGGGGTGTCACGCTGTACGAGCGGACAGAGAGCCACATGCGTGCGCACGCGGGGTCGGAGGAAAGGATGCTGTTGACCATGCAAAGCACCAGTGTGTGTGTGTGTGTGTGTGTGTGTGTGTGTGAGTGTGTGTGTGTTTGAATCTGTGTGGGTGAGGAGGGGTGTCACGCTGTACGTGCGGACAGAAAGCCCCATGCGTGCGCACGCGGGGTCGGAGGAAAAGATGCCGTTGACCATGCGAAGCACCTGTGTGTGTGTGTGTGTGTGTGTGTTTGAATCTGTGTGGGGGAGGAGGGGTGTCACGCTGTACGTGCGGACAGAGAGCCACATGCGTGCGCACGCGGGGTCGGAGGAAAGGATGCTGTTGACCATGCAAAGCACCTGTGTGTGTGTGTGTGTGTGTGTGTGTGAATCTGTGTGGGGGAGGAGGGGTGTTACGCTGTACGTGCGGACAGAGAGCCCCATGCGTGCGCACGCAGGGTCGGAGGAAAAGATGCCGTTGACCATGCAAAGCACCTGTGTGTGTGTGAGTGTGTGTGTTTGAATCTGTGTGGGGGAGGAGGGGTGTCACGCTGTACGTGCGGACAGAGAGCCCCATGCGTGCGCACTCGGGGTCGGAGGAAAGGATGCTGTTGACCATGCAAAGCACCTGTGTGTGTGTGTGTGAATCAGTGTGGGGGAGGAGGGGTGTCACGCTGTACGTGAGGACAGAGAGCCACATGCGTGCGCACGCGGGGTCGGAGGAAAGGATGCTGTTGACCATGCAAAGCACCTGTGTGTGTGTTTGTGTGTGTGTGTGTGTG
>VFSX01000904.1:0-22605 GCA_016618255.1 Chlamydomonas sp. UWO 241
TCATCTTCACGCCCGGTAGCACTGTGTGCATGAAGGCGTGTGGGTTTGGCAGCCTGGAGACCAACGACGTGTGCGACGCCCTCGCGACCGCAAACTTCATCCCGGTGTACGCAGCGGTCGGGTACGGGGTGAGTTTACTATCAATCATGGCGGGCACAAGTACGGTTCCAAATCAGCAGCAGGATTATGAGGGCAGTTCTGAAGACCAGCCAAGGGGGGATAGAGGCCCACAGATAGCCCCGAAGGAGTGCTGCTGATCGCCTGCCTGCCTGCCTCCCTGCCTGGGTGGCAGCTGGGTGGCAGTTGTGTGGCAGTTGGGTGGCAGCTAGGTGGCGGTTAGGTGGCAGCTGGGTGGCGGTTAGGTGGCAGCTGGGTGGCATTTGGGTGGCAGCTAGGTGGCAGCTAGGTGGTGGTTAGGTGGTGGTTAGGTAGCATTTGGGTGGCAGCTAGGTGGCAGCTAGGTGGCAGCTAGGTGGTGGTTAGGTGGCAGCTAGGTGGCAGTTAGGTGGCAGCTGGGTGGCAGTTGGGTGGTAGCTAGGCGGCAGTTGGGTGACTTTTTGGGTGGCAGTTGGGTAACAGTTGGGTGGCACCTGCCCGTTTTTGCTGGCCCGTGTGAGGGGACGACTACGTGCGTGGGGGCTGCGCCCTCATGGGGCGCCTGTCTCACGTGAACGCCCCTTTCACACCCCCTTCTTCCAACGTAACTGTAACAGTCACATCGGCTTTCCAGCGAAGACTACCTTCAAGTCCTAGTACCACCGCCTAGACCCAAGTCCAGTTCTGGCCCTAACAATTACTTGTGAGGGGCGGTAGCCACCAGCCGGGTGCCTGCCAACGCGTAGTCCTAGAGCAAAAAGGAGAGCTATTATGCGACGCCTCCAAAACATATCCTTACTGCTTCCAGGAAAATGCGGGTCAAGTGGCGCTTGCCAATCGTCTTGACCGCCGAGGTGGAGGGGCCGGCACCCGAGGGGCAGCCGGACCATACACAACGGCCCTCCACCCAACCCCGTCCTGCGCACGCGCAAACGCCGTGCCCGAATAAGCCTTCCAATCAGAACGAGTGCCACCAATTTTGCCTAGCTGCTGGGTCAGAAGCTTGAGAAAATAGTGTCGGGAGGAGGCTGTAGACCGGCCTTGCTGCCGAGCCACATCTATTGTGCAGTGAAAAGTTGTACAAGGAAGACGAGAAGCCGCACCACATGCACATCCCATGGCCTAGCCACTGCATTGATCGCTTTGCCACAAGGCTCACAGTTGGTTCAGTGTCGCACGCCTGCCGACTATAGTTAATCTGTGCCGGCCGATCAGGCGCACGCCCAGAATGGGCCAAAGGCATTTGGAGTGGGCAACCTGCAACTTCTTCTAACGTCTTCTAACTAAACACTTGCACTTGCTCCCACTCCGGCAGCCCTACACGTGCAACATGGGGGCGGTTTCTACCACAGACTGCGGCTGCACCAACCAAGCCAGCACGGTGCGTTTGTGTGTGTGTGTGTGTTTGGGGGGGCGGGGGGGGGGCAGTAGGAGGGGCATTCGCCGCCGGCATTCCATGTGTGCTTGCAAGCTAGGGTTAAGGGTGGCGTTTAGGGTTGGGCCTCACGCCACCCCCCCCATCAACAGGGAGCGTGCCAAGACTACTCACCGCCGCCGTCGCCGCCGCCACCCTCGCCGCCGCCCAGTCCGTCCCCTCCCCCTCCGCCGATCCCGTATCCCCCTCCCGCCCCCACCCCCGCCCCCCAGCCCCTCCCCCCCCGCCCCCTCCCTCTCCCCCTCCTCTCCTCCTCCCTCTTCTCCCTCTCCTCCTCCCTCTCCCCTCCCTCTCCCCTCCCTCACCACCACTCCGAGCCGTCCCTCCCCCTCCCAGCCCTTCGCCCTCCCCTCCCCGCCTCCAGCCCTTTCTCCCGTCCTCCTCCACCGTCCCTCCCTCTCTCCCCCTTCCCCTCCTCCAAGCCCGTCCCCTCCCCTCCCACCCGTCCCTCCCCTCCTCCCGAGCCCATCCCCTCCCCTCCCAGCCCTTCCCCCCCCCCTCCCGAGCCCCCTCCCTTCCCCCCTCCCTCCCCCTCCCTCTCCCCTCTCCTCCTCCCTCTCCCCCACCCTCTCCTCCACCTCCCAGCCCTTCTCCCCACCCCCTCCTCCATCCCCATCTCCCCCACCGCCTCCACCCCCGTACCCTCCGAGCCCGAGCCCGCCGCGCCCGTCACCACCACCGCCGCCCGCGTGTCTTGTCATCATCGGCATCAAACGCGCGTCCCCGCCGCTCAGCTCCCTTCAATGCCAGGCGCTCGCTGCGTCCGTTGAAGACACATACGGCGTGTCACCTGAACGCCTAGGGCCCTTCACCTGCATGGACTACAATGCACGCAGCGCCAACACGAGCGCACAGGGCGACCTGCTGGGTGCGATGGAGGTTGCCGCACGCTTCATAAGCGATGATGCCGCAGCGGACACGCTCTACCGCGAGTGGCGCATGACGTGCAATGACGTGCTGCTGTTTGAATCGGCGTGCGCCCCACCGGCAGTGCGCACGGTCCCGTGCCCGCCCCCGCCACCATTGCCGCCGCCTCCTCCACCTCCTCCTCCTCCCCCGCCGCCGCCTCCGCCGTGCCAGGTCTCCATCTCGGTCGTGCTTGCCGCTCCACGCCCGGGCATTGACTTTGCCGGCTGCCTGTCGTTTGCTGGCCTCGTGCAAGCAACATACAGCCCTTCGACCGGGCTCGGCATCTGGACGTGTGTCAGCCACGGCCCGGACGGCATGCGCGTGTCCACGGCAGGCAGCCCTTCTGCATCGTTCGCGTCGTCGCTGCGCTTTGCAGATGACGACCTCGCGGATCAGGCGTTTGCCGCACTGAGCATGGCGTGCAGAGACGACCTGCTCTTCAACTCCACGTGCATCACCCCGGCAGTGCAGACGCCCGCGTGCTCACCACCGCCAAGCCCACCGCCCCCGAGCCCGAGCCCGCCGCATCCGTTACCACCGCCGCCTCTGCCGAGACCTCCTCCACCATTCCCTTCCCCGCCGCCCGCCTGTGACCTGTCGGTCGTTCTATGGCGAGCAGCGGGCGGCCTAAGTGCGCCTCTCTGCGCGCAGTTCTCGCGCACCGTCGACTTCATGTACGGCGACGATGCGGGCGTCGGACGCTTTGAGTGCGCCGACTGCACTGACGTGCGCATGACGAGCGCTGCGCCATTGTCACCACAGGGCGCGCTCGCGGGCTACACTGCATTTCAGGACCCGTACACCGCAAACGCGATCATGGCTCAGTACAAGCTGGTGTGCGGAGACACGCTTGGCATCGAGTCCAACTGCGCGCCGGCGTTCAACTACACGCCAGGGTGCGCGCCGTCGCCGTCACCGCCGCCGCCGGAGCGTCCTTCTCCTCCACCACCGATCCACCCGCCACCGCCCAGCCCGCCGCTCCCACAGCTGAACGTGTCCCCTTCCACGTCAGATGCGCCGCTCGTGTGGGCATGGCCGGAATGCGTGTGCGAGAAGAACCCTTTGCAGAGCGGCCTGTCGCTGACCACGCCCGTCTTGTCGATTGCGCCAGACGGCAACCTGCTCTACTGCTTCCGGTTAGCGGGGACGGCATGCACGCCTGGCGGCGCGTGCTGCAACATGGACGTGACCAAGGTCGAGTTCAAGACGATGGACAAATGCCGGGCATCGGTCGCGTACGTAATGGTAGGCGAGCGCCAGCAGGCGGCCGTGTTCCAGCCGTGGCCATACCCCGCGCTCAAGATCAATCGCATCGCGGCGGGGTCATCTGACGCGGTCGGCCTGCAGCTGTGCGTCGCGCTGCTCCCCACGTCGCTGTGCACCACGATGGAGCAGCTGTGCGGCAACGAGCTGTGCACCTACTCAATATTCAGCACCCCCATCGGGAATGACTACAAGTGCTGCCCAGTGAGGAGCTGGACAGACGCATTTGGATAGCAGGGCAGCGCGTGCGCGCCCGCCCTCCTGCCCCTCGCCGGCACACATGCACACACACAGGAAACACACACACGCACCAAATGGTGCCGCGGGATAGTGTACGGAGGCACGACAGCGCGCCCACGACAGGGCTGCAGCGCATGCTTTAACGAATTCTTGTCAACCCTAAAACCCTAGACCCTTGAAAAAACAAACGTGCCCCCCACCCACCCCTTATAATACTTACAAACACCAACACTGTACACATCAAGCAACCCATAGTTTGGAGCAAACAACTTTGCATTCTATTTCGATTTGACGGGCAGACAAACGAATGCACTGACACAAACGTATCCGCGGCCGCCCATTGACCACCCTGTAAACGTAAAAGAACACAGCTCAGTCGATGTGCAGCAAGTTCTTGGACCCTACAACAGCGCGCCTTTCGGCTGTGTGAATTCGGTGTGGTGGCCACACGCGGGCGAGCGCCCACGCCAACGCAGGCTGACGAAGCGGTAGCAAAATCGACACTTCAGTGGCAGCCGAGGGGGCCTGATCACGACCCGTGCACTGCTGCTGATCACGCGCCTTGTGGGCCATGGAGAGGGCACAGTTATGTCGTGTGTGTTTGTGGGCGGCGGAGGGGGGGGGGCACAGGTCCACTGCTCCTCTGATCGGGCCGCAGCGCAGGAGTCAACCTTCAAATTCTGTAAGGGCGATGCTTGGTCACGATGCTGGATCAAGCCATGTGTTCACAGCCACTTCATCGTCTTCTCTTGTGGGCGGTCGTCATCAGCGGGTGGGCAGCGAACGGGCAGCGGAGAGGCAGCGAGGGCGGAGGACACGGCGACGAGGGCCGCCATCACGGCGCTCCCCCACGGCGCTCCCCCACGGCGCTCCCCCACGGGGAGCGCCGCGACCCCCCAGCGCGCAGCCCCCGGCACGTCCAGTGCCGGGATCGCGCCAGCGGGGCTGGCGGCGGCGTCAGGCATCGGCGAGGAGGGGGGCGCGGATGGAGAGGGGGCAGCGACAGGGGCCGCCGGCATCACCCCCTCACTCGCTCTGGTTCTGTATCAGGACGAGCCGCTCGCGCCACCCAGCGGCTATGACGAGGGCATGCAAGGCGGGGAGGGCATGAGTGCCCTTGCACGGCAGCATGCGGCCATGCACGAGGTGGCCATGCGCCAAGCGGATGCCATGCGGGAGGACGCCAGACGCAACCATGCAGACACGGAGACACGCCTGTCTGGGCTCGAGACGGCGCTTGGCGGGCTCGGCAGCGGGTACGGGCGCATGAATGCAGAGGTGATCAGGCTGGGGCTAGGACTCACGGCCATGGAGGAGCGCACGGCGGGCCACGAGGCCCTCGTGCGAGAGGACACCAAGGCGCGGCAGGTGCAGTACAGCCGCGACCTGGCCAGCAGGGCAAGCAAGGACGAGCTCGGTGCACACGCCGCAGCCCAGCAGAGGGACACGGCTGCTCTGCGGGACGAGATCAGGCAGGCGGCCGGCATGGGCCCAACTGGGAACGTGCGAGCCGCCATCATCGCAGAGCGGCGAGAGACTCGCTGCAACCGCATGTTCAAGGTCATCATCCCTCAACGGGTGACCGACAGACCACTCGAGCTCGCGGACAAGCGGCACACGTGGCTCATCCGGCCGGAGCTGCTGGGGAAGCCACCACCTGCCGCGGGGCCGCTGGTGTTTGAGGACGCGTGGGTGCTGCGGCCGAAGGGAGGGGAGACCAGCAGCCAGGAGGGCACCAAGGCGGCGTTTGTGATGGCGAGCCCCCTGCTGGCGCGCTGGGTGCACAGCCGCCTCGCGGCGGTGTCCGCGGCGGGGGTCAGCATCAGCGTGGAGCGGACGCCTGCGCAGCAGCAGGCGTGGCTGCCGCTGAAGGCGCTGTTCGCGCAGGCGATGCAGGAGGGGAGGAAGGTGCGCTCTGCCAGGGGTTGCCTGTGGGTTGATGACAAGCAGGTGCTCGCGGGCGGGGTGCTGCCGCCGCGGGAGCCGGCGCAGCAGGGCGGGGGAGCATACCCACCACCACCACCACCAGGGGCGCAGCATGCCGGGGGGGGACAGCCAATGGACACAGGGCCGGACATGGGGCAGCTGCCGGGGGCGGCGCTGCCGCGGCCGGCCGGGCCGGGGCACCACGGTGGACAGGCACTGACACTGCCGCCAACAGGGGCGCAGCAGGCAGGGGGGGGCCAGGCGGTGGTCACGGATCCGGGCAGGTTGCAGCTGCCGAGGGTGGCGCAGCAGGCAAGAACGGGGTACCAGGGGGGGCATGCACTAACGCCACCACCACCCGGGGCGCAGCAGGCATCGGGGGGGCAGATTGGGGGCACGGGGGCGGGCATGTGGCAGCCGCCGGGGTCAGGCATGTGGCAGCCGCCGCTAGGAGCAGGGTTCCAGGGGGGGCAGGCACCAACACCAACGGCGCAGACCGCAGGTGGGGGGCAGCCCTGGGGCATGGGTCCGGGCATGTGGCAGCCAGGGGCAATGCAAGAGGGGGCAGGGACGGCAGCACTGCAGCTTCAGATACACCATCTGCAGCAGCAGCTGCAACAGCTAACGGGCACGGGGCAACAGATGGGCATGGGGCAGCAGCAGCAGCAACAGACTGCAGGGCTGCAGGCATTGCGCGTGCCGCAGCACACAAACGCAAGGCAGCAGCACATGGGCAATGGCGCGCAAGCACAGGCACAGGCACAGGCACAGGCACAGGCACAGGCACAGGCACAGGCACAGGCACAGCACAGGCACAGGCACAGGCACAGGCACAGGCACAGGCACAGGCACAGGCACAGGCACAGGCACAGGCACAGGCACAGGCACAGGCACAGGCACAGGCGGCACAGGCACAGGCACAGGCACAGGCACAGGCGCATGCACAGGGCACAGGCACAGGCACAAGCACTGGCACATGAGGGCATGGGGCAGGCGCAGCAGCAGACGCAGCACCAGATGGCAATGGGGATGCAGCAGCAGCTGCAGCAGCAACATCAGCAGGCGGGGGCACAAACATGGGGGCCGCAACACATGGGCATGTGGCAGCACCAGCAGGCTGGGGGGGGCCAGCATGCGGGGACGGGCGGGGGGGGACACCACTGGCGGCGGGGCCGCCGCATCAGGTGATGACTGGGCCGCCGGCATGGGACCCCATTGGCGTAGGGCAGCAGCATGCTGGAATGGAACAGCAGCAGGGCATGGGGTCGGCGACGGGGGGGGCAGGGCCACTGGGGGCGCTGGGGGCGCCCCCGGTGGCGGCAATGGGCCCCATGCACGACGCGGAGCACACCGGGATGGCCGGGCACGGCGGGGCCGGGCCCAGCCGGCCGGGCCACGCCCCGGCATCGGGTTACGCGTAATGACGTGGAACGTTAAAGGGCAACACTATCACATAGACCAGAGCGCCGACGTCAGTGACTGGCTCTGGGCCACAACGGACATCATCGCATTCACTGAAACTGGGCATACTGGCGAGGCCCCCGGGGCTATTAGGGGGTTCAAGTGCCTAGCATGCAGCCGACGCCCATACACCGCTGAACACGGGGGGGTGGCGCTTCACGTGCGCTCCACGATCGCGAGCCACGTCAAGGTGGTGGAAGACACCCCAGCGCTGGGGATGCTTTGGTTCAGGATTAGGCTCAAGGGGGGGAGGGATGTGTACGCATGCGCTGTCTACCTCCCCCCCCCACCTCCACGTACCTGAAACGGGAGGGCGGGAGCCTGTCGGCGGAAGCCCACATGCTGGCTCTCGCCCAAGGGATAGCCAAGTACAGGGAGCTGGGGGAGGTGCTAGTTTTGGGGGACCTCAACGCCCGCACCGGCCAAGCGGACGACAGGGGGGGGCACGACGCCGAGGGGGGTGACCCCGCCCTCGCGCTGACTGCTTGGGACATCACACGGGCTGGGCGGGTAGGACAGCGGACGTCTGCCGACCACGGGCCGCAGAACGCGCACGGGAGGGACATGATTAGACTGTGCCGAGACACCGGGATGGTGATTCTGAACGGGCGCTTGCCAGAGGATGAGGGGGGAGCACACACATTCCATGCAACAGGCAGGAATGCGCACAGCGTTGTTGACTACCACGTTGCATCGCCAGCACTCATGTTTAGCGAGACGGGGGCCCCGCGGGAGGGAGCCACGCTCAGGGTGCATACGATCCCCACCCTGCCAGGCTGGAAGGGGTCCTTTGACCACTGCCCAGTTGTGCTGACCATGGGCGAGGCGGCCGGTGAGGCGGTCGCCACGCCACACCCCACCATGCCATGCACCACGCCAACTAGATTTAGGTGGCCTGAGGGGGGGGAGCGTGCCTACGCACGGGAGCTGCAGGGGGTGGCGGCAGAGATCAAGGGGGCGCGGGAGGCCCCCACGGTAGATGAGGAGCAGGCGCTCCTAGAAGGGGCGGTTGAGCGGGCAGCGCGGGCGCTGCACGCGTCAGGGGTGGCTGGGGCGGTGCTGGTAAAACCAGGGGGGGGGGGCGCATCAGTGCGACCACACAACACATGGTATGCCCAGGAGTGCAAGGAGGCACGGCAGGCGTATCGAGAGGCCGAGAGGGCGCACGGGGCGCAGTCGACGCTGACCTCAGCAGCGTTCAGGGCGTATAGGCAGACCACGCGACGCGTGCGCCGGGCATGGGAGGCCCAGGAGTACGACGCTATGCTCAAACACATGCATGGCGCCCCCAGGAAATTCTGGCGCAAGGTTAAACCAGGGAGCCAGGGAGGGGGGCTGAGGGATGTAGAGGGGTGGACGACCTACTTTGAGGGCCTGGTTGGGGGCGAGCATGCCCATGGGGAGCTGCAGGAGGGAGGGAACCCGTTTTCGGATGCCTCCGAAGGAAATAAGCAGCGGGCACGAGTACTCAACGCTTGGCTCACCGAGGACGAGGTGAGCACAGCCCTCCTGGGCATGGCGGCGGGCAAAGCGCCGGGCGTGGACGGCGTACCGGTAGAATTTTATCAAAGGGCATGGACTGGGGAGGGGGAGACAGGGGGTGGGGGAGATGTGGAGGGGAGCGAGCCGCAACACGTGCTGCTTGAACCGATCACACATCTACTCAATCGGGTCTTCCGCGAGGGGTATCCCAAAGCATGGCACATGGGGGCAGTCACGCCGGTGCCGAAGAAAGGCAATCTGGACGAGCGGGACAACTATAGGGGCATCACGGTGGGTGGGGCGCTTGCTAAGCTCTATAGTCTGGTGCTACTCCGCAGACTAGACGACCTTGCTGAGAAGGGCGGCCATAGAGCCGCCGGGCAGGCAGGGTTCCGGAAGGGGCGGGGGACCCCTGACAATGCCTTCATCCTACAGCACATGATTGAGAGGCGCAGCCATGAGCGAAAACCGCTGTATACTGCCTTCATCGACTTTAGAAAGGCATACGACTGCGTGCATCGGCAGCTCATGTGGGAGTGCCTTAAGAGCCTGGGGGTGGGGGGGGGCGTTTTTAGCAGCCCTGACATCACTGTACGATGGGGCTGGCATGTGCGTGCGCATAGACGGCACGGTGGGACCAGGCTTCACCACACGCCAGGGGGTCATGCAGGGCGACCCAATGTCGCCGCTTTTGTTTGGGCTGTTTATCGACTCACTAGAAGGGGAGCTTGACGCACAGATGCCAGAGGTCGGGGTCCCCCTAGGGACAGGAGCAAACAGGCGGCTCCTACGGTTACTCTTGTATGCAGATGACCTCGTGCTCATGGCAGAGACGCCGGAGGCGCTCCAGCGCTTGCTAGATGCACTTCACGTTTTTTGCAGGACGCACGCTCTCACTGTCAATGCCCGCAAATCTGAGGGGGTGGTGTTTAACGACCAGTACTGCCTGGTCACGAGCGCCAGGGGAAGGGTGACCCTGAAGTACGCTGGTATGGACCTGCCCATCAATCACGAGTTTAAATATCTGGGCATGCTTTTTGGGAGCCGTCGGGCAATAGGCGCGGGGCTGGAGCAGAGGCAGGGGGCGGGCCAGCGTGCACGCTTCGCCCTAGCGCGCAGATACGATGCCATGGGCCTCCACAACGTGGGAGTAAAGGCGCACCTGTTCAACGCACTGGTGCGACCTGTAATTAACTACGGGTGCGAGATCTGGGGCCCAGGGTTGATGGCGGGGTCGGGCATGGGCGTACAGGGGATCTTCTCGGGGGCAGCCGACAAGTGGGGGTTGGCTGGAGGGGACGGGGGCCCCTCCAAGGCGGCGCGCCGCAAGTGGCGCGCCATGGAAGCCCTGCACTTGCAATCTGTGCGCGAGGCCTCCGTATTCGCAGGTGTGGGCAACAGCTATCGCTGCTGGCGACGGAGGTGGGCTGGCGACCGCTGTCGACTGACTGGCTGCGGCAGGCGGTGCGCTTCTGGGCGAAAGCGCTACGGCGGCCGGATGGCGATCTGCTGAAGGCGGCAATGCGGGAGAGCTGGGAGCTAGCGGCGGGTGGCGTGCGAGAGAGCTGGGTGGCACAGCTGAGCGAGTGCCTCAGCACAGTGGGGCACACGCTGGTGTGGGGCCAGGAGGCGGGGGGCATCGCCCGCCTGCTAGAGACAGCAGCGGCAGGTTGGCTGGGATCAGAGACCAGCACACCAGAGCTGCCAGAGGACGCCAACCAGCTCAGCGTCGTCCGCTCAGTGCCTGACTCATGGTCACACCGCTTCAAGATGCTTACTTACTTGCGGTGGATGGCAGACGACTGTGGCGGCGCACCAATGCTCTGGACGGGGCTGAATAGCGCCGCCCAGATCACGACACTCGCACGCTTTAGAATGGGGCTGCATGAACTGCAGATAGAGAAGGGGCGCCACACGGCGCAGGCAGAGCCACGCAGCCAGAGGCTCTGTCGCCTTTGTGGCATGCGGGAAGATGAGGCACACGTGATTTTTGAGTGTCCAGCGTATACGGAGACACGCGTACAGTTCCACACCCTTTTCCTGAGCGTCCCTGGGGACGATAAAGGCTTGGATGCGAAGATGCGGGCGTTTATGAACCCCAGCCCGGGGCTACTTTACCCTTGTTTTTGGCGTGACATGGCCAACTTTCTGGTCTCGTGCCTTGATATACGTAACACAAGCCTGGAGATGGTAGAGGATCGGGAGGAATAATTGACCTGAAGCGAACGATGTTTTGAATTAGGAGTCAATGAGGCAGCCACGATAGTGGCGGGGACCCAAGCGTGGGTTCCCGAGGAGCTGCGGTGGACTGTGCCGTTTGCAGTGCACCGCAGCTGGCGCACCTGAGAAATGCCCACGCTGGGTCTCACACGTGAAAGCTGCCTCAAAGATGACGACCTCAAAACGGAGTGTGCAGAAGGAACATATTTATCCGCTATAACCGGGGGGCAAGCTTGCTTTCTAACCTATTACCAAATCCCACACTGTTGGTCACTACTGACCGCCTTTTCCAGCCCCTTTCTAGGTAGTAAGGCTTAGGGATGTGCCCTCACCGAGTCCTTCTGTGCCTCCCCCCTTCAGCAGGGGGGGGGCCTGCGACACGTACAATGTCGTGCTCGGTGCAACTACAAGGGGTCAGCTTCTGCTCAGAGCCGGGTTAAGGGTAACAGGTTGAGAATCCTGTGAATGCTGGCTGAAATCCCAGTTAGAAAACCCCTTAACACGTTAGAGGTTGCGGCCCGGCTGGATATCCTTTTCGGCCACGTCTTGGCCTTTCTCCCCACGGGGGTATGTCTCTTCTGGCAATTGGCGACGAACCTGGCTTGCGTTTTCCGTTTCCCAACATGCGCTCACCGACTTCAACAAGCGTTTGCTGCCGCTGCGGTAGGGGACCTAGGGTGCGCCCACGCTCTTTACAGAGTTGGGGTTCCCTACCACCAACAGCCAGCCATCTCAGTAAGGTGCTCGGGCCATACGCGCCGAGCACGGTCTTATACGCCTTTAGAGGTGTCCCTGACTGTAACATCCATCATCATCATCATCATCATGTCACTCCCTGATAACTACCCGTTTGTCTTGTGCTGTCACTGCTGTTGTGTAAACCAGTGGCTCCCTGCTGTGTGTGGTGCCTGAAGTTGATCGGCGTCCCTGTGGGTTATGTGTTTGTGGGGCCTTTTCCCGTTTTATTATTATTGGAAGGTCTCGAGCAGGTCTCCAGGACTGCTGTCATGGTCATGCCGGAGTTTGAACCGCACGTGTGGTCCAGAAGTGGATTGTTATCTCACCATCATCAGCAGCATCATCACCTTCACCCATCAGTGCTGTTCCCCCCCCCTAGTCACCCGCACATCTCCCCTCACAGCGCCTGTGCGCAGGGAGCGCGGCAGCGGCGGCGGCCCTCACACCCACACGTTGGCAGTCATGCCGATCGGTGCGCTGCACCAGTCGAGGTAGCACGGCACAGCACGCTCGCGCGCAGTGACGCTCTGCCACTCGCCCGCCGCGGCCGACGGTGCCGCGGTGTGCACGCGCGGGGGAGCCCCGGGGCTGGGGGAGGCGTGGTAGCGCGCTCTGTGGGAGTCGAGCACTGCCTGGCGCAGCGCGGCGGCAAACACGGCGCGTGGGTTGGCGCCGTGTCGGAATCCCAGCCTCAGTGCCGCCAGCACCTGAAGCCACTTTGTTGCCGCCACCACGCTGCGTGCGTGCGTAGCAAACGCGTCCATCGTGGCGCGCGGGGGCAGCCCGCTGCACTCGTCGTACGCGCGCTTGGCACGTGCCAGGTCAGCGGTCGCGGTGGCGGCGCTCAGCGGGCGCGCGAGCGCGTTTGCAAACCAGGTCTGCAGCATCACCAGGCGCAGGCCCACCTTGCCGCACTCCCAGTGCGTGCGCAGACGGCGCACGTCGTCGACCGAGTCGCCGTTTGGGGAGGCGGTCTCGCGCCCCACACTGCCAAACCAGTCACCAGTCTCCTTGATCGCCCAGCGCACCTGTTTGGGGGGAGGGGGTGAGAAGAGGTGAGGATTGTGAGTGAGAAGCGAGTGGGCGAGAGCGGGAGTTGGGGAGGTGGGGGGGGGGCAGCTGCAGGGGGGCTAGGGGAGACGTGGGCAGGGGCATGGTGTCTCCCTCGGCTGCTACCCAACAGGCACTCTCGAAACGAACCAAAGTCCAAACTGCGTCCTGAGGGGCTGGGCGGCCAGAGGGGCTGGGAGAGTGCCCGCCATCCCTGACACATTCGCGACAACCGATCCCTCCCTCCCTCCCTCCCTCCCTACACACTGCACACACACACACTGCACACATACCTGGCGTGCGAGCACCTCGCGCAGCAGCACCGGCGCAAACTGCTCCCACGGTGCGTCCGAGCACGGCACGAGCAGCAGCTCCACCAGCAGCACGCCCAGGTCGGGACAGGCCTGCGGGGGGAGCAGGTACATGGCGTGCATGGGCGCGGGGTCAGGCACGGCATGGTGTGTGCACAAGGAGTGCAACAGGGGCGCGGCTACCACGTCACCACACCCATATATCTATGGGCGCGTGCTCCCATGCAACGCCCCAATCCTCACACTCTCCTCCTCTTCCTCCTGTGGTCAGGTCTAGGTCCCTCTCCCCGGGGTCCGACAACCTCCTGCTCCGTTTCCTTCCTTGTCCTCCTCCTTCCTCTGCACCCATCCTCCTCCGCTTCCCTCGGCCTCCTCTCATTCTCTTCCATGTTCATCCTCGCCCCTGCGCAGCCACCATCCATGCCATCATGCTCGCACGCTTATGGTGTGCCCTGTGCAACACACAGGAACACGTGTGCCCTCCCCCCCTTGGGACGCACCTCCTTGGTGCGCGCAGCCGGCTGCGTCATGAATGCACGCACATCGTGCCGCGCGAGCTCCGCCACCCCGCTGCCAGGCTGCAGCGCCACTGCCAGCAGCAGGTGGTGCAGGTGGCAGAACGCCTGGAGCGAGGCGTCGGAGAGTGCACGCGTTGGCGGACCGGCATCTTTGCACACCACACCGCCCATGAGTTCCACCACCTGCGTGCGGTGCGGCATGACATATTGTCAAGCAGTGGTCGATTTTACAGTCCGTCGGACGCCTTTGATGGCGCATGACATATTGTCAAGCAGTGTGCATGTATGCGCTGCTTCATAACAGCTGTATGCACGTGTGTGTGCATGCGTGTGTGTGAACTGTGAGTTAGCGTGTGTGCTTGGACCCACCAGGCTGTTGAGCATGTGGCCGAGCACGCGCAGCAGCGCGCGCGCGTAAACCTTTGCGCAGCGCACACCCGCTGGCTGGCCGCTGGAGCAGCCGCGGTCGTTGAGGCCGTCCACAAACATCGGCAGCTCCTTCATGCAGCGAGCACCATGCTCAGGGTTGAGGTAGAGCGGCAGAAATGCGTCAAACGGGGCTGTGCACGGTGGATGGCGGGGTGGAGCAAGGCACGTCACGGGGTCAGGCAGGTAGGCGCCATCCTCACAAACCACCACCACCACCACCACCCAACAAAAACGCAGCGGCAACGCACACAAGCTCGCCCACCACTGCCACCTGATTCCTTCACGCACTCCCTCTCTCCCTTGCTCCCTCCCACTCCCCCCGTTCCAGGCCGACAGGCGCACGCCCTTCTGGAATGCCGCGTACGACAGGTACTCGCCCGCTGCCACAGACACTCCGCGCAGCTGCGATGAAGAGTGGTGCCACGAGCGCTGTACGCCAAAGCCGAGCAGCGCGTCGCCAAAGCCGAGCTTGGAGTGGAAGCACTGCAGCTCGGAGCGCTGCAGCACGTCAGCCGCAACGCGTGCAAGGCGGCCACCCACGCGCTGGCAGCGATGCAGGTCCTGCGGGCGCAAGCGCTGAAGCACACAGTGCAGCAGCGGGTCGTCCAGCAGCGCAAGCAGGTCGATATCGACGTCTGCAGCTGCGGCGAAGGTGGTGGTGCCCTGAACAGTGCCACTGCTGTCGCTGGTCCTGCCGCTCGCGCCAACGCCCTCGCTTGCAGCCAGGCTGCAGACCGCCGACGGGCTGGAGCTGCCGCTCACACCCGCTGCAGCGGGCGCCTCCTTTGCCGCCACCGCCTCGCCCTTGCCCTCACCCTCCTTGCCCTGTGGCTGCGCGTCGCGTGCAGCCACCACCTGTGCTGCCCATGCGACAGTGGGGCCGCCCGAGGGAAGCACCAGAGGCTCAGGCACTGGGCGCCGCCTGCTGCCACCGCCACTGCCACCGCCACCACTGCTCCCACTCACTGTGCTGCCACTGCGACTGCCAGGGGGCGGAAGCGGCTCAACGGCCCACTGGATGGCGGCGGCCGGGCGCACCCTGGCGTTGCAGCCACGTGGCAGCGTGTGGAAGCCGCACGCACACGTGGTCGCGAGCTGCAAGGGAACGGGGGCAGCAGCAGCAGTAGCAGCAGCAGCAGCGTGATGTGTCATCATAGCAACGAAGATGTCAAAGCAGGCGAGGAGTGAATGAGCCCAGCACAAGCTGCTGTTGCTGCTGCGGTGGTGTGAGGGTCATCACCAGAGCTGCGTGCGCACAGTGGAGGAGGGTGAACTCACCCTCAGCGCCTCGGTCTTCCCACGCTCCATGCTGCCGAGGCCTCGGCGGTACTGGCTCCTCTGCACTATGCCCCCACAGTCCTGTTCGATGCTCGCGTCGACGAGGAGGAATCCGAGGAGCTGCTGCAGAACGGACGTCACCGTGTAGGCGGTTGACCAGCCCTGGTACGGCATCGCCGCACCGCCGTACGCTGAGCCCGCGCCCTGTGTACGTGAGCGCGTGGCAGAGGAGGAAGGCAGCCATGAGTGCGTGCATGGGGCAAGAGGGGGCAAGAGGTGGCAGGCAGCTGTGCACGGTGGCAGAAGACAGGGACAAGCCTCTTGAGGGGGGCAGTCAGGCGTGAGGGCAGCAAAGGGGGAGCGGAGACCGGCCGCAAGCCTCACCTGCGTCAGCATGTCAAGGCAGATGTAGCTGCCGTAAATGTTGGGGTGCCCCGCCAGGGGCGTCTGGATCCTCACTGTGGGCGGCCGCATGGGGTAGTCGGGCTGGAACTCGAGGTGCAGGTGCACGACCATGCCCTTCCACTTGCCTGCGAGAGACCGAGGCAAAGCAGGCAGGGGCCGTCAGTTGATTGCTGTGGTGTGTAGGGCAACAGGCAGGAATCCAGTCTGCTGGTCTGATCTGTGTGTAGACCCCGCCTGTGCGCGCAGGAGGTGAAGGCCATGCAGGCCTGCCACTCACCCTCATGCCACCATGTTGCATGACCAGTGGGCCAGGTCGTCTCCGTTGGGTACCGCCACGACATCGCAGAGGTTGGCGACCTGAAGCTGGCGCAGGTCGTGCTGCAGGCGGAGGATGGCGGCAGGCTGCAGCGCGGTGGGAGGAGACCGGCGAGACCCCGACATGGCGCGTCGGGGCTCTCAAGCGGGTACAACCAGCAGCGGACGAGGGGGGAGGGGGGGGGAATGGAGGTGCAGCGAGGATGCTCAAGAAAGGCTCACAACTGAGGAAGCTGCCTCCACACACTGCACCTTCGCCAGCTTCCACCTTCCGTCGCACGCCTCTGTGCACCTGTCGTCAGTGCGAACCTACTGCACTCTCGTCTCAATTGCAAGGGGGTGCGGAGGAGCATGCATGCATGCAACTTTCACCACAGCTGGCATGCCAGCTGACGACACTCAACCGCTCAAAAGCACGGGACTCGTAGTATAGTCCTACGTATGTCCAACGGCAACGTAGGACGTGAACGAGACAGAATTCTGGGGCTCTGGGCAGGTTGGAGTTGCCACACACAATGCTATGTCGCACTCCTCCTGTGGATTTGAACCATGCGACTTGAACCATCTAGCAGTCAGCAAGGGCTGTGTCCAGGGCTGCCATTGGGAATTTCAAATCCATGTAGAATTTAGGGAGTTTTGGCTGTTGTGGGGACAAGTAGAAGGCGCCCCGTACTGCCCAGTGCCCCAGTGTCCTTTCAACGCCACGCGTCTTCGCCGACTGACGCGGTGCGCTGTGTGTGACAAGCGCGACTGTGCTGCGGTAGTCTCCAGCCCTCATAATGATCACATGGAGCACAGCCCACAGCCGCATTAGGATTGAGTGATCACCACTCTTTCCTTGGTACTAGATGGTACAGAGAAGGTGGTGGTGCCAGCGCGAGGCGGCGCAGCGATCCCGTGCATTCGTGTGTGCATGCGACTTTTGGAATTCGTATGAGTGCACGTGTGCACATGCGTGCCGCATCTGTGCAGCAATCCAGTGCAAGGGTGTGTGGGTGTGAGTGTTGGAATACGCACGAGTGCGCGTGTGCACGCGGGGTGCGCGACAACACAGTGTCATCATTTATGATGAACGTGGTGAGCACGTCACTGGCCACGCGTGGCCAGCAGGCAAGGTGCCGCCCTCCTCGCCTGCGTAGTGAGGCTGAATGTCTTCCAGCAGCTCATCCAGGTCGCCCCCATGGGAGCGCCAGCACCCTCGTCACCCTTTTCACCCTCTTCAAAGTAGTCACGCCATGGCAGGTGGCCGCAGGTCGAATGGTCCGGTGATGTGGTGAGGAGGATTCGCGTCGCGGCGCACAGCAAACGCTTGCTGCCTCTGTTGCCAGACGTGAAGTTACACGCCCTCGCTTGCTCTGGCCGACTGATTGTTGCATCTACTGCTACCCATAAGCACTGAATGTTACTCCCTGAGAACTGCTCATATGTTTTGTGCTGTAACTGCTGGCTTGTAAATCAGCAGCTGGAAGCCTGTCCATGATGTTGGGATTTCACCCCTTATTTGTTTCATATGGTAGGTCTCCACTGCTGTTACAACCCTGCCGGAGCTTTGGAACCGTACGTGTGGTCTAGAAGTGGATTGTATCATCATCATCATCATCGTCATCATCACCAGTGCTGCTCCTCCGCCCCCCCACCTTGTCACGACACCCACACGTCTCCCTGACAGCGCCTGTGTGCAGGATGGACAATGGCGGTGGCCCTCACACCCATGCGGTGGCAGTCATGCCGATCGGTGCGCTGCTCCAGTCAAGGTAGCACGGCACGTCACGCTCGCGCGCAGCGACGCTCTGCCACTTGCCCGCCGCGGCCGACGGTGCCGCGGTGTGCGCTCGCGGGGGAGCCCCGGGGCTGGGGGAGGCGTGGTAGCGCGCTCTGTGGGAGTCAAGCACTGCCTGGCGCAGCGCGGCGGCAAACACGGCGCGTGAGTTGGCGCCGTGTCGAAATCCCAGCCTCAGTGCCGCCAGCACCTGAAGCCACTTTGTTGCCGCCACCACGCTGCGTGCGTGCGCAGCAAACGCGTCCATCGTGGCGCGCGGGGGCAGCCCGCTGCACTCATCGTACGCGCGCTTGGCGCGTGCCAGGTCAGCAGTTGCGGTGGCGGCGCTCATCGGGCGCGCGAGCGCGTTTGCAAACCAGGACTGCAGCATCACCAGGCGTAGGCCCACCTTGCCGCACTCCCAGTGCGTGCGCAGGCGGCGCACGTCGTCGACCGAGTCGCCGTTGGGGGAGGCGGTCTCACGCCCCACACAGCCAAACCAGTCACCAGTCTCCTTGATCGCCCAGCGCACCTGTTTGGGGGGAGGGGGTGAGAAGAGGGGCGGATTGTGAGTGAGAAGAGAGTGGGCAAGAGCGGGAGTTGGTGTGGGAGCAGCTGCAAGGGGGGGGGGAGTGGCAGGGCGGGCACATGGCTTTCTCCTCGGCAGCTCCTAGCCAAAGGTAGGCAGTAGGTAGGTGGTGCAGATGCTGGCCATCCCCGACACCTAAGTTCGCGACAACCGTCCTCCCCCCTCCCTCCCTCCCTCCCTCCCTCCCTCCCTACACACTGTACACATACACATTGCACACACACCTGGCGCGCAAGCACCTCACGCAGCAGCACAGGCGCAAACTGCTCCCATGGCGCGTCCGAGCACGGCACCAGCAGCAGCTCCACCAGCAGCACGCCCAGGTCGGGGCAGGCCTGCGGGGGGAGCGGGTACACGGCATGCACGGTCGCGGGGTCAGGCACGGCATGGTGTGTGCACAAGGAGTGCAACAGGGGCGCAGCTGCCACGGCACCCGCACACTTCCATCCATGGGCCCGTGCTCTCATATAACGCCCCAGTCCGCATGCACTTGTCCACTCCCCTCCTTTTCCTCCCTTGGTCACGTCTATGTCCCCCTGCATATAGGTCCTCCAGCCTCCTCCTCCTTGTCCTTCTCCTCGGCCCTGCCTCTTCTCCTCATCCTCTTCCCTTGCCCTCGTCCTCCATTTCCAACCTCGCCCCTGCGCAGCCACCATTTAATGTCAACATTCTTGCATGTACACGACCCCATACCGTGCATTCCAACAGCAACAACATAAAAAGTAGCACGCGCCCCCCCCCTTGGACGCACCTCCTTGGTGCGCGCTTCCGGCTGCATCATGAACGCGCACACATCGCGCCGCGCGAGCTCCACCACCCCGCTACCAGGCTGCAGCGCCACCGCCAGCAGCAGGTGGTGCAGGTGGCAGAACGCCTGGAGCGAGGCGTCGGACAGCGCACGCGTTGGCGGACCGGCGTTTTTGTCCACCTCGCCGCCCATGAGCTCCACCACCTGCGTGCGGTGCGGCGGGACACATGGTCAAGCGTAGTGCAGTTGTGTGCTACGTCATCATGGCTGTAGTAGTGCAAGGCCTTCCCAGGGTTGTCAAGGGTTGATTGCAGTGAGCGGGGCCATGTCTGAGGATGTGCTGTGTGTGCATGTACGCGTGCGTGCGTGTGTGTGAGCTAGCACATGTGCTTGGACCCACCAGGCTGTTGAGCATGTGGCCAAGCACGCGCAGCAGCGCGCGCGCCTCAACCTTCACGCAGCGCACGCCCGCGGTCTGGCCGCTGGAGCAGCCGCGGTCGTTGAGGCCGGCCACAAACATCGGCAGCTCCTTCATGCAGCGCGCGCCGTGCTCAGGGTTGAGGTAGAGCGGCAGGAATGCGTCGAATGGGGCTGCGTACGGTCGGGCGCGTGGTGAGGCAAGGCACGCCACGGGGTTAGGCAAGTAAGCGCCCTCTTCATGCATCACCAACACCACCACCACCGCTGCGGCCACACACATGAGCTCGCCCGCCGCTGGCATCTCCTCCCACCTACCACCCACCCCCTCCCTCCCTCCCTCCCTCCCTCCCACTCACCATTCCAGGCCGACAGGCGCACGCCCTTCTGGAATGCCGCGTACGACAGGTACTCGCCCGCTGCCACAGACACTCCGCGCAGCTGCGATGAAGAGTAGTGCCACGAGCGCTGCACGCCAAAGCCGAGCAGCGCGTCGCCAAAGCCGAGCTTGGAGTGGAAGCACTGCAGCTCGGAGCGCTGCAGCACGTCAGCCGCAACGCGTGCAAGGCGGCCACCCACGCGCTGGCAGCGGTGCAGGTCCTGCGGGCGCAAGCGCTGAAGCACACAGCGCAGCAGCGGGTCGTCCAGCAGCGCAAGCAGGTCGACGTTGGCGACAGTGGTGGTGCCCTCGACAGCGCCGCTGCTGTCGCTGGTCCTGCCGCTCGCGCCCTCGCTCACCACCAGGCTGCAGACCGCCGTCGGGCTGGACCTGCCGCCCGCGCCTGCTGCAGCGGACGCCTCCTTTGCCGCGTCGGCCACCTCCTTGCCCTTACCCTCACTCTCCCTGCCCTGCGGCTGCGCGTTGCGTGCAGCCACCCCCTGCGTTGCCCACGCAACAGTGGAGCCGCCCGTGGGCAGCGCAGAGCAGAGGCTCAGGCAGCTCAGACTCAGCTCAGACTCGGGCTCGCTCGGGCTGCAGCCACGTGGCAGCGTGTGAAAGCCGCATGCACACGTGGTCGCGAGCTGCAAGGTGAAGGTAAAGGGATCATCATCAGCAGCAGCAGCGTGGCGTGCCATCAAAAACAAGGATCCATCAGAGCAGGCAACAGGATACCTCCCCATGCGCCTTGCACACGCTGCTGCGATGAGCGCCAGGGTCATCATCAGAGCTGCGTGCGCGCAGTCGGGGTCAACTCACCCTCAGTGCCGCGGCCTTCTCATGCTCCATGCTGTGGAGGCCTCGGCGGCAGTCGCTCCTCTTCACTGAGACATTCCCGTAGTCTTGGTCGATGCTTGTGTCGACGAGCAGGAATCCGAGGAGCTGCTGCAGAACGGACGACACTGTGTAGGCGGTCGACCAGCCCTGGTACGGCTGCGCCTCACCGCCGTACACTGAGCCCGCGCCCTATGCACGTGAGCGTGGCAGAGAAAGAATGAAGCCGTGAGTGCGTGCATGGGGGGAGTGGGGGCAAGAGGTGGCAGGCAGCTGTGCACGGTGGCAGGGGGCAGGGGCAAGAGCCTCTTGAATGAGGAGGGATGAGACAGGCGTGAGGGCGGGGCATGGGGCAAGCCGAGGCATGTCGTAAGCAAGAGAGCCCCACCTGCGTCAGCATGTCTAGGCAGATGTAGCTGCCGAAGATGTTGGGGTGCCCCTCCAGAGGCGTCTGGATCTCCACTGTGGGCGGCCGCATGGGGTAGTCGGGGTGGAACTGCAGGTGCAGGTGCACGACCATGCCCTTCCACTTGCCTGTGTCGAGACAAGGCAGGCAGGGGCGGTCAGTTGGTTGCTGTGATTGCCAGGGCAGGCGTCCTTCTGGGCTGTGGAGGTGGAGGCCATGCAGGCCTGCTGAGCTGTGGAGGTGGAGGCATTGCCATGCAGGCCTGCTGCGCTCACCCTCGCATGCGACCATGTTGCATGACCATCGGGACAGGTCGTCTCCGTAGGGCACCGCCACGACATCACAGAAGTTGGCAACCTGCAGCTGGCGCAGGGCGTGCTGCAGGCGGAGGATCGCGGCAGGCTGCAGCGCGGGGGCAAGAGCAGGGCGAGACCCCGACCCTGACATGGTGCGCCGGGTCTCTGCTCAACAGCGGCGACTGCGAGCAGTGCACAAGGAAGGAGGAAAGAGGCGCATGCAGGCGGGTGAGAAGGGGAGGAATGGAGAGGGGAGGCCACGGCTCCTTTTCTGCACTCAGCCAGGGAAGCTGCCTCCCACACACACCACCTTCCACACAGACCCGCAGCGCCTCCCCGCCTGCGGCCCATCCACAGTGTGCACCTTCTACTCGCCTCCGCTGCTGGGGTGGGTGTTACAGCAGACAACTTCCCAGTGGCACCCCAGCTGGCAACCGCTCAACCGTCAAGCAGTGCTGCACACACACGGGATGCAGGACGCGTCTTAACGTCCTACAGGAATGCAGATGTACGCGAAGGGTAGGTCCGGGAATATGTACGCTGGGCAGTACGGGACGCCTTTTATTACTTGCATAACACACAACCTGCCACAACGCACTGCTCCTTTTAAATTCCAGATTTGAACCATTCGCCTCGAATTGCAGAACCAGCAGCAAGGGCTGTCCAGGGCCGCTGTGGGATTCCAAATCCATGCATTTGTTTTTGCTGGGGCGAGTAAAGGGCGTCCCGTACTACCCACGCCTCAACGCCGTGCGTCCTCGCCAACTCACTCGCCAACTGATGCGGTGCTGTGTGCAGTGATTTCCTTTTCGGCGCTATACAGCCATTTGGCTGTATTCCGGCTGTACTTTGACCTTGCACACAGCTCAACCCATCCAGTGGATTGTTAGTCTGACAAGCCCGCCAGACAGAGCACGTCAAAAGCTTTCAAATTACCTATGAATGAGGACAAACGGTCAACGAGAGGTCAATGGTCAACGCGGTCAAAGCAAAATCCTTCTGTTGAGTAATTGATTGAAAATCAAGAAAAATATATCACTGGCTTAGTGTATGACAAGCGCGACGCGCTGTGAGCTAGTCTCCAGCCCTAATTATGAACAA
>VFSX01000720.1:10000-27500 GCA_016618255.1 Chlamydomonas sp. UWO 241
TTCGTCTCAGCATTCCGGGTCATGTGTAGTGTAGTTGGGGGTTGCTGCGCCCTGCTGTCTGAGGGGCTGCGCGCGTAAAACGCATGTTACACGACTTAAGAGACCCGGGTGTGCGTGCGCATGTGCTGTTGTGTTGTGCTGCGCGGGGTCTGTTTCCCACTTTCGTCTCACTTTTTCGGGTTGTGTGTTGTGGAGTTGGGGGTCTCTGTGCATTGCCATCCAAGGGGCAGCGCGCGTACGACGCATGTGTGGACGACCTAGAGGCATGGGTGCATGCGCGTGTGCGCTGCTGTGCTGTGCTGCGCGGGGACTGTTTCCCATTTTCGTCTCAGCATTCCGGATTGTGTGTAGTGGAGTTGGGGTGGCTGTGGTTTGCCATTCGAGTGGCTGTGCGAGTTGGGGGTCTCGTGTGTTCACGCACACACACACGCACACACACACACACACAGGGGCTGGCGTGCCCAACGGAGCAGTCGCAACGGAGTGTGTGCTACTACCTGGTAGGTGCCTCTGCGCTTGACCTATAGATGCAAGCGCGTACCTGCGTCCCCAGAAGAATGTGTTTTTTTGTCATTACCTGGGTGGTATAGGGTGGATCAGGGGACCTAGTTCCCTGACTGGGTCCAGGGCATCACAGTCGTCGACGTCGCTCAGCAGCGCCGGGGCTCTCGGCCTGCATATGTCTCCTTGCATTGAACACATGCCGACACAAACAGACGGGCAGACAGACAGACACACAGACAGACAGACAGACAGACAGACAGACAGACAGACAGGAGAACAAACTGACACGCAAACACGCAAATAAACATCCACGCAAGCAAGCAAGCAAACAAGCAAATAGACAGACAGAGAGAGACAGACAGACAGACAGACAGACAGACAGACAGACAGACAGACAGACAGACAGACAGACAGACAGACAAGCAAACAAACAAACAAACAAACACCCTCTTCCCCAACTACCTTACCATACTACCAGGCTGGCGACGTCTCGCTGCGGACGCGCATCAACCCAGGCTACAAGCCCATCGCCCACAAGAAACCCGGCTGGAAGGCTTTGTGGCAAGCGCTGGAAGCCAAGAGCAGCGCGCGGCATAAATAAGGCATCGACAGACAGGCGGACGGACGGACAGGAAGGGGCTGTCATTGGGTTCCCAATTGGGAAGTCTGGCAGGCTACGTGTCCATCGGAGGCACGCAGCCCGCTTGGAAGGCTTTGCACAAATAAGGCGTTGGCAGGCCAACAGGCAGTGAGTGCGACTGGCATTGCTTGGCTCGCCCTGCCACATATCTAACGCCTCGGGCGGCGCCTCAGGCGGCGTATTTACTTGCGTGGATCAGGCGGCTTCTAAGGCGCGCCGACCGCCTGGGGCGCCGCCTTGGGCGCACCCCGACCGCCTCTGGCGCTACCGCTTCACTTGCGCGGATCAGACGATGGGGCTGTGGTAGGGCTGCCTCGTCTCGCCAAGAGTGACGTGGATAGGGAAATGAGGTGGCAGAAGGTCGAGTCAATGCGACGAGGCGTGAGCTGAACAATGGATGCACTAGGGGCATGCATAATAACCAACAATGGACGTCAACATTCTAGGGCGTACGCACCATGGGGAGTATCATGAGACACAGTGTGTTCCCCGCTCTAGGGGCGTGCGCACTATGGTGTAGTGCTCTGGGTCGATAGACGCGGTACTGTGTGTTACAGATCGCAATAAGTGGTCTGGGCGCCGCGAGGCGCTGCCTGCATGGACTACCACACTTGTGTGGCGTGTCAGGATGTGACATATGGGTATCATGTGGCACAGTGTTTTCCGCGCAATGCGTGGAGGGACACGGCAGAGCCCTCTGCTTGATCCTGAATGAAATGCCACTCAGTTCAATGAAAAGCCGCGCATATGAACATAAACAGTTTCGGGGCCCGCAGCAGCCGGGGTGTAGCAGAGGATGTTTCTTACAAGTACTGGTGACGCGTGTACGAAGCAATGCAATCTGCAAGTTCTGTAAGACGCAATAACAACTGAACTGCTGCCACCTCGGCGCCTCCTTCACATGCACATGTTTTGCTCTGGCCCCCAGCCTTCCCGAGCGTTGCAGTGCAAAATCGACAGTTGTCTGGCCGGACAGAGAAAAACGAGCCAAAACGGGGTACGTGTCCTTTTGTTCTAGATGTTGTGGTGAAGCCTCCAGCCTTCAGCATTCAGCAGTAACACACAAGGGGGGCTTCTCACAAGAAAACGAAACAACACCTGAGGATTGTTTGGCTGGCTGTGTGGTTCATGAAAAAGGTTCAACATGCCTCAAGGACACACACAAAACGCATGCACGGGTCCGGGAGCCGGGTAGGCGGCGGCCTTGTTCGAGCTAGGCAGGGTTGGGAGCAAGGTGGCGCAACGCTTCTGCTGCTCCACGCATCTGCTGCTCCACGCATCTACTGCTCCACGCATCTGCTGCTCCACGCATCTGCTGCTGCACCCCCGCAAGCTGCGCCAGAGCCAGAAGGGCGACAACGACCGTCTTGGAAGACAAAACAGTTTTGGGCGACAACGACAGTCTTGGGCGACGACGGCAGTCTTGTTCGCAGCATGCTTGGTGGCGAGGATGCCCAGTGCACCTGGCTCCTGGTCTGTTGATTCGGGTCCCATGAGTTGCCCCCGGGGAGGAATTGCATCAGCAGCGATGACCGTTGTTTAAAAAGGTCAAGGTTGTTTAAGCAAGGTGTATACAAGGTTTGCAAGGGTTGGTTTAAGCAATGACGTGCTGTGCGTCTGCTTGTCTGTCGATGAGTTGGGCCCCACCAGCAATCAGAGGTCCAGAGCTGCTACTGGAATGCTACTGCTTGAATGGAATGCCAGCAGTTTCAAGAGCAAGAGCATGGCGGCCTTGTTCTGAGCATGCTTGCCGGCCAGCTTGCGCAGTGCACCTGCTGCTGCCGTCCACACACCTGCTGATGAGTTGGGCGCCAGAAGCTGCACCAGAACCGGAATGGCACCGGCGTCAGCAAAAGCAGACTGGTTCGGAGCATGGTGGTGTGCCAGGCTGCACAGTGCACCTGCTGCTGCCGTCTGCACACCTGCCGATGAGTCAGGCCCCAGTAGCTGGAGCAGAACCGGAATGGCGCCAGCAAAAGCAGACTGGTTCTGAGCGTGTTTGGCTGCCAGGCTGCACAGTGCATCGGCTGCTGGCCTCTACACACCTGCCGATGAGTCAGGCCCCAGTAGCTGCAGCAGAACCTGAATGGCGCCGGAGTCAGCGGAAGCAGACTGATTCTGAGCATGGTTGTCGGCCAGGCTGCAAAGTGCACCTGCTGCTGCCCTCTGCACACCTGCCGATGAGTTCGGTCCCAGTAGCTGTACCAGAGACGGAATGCAGCCAGCGTTTGCGATAGCAGACTAGTTCTGAGCGTGTTTGGCTGCCATGCTGCACAGTGCATCGGCTGCTGCCACCTGCACATCTGCAGATGAGTCAGGCGCCAACAGCTGTACCAGAGCGAGGATGGAAGTCTTGTTTGCAGCATGGTTGACAGCGATATTGCACAGGGCACCTGCTGCTGCCGCCTGCACGCCCAACGATGAGTTGGGCCCAATCAGCTGCTCTAGAGCCGGAATGGCCCCAGCAGCGGCGATATCAGCCTGGTTCTGGACGTGGTTGTCGGCAAGGTCGCGCAGTGCACCTGCTGCTGCCTCCTGCACAACTGCCAATGAGTTGGACCCCAGCAGCTGCACCAGAGACGGAATGGCTCCGGCGTTTGCGTAGGCAGACTGGTTCTGAGCGTGGTTCGCAGCCAGGCTGCGCTGTGCACCTGCTGCTGCCATCTGCACATCTGCAGACAACTCATGCCCCAGCAACCGAACCAGCGTTGGAACTGCAGTTGATATGACGGCCTTGTTTTGAGCATGACGGGATGACAGATTGTGAAGCGCACGGGCTGCTGCCGCTATGACCGCCGAGGACTCATGCCCCAGCAGCTCCACCAGAGGCGGAATGGCGCCGGTAGCAACAATGGCAGTCTGGTTCTGAACACCGTTAGCTAGTTTGCGGATCGCAATTGCCGCTGGCGCGTGAACGCCTGCCAGGGAGTTTTGCCCCAGAAGCAGCACCAGAGCCGGAAGTGCGCCAGCCTCGGTGACGTCAAAGTTACCATTCTCAGCCTCTTCCGCAGCCAAGAAAGCCATGCGGTGCAGTGCGCCAGCTGCTGCCGCCATCAAATCTGCTGAGGATGCAGGCCCAAGCAGGCGCAGCAGAGCTGGGATGGCGCCTGCTGCAGCGAATTCCGCGAAGCCGCAGTCGTTCTCCACCTCCTCTAGCAGCTCCGCCACCGCAGCTAGCTGCGTAGCGATGGGCATCGTGGGCCGAAGCTTCTGCACCAGGCCTTCCACCTCAACTGACCAGGGATCTGCAAGCTGCGTGCACGTCAGCTGCAGGTCATCCGCCCCCTCGTACAAATCGTACAAGCCACGGATGTCGAGCTTGCGGAGCCCGGTGCACGCCTTCAGGAGATCCAGGTTCTCAATCTGATCATTGTTAGCCATCCACAGCTCCTCGAGCGTCTGGCTGCATGCCCCAAGCGGCGACAGATCCGGCGAGCTGACACATGATCGCATCGACAGGCACCTGAGCTGCACGCAGCTGCTCACGCAGTTGATGGAGCTCAGGGTGGTGCAGCCGCTGATGTCAATCCCTTGGACCGTTGCTGCCATGCCGGCGCTGAACTCCATGTCCCATGTTGCAGCGTGTGGGGCCTGCACACGCATGCGGAACAGGGCGCATGAGCAGGGCGTGTGAGGTTAAGCCCCCTCTCCAATGCGAAAGCAGCATGCGAGGGATCAGTGAGATGCGCAACCATGTGCGTGCATACATGCAGGGCAGGCGCGCGGTCAGAGCTGTAGGCTGTAAACAGCGCGCCCATGCGTCCATGCGCCCATGCGTCCACACGCCCATGCGCCATGCAACTGTCCCCCCCACCTGGCGCACGGTGAGGCTCATCAGTCCGGCCAGCGACGATGTGGCGAGTGGCGCCAGATCAAATGAGCCCCCCACGTTGAGCAGGGTGAGGTGGCGGGTGCGAGGCCACCGCACGAGGGCGCGGCTGAGATCGTCGCCAGAGAAACCCGAGGCGGGGCTGGTCACCGCTTCTACCCTGGAACCATCCACCTGCGAGCGCATGGCGCTGCACACGCCGCGCATCGCGACCTTGCTGGCGCCATCCAGCCGCGGCCACAGCTGCTGCGTCCAGAGGTCGAGGGAGAAGAGCACATCGTGGCATACAGCGTGCATGTTGCAAATGCGAGTCGATGTCGTTGGCAGTTCGTGTGCGAGGGGTCCTGAGGTGTGGACGAAGTTGGGGAGGCGCACACCTAAGCGGTTGACGGCACTCCCCCTGTAGCTGCAAGCAACTACATGGGCGTCAGACAGGCTCTTGGTCACGATCAATAGGTGTTGCAGCACCATCAACCAGGCCCCGAGGGACTAACGAGACCGAGCGACACGCCCCGGGTGGCGCACGCCCACGCTCATGCGGGATCACTGCCAGCTCCGCAGTCGGCTGCCGAGGCCACTGCATGTATGCCGTGCGTCATCAACGCTGCATGTTGGTCAGTGTGCTTGCAACACTGGTTGTGGCGCGCTTTGGCGATGCCACACCCGCCGCCCTTCCACGCCTGAGGGACAGAATGTGAAGCAAGCGTGTGGGGACCTGGGAGGGCCGGGACCTCGCCGGAAGTTTGCGTCGCCAGCTCAGACTCATTTCCCTGGCTGTGTTCCTGCCCGTGCGCTCTGCCTATTGACGTGCCCTCTCATCAAATCCCTGGCTGTGATCCTGCTCCCGCGCTGAGTAGTCACGCGCCCTCGGTATGCTCGGTGACTCGGCATGCTCGTCTGGGTCACCCCCTCATCTTCACGTCCCTGGCTGTGTCCACGCGCTCTGCCTAGTGACGTAACCTAGCCTCATTAAGAGCAAGAACTCAGCATGCACGGGGAGGGTGCCCGCTCATCACATCAAGACCCTGCCTTCCCCCCCCCCCTTCCCTTCCCACTGCCACCTGACGTGCCCTTGGTGACTCAGGCCGCACGTTTGGGTCACCCGCTCATCTTCACACATCCCTGGCTGTGCTCCTGCGCTCTGACTGGTTTATTTTTTCGATTTTGCGAAGGCAGGGGGAGTGCGCAGTCACTGATTTTCCGCTATGAGGGCTGTAATGCAGGATGCCAAGGCTGTCGAGTCTGCTAGGCGTGCTGTCGCGGAGGTTGCTGTAACAGCCACGCGCATGTCAAATAAGGAGTTGGCACATAGGATGCGTATGTCAAACCAGAGTGTGGTTTGACATCTCGAGATCCGACCCTTTTGGAGCGGGAACCCACACCCAGCTCTCCGACAGATGAAGGCCCAGTGGCTAAGCTTTCAAATTTGGTTTCGGTGCGTGGTGACAGGCCGAGCCAGGCCAGTCACAGCTGCTGAGTTCACACATGCACGCGTTACTTGCAACCCTGCAACCCGGATGACCCCGGGGCGTGAGTCATTAGGCCTAGACTCCTCGTCTAGGGGAGCTCTACTGAGAGAGCCCGCAAGGTCACGCAGCGCGCCAGCCTGCCAGGGCTGGCCTCGCGCACTCCTACACGTGCTGCCGAGTAATGCGCGTGGCGCATCGGTGGTGTTTCAGCCTACCCGGGGTGGGCGTCCCCTCTTCCTCAGAGATGCAAAGGCCACGACGTGCATACTTCCATTAGCAAGAAACAAACTGAGTTCCTCGGGCACCGCGGTGATGCGGCCTGGAGTATTTCAGCCTACCCGAGGTGGGCGTCCCCTCTTTCTCAAGGGCCTTTCCTCGCGCCCTCCCACGCGTAAGGCCGAATTACTTTTCATGCGGCGGCGCACCGGTGGTGTTTCAGCCTACATGGGGGCGGGCGTTCCCTTAGCTGCAAGGGCCTTGCCTCGCGCCCTCCCACGCATGAGGCCAAATGAATGTTGTGTGGCGGCGGCGCGTTGGTAGTGTCTCAGCCTACATGGAGCAGGCATTCCCTTAGCTTCAAGAGCCTTGCCTCGCACCCCCCCACACGCGTGAGGCCTCGTGACGATTGATGCCGCGGCGGTGGGGCGGTGGAGTAGAGTGCCTACCTCGGCGCAGTCAATGAAGGGTTTATCATGCTGAGGGATAAGGGACTGACCAGACAGACAAGCAGGTACTACAGGTCAGCAAATCACAGCTGCAGTGCGCGTATGCTGACATGGCGGTTGGGATGGATGCTAGGGGCCTGCGATGGAGGTGTCCTCGTCGTGTTCCTGCCGGGCCCTTATGTATCGATCAAGGCGTGCCTGTGCGTATCGACTGGATTCGCACCGTCCAAGATGCTGGAGAACTGGTCTTAGGCCCAGCTCCCTGAGCATGCCCTCTTCGATGCATGGAAATCTCTCTGCGCCGGCCAGCCGAGGAAGCTGTGCGAGACAAGCATTGTGCGTCGACTGGTATGAAGCCTCTATTAGCAGCCAGCTCTTACACAACGGGAAAGCTTCTCACATGAAACTCAACAACAAATTTGAGGAAGGTTTGGCTGGCTGTTTGGTTCATGAAGCAGAGGGAAAAACAAGTCTGAAGTGCAGAAAACACACGCGCAACTGGTGCATTTGCGCTGGGTGATGATGATGGATGTCAACACAGTTCAGGACATGTAAAGGCATAGGCGTGCTCGGCGAGTAGAGACCGAGCACCTGACTGAGATGGCTGGCCAGTGGCTGGTGGTGGTGCCCCCAACTCTGCAAAGAGCGTGGGCGCAACCAAAGGTCCGCTACTGCAGCTGTAGCAAAGGTTGGTTGAAGCAGGTGTGTGTTATGAAAAGGAAGCGAGAGACAAGTAAGGCTTCACCAACTGCCAAGAAAGGCCCCCCCCCATAGCAAGAATGGCCAAGAGAGATGGCCTGAAAGGATGCATATGCAAAGCCAGGCCGCAACCTTCAACGTGACAGTGGGATGTCGAACTTAGGATTGTAACCAGCTTGCAAAGGATTCTCGACTGTAACTGTAACCCTGTACCCGGGTCTGAGCATAAGCAGACCCCCTGTTCTTGCACCGAGCACGGCATTGTACGTGTCGCAGCCTTGGCAATAGCAGCCTTGTTTTGTTGGCCACCTTGGTAGCACAGTGCACCTGCTGCTACCTCATGCGTATCTGCCGATGAGTGCGGCCCCAGCAGCAATCAGACTGGTGCACCAGAGGTGCTGCACCAGAGCTGCTGCTGCACCAGAGCTGCTGCTGTCGGAATGCTACTGCTGGAATGGAATGCCAGCAGTAGCAGTGGCAAGATCAATGGCGGCCTTGTTCAGAGCATGCTCCCTGGCCAGCGCGCACAGTGCACCTGCTGCTGCCTTCCGCACACATGCCGATGAGTTGTGGCGCACACGTGCCGATGAGTTGGTGTGCACTCCTGCCGATGAGTTGGGCGCCAGAAGCTGCACCAGAACCGGAATGGCACGGGCGTCAGCGAAAGCAGACTGATTCTGAGCATGGTGGTGTGCCAGGCTGCACAGTGCACTGGCTGCTGCCGTCTGCACACCTGCCGATGAGTTGGGCGCCAGAAGCTACACCAGAACCGGAATGGCACGGGCGTCAGCGAAAGCAGACTGATTCTGAGCATGGTGGTGTGCCAGGCTGCACAGTGCACTGGCTGCTGCCGTCTGCACATCTGCCGATGACTTGGGCGACAGAAGCTGCACCAGAACCGAAATGGCACGGGCGTCAGCGAAAGCAGACTGGTTCTGAGCATGGTGGTGTGCCAGGCTGCACAGTGCACTGGCTGCTGCCGTCTGCACACCTGCCGATGAATTGGGCGACAGAAGCTGCACCAGAACTGGAATGGTGCCGGCATCAGCGAAAGCAGACTGGTTCTGAGCATGGTGGTGTGCCAGGCTGCACAGTGCACTGGCTGCTGCCGTCTGCACACCTGCCGATGAATTGGGCGACAGAAGCTGCACCAGAACTGGAATGGTGCCGGCATCAGCGAAAGCAGACTGGTTCTGAGCATGGTGGTGTGCCAGGCTGCACAGTGCACCTGCTGCTGCCGTCTACACACCTGCCGATGAGTCAGGCCCCAGTAGCTGCAGCAGAACCGGAATGGCGTCAGCGAAAGCAGACTGGTTCTGAGCATGGTTGTCGGCCAGGCTTCTCAGTGCACCTGCTGCTGCCGTCTGCACACCTGCCGATGAGTTCGGCTCCAGTAGCTGCAGCAGAACCGGAATGGCGCCGCCGTCAGCGAAAGCGGACTGGTTCTGAGCATGGTTGTTGACCAGGCTGCACAGTGCACCCGCTGCTTCCGTTTGCACACCTGCCGATGAGTTCGGCCCCAGTAGCTGCAGCAGAGCCGGAATGACGGCGTCAGAGAAAGCAGCATGGTTGCTGGCCAGGCTGTGCAGGGCACCTGCTGCTGCCTTTCACACATCTGACAAAGAATTGGGCGCCAGAAGCTGCACCATAGCCGGAATTGCACCAGCAGTGACGATAGCAGCATGGTTCGGAACGTGGTCGGCGGCGGCGTTGTCCATCATGCTTTGCAGTGCTCGTGCTGCTGCCATCTGCACGCCTGCCCGGGAGTCAGGCCCAGCAGCTGCACCAGAACCGGAATGGTGCCGGCGTCAGCGAAAGCAGACTGGTACACAGCATCGTTGTCGGCCAGGCTGTACAGTGCACCAGCTGCGTGTGCTACCTCCTGCATATCACTCGATGAGTCAGGCCCGAGCAGCTGCACCAGTGACGGAATTGCAGTGGCAGCGGCGACAGCAGCGGCGATGGCAGTCTGGTTCTCTGCATGGTTCTCAGCCTGTGCCTCAGCCAATTCAGCCAGGCATTGCAATGTACATACTACTTCCACCATCAAATCTGCTGAGGATCCAGGCCCAAGCAGGCGCAGCAGAGCTGGGATGACGCCTGCAGCAGCGTACACCTCGAAGCTGTGATGAGCTGGTTCATCGAACCCGTCACGAATCGTTTCCACCGCAGCTTCCTGCCTGACGATGGGCATCGTGGACTGAAGCTCATGCACCAGGCCTTCCAGCTCAACTGACCAGGGATCTGCAAGCTGCGTGCACGTCAGCTGCAGGTCCACCGCCTGGTCAGAAAGGTCTGGATCGCAGCCACGCAGGTCAAGCTTGCGGAGCCTGGTGCATGCCTTCAGGGGATCCAGGTTTATGATCAGGTGGTTGTCAGCCATCCACAGCTCCTTGAGCGTCTGGCTGCACGCTCCAAGCGGCGACAGATCTGGAACTCTGTAACATCCGGGCATCCACAGGCACCTGAGCTGCGCGCAGCTGCTCACAAAGTTGATGGAGCTCAGGTTGGTGCAGCCGCTGATGTCGATCTCGTGGACCGTTGCTGCGATGCTGTCGCTGAGCTCCATGTCCCATGCTACCGCGCGTGGGGCCTCCACATGCATGCGCGCAAACACGCATGAGCGGGGCGTGTGTGTTGAAACCCTCTCTCCAAGATGTGAGCAGCATGCACCGCTATAGCAGCATGCACCGCAACCCTGCAAGCATGTGTGCCTCCTGGCGCGCGGCGAGAGCTTGTGTGTGTTGCGCCAAAGGCCACGTCTCCCCCCACCTGGTGAGGCTCGTCAGGCCGACCAGCGACGCCGTGGCGAGTGGCGCCAGCACTGAGGTGCTGCTCACGTTGAGCAGGGTGAGGTGATGGGTGTTTGGCCATCGCACGAGGGCGCTCTTGAGCTCGTCGCCAGAGAAACCCGAGGCGGGGCTGGTCACCGCCTCGACCCTGCACTTACCCACCTGCTTGCGCATGGCGCTGCACACGCCGCGCATCGCGACCGTGCTGGCGCCATCCAGCCGCGGCCACAGCTGCTCGGACAAGAGGTCGACACTATCCAGGACATCATATCAGCACGCAGCAGACATCTGAAAATGCGCGTGTAAGCTGCGGCGCGTCGTAGGTGAAGTGCTTGTTTGGCGATGGGGGTAACGAGAGGATGGCGTGAGTGATGTGTGATGGCGTGGGTGAAAGTGTGAAGAAGTTGGGTAGCCACAGTGGATGCATGACTGGATAGCTGCAGAAACAATGCACTTTCGACAGGACAGGCCCCGACACCAAACGACCAAGCAACGATCCGCCCTGGAAGCATCGCGCATGCGTTGCATGGGCGCTCAAGCGGCATACCTGTCACTCTGCAGTGCGCGCCACTGCCAGCGCCACATGTGTGCAGTGTATCCTAACTGTGTGTTCAGCCTGCATGCACCCCCCTTAAAATCCCAACGTCTGATCCGCTCAAGTGAATGCGGTCATAACGTCTGAGACCGTCCAGGCTGCGCCCCAGGCGGTGGGGTGCCCCAGGCGGTCGGGGCGCCCCGGGTAGTCGGGGCTGCCTTAGGTGGTCGAGGTGGCGCCTAAGGCGGTTGGGGGTGGTGCCTTAGGCGAGGGTCTCGGCGCGGCTGGCGCGCTGCCTGCTCCCTGCAAGTGAAGGCGCCGCCTGAGGTGCCGCCTCAGGCGCTGGGCATGTGGGGCGTGTGCGTCTTGATCGCAGCGTGATAACGATGAGATGCCCCCCTCATGCAGGCGCCAAGGTAGCCATGCGGGCGTGCGTTCACGTGTGCAGAGCATGCGTGTGTGTAAAGAGCGCTTGGCCTGGTGCGCTTGTGTGTTTTGATCGCAGCATGAGGCTGATGAGAGCCCCCCTGATTGAGGCGCCGATGCAGCCGTGATTGCGTGTGAGCGCGTGCGCGGAGCATGCGTGTGTGCACGGAGCGCGCGGTCTTGAGCGCGTTTGCGTCTCAATCACAGCGTTATACCGATAAAACACCTGATGGAGGCAAACATGCAGCCGTGATTGCGTGTGAGCGTGCGTAGAGCGCGCGTGTGCGAAGGGAGCACGCGGCCTTGGGCGTGTGTGCGTCTTGATGAAAGCATGAGGCTGGCGAGAGGCTCCCTAATTGAGGCGCCAATGCAGCCGTGAGTGTGTGTGTGGGCGTGCACAGAGCGCGCGTGTGAGCGCGGAGCGCGCGGCCTTGAGCATGTGTGCGTCTGAATCAAGGCATGAGGCTGGTGAGAGGCTCCCTGATCACGGCGCCAATGCAGCCGTGTGTGCGTGTGTTTGCGTGCGCAGAGCACGCGTGTGAGCACGGAGCGCGCAGCCTTGAGCGCGGTTGCGTCTCGATCACAGCGTAATACCGATAAAAAAAAAAGCTGACGGAGGCGCCAATGCAGCCGTGATTGCGTGTGCGCGTGCGCGGAGCGTGCGAGTGTGCACGGAGCGTGCAGCCTGGAGCGCGGTTGCGTCTCGATCACAGCGTAATACCGATGAAAAAAAACCTGACGGAGGCGCCAATGCAGCCGTGATTGTGTGTGCGCATGCGCGGAGCGTGCGAGCGTGCACGTAGCCTGGAGCGCGGTTGCGTAGCCTGGAGCGTGGCCTAGAGCGCGGTTGCGTCTCGATCACAGCGTAATACCAATGAAACCCCTGACTGAGGCGCCAATGCAGCCGTTGCTTGCGTGTGCGCGTGCGCGGAGCATGCGTGTGTGTACAGAGCGCTTGCCTGGTGCGCTTGTGCGTTTTGATTGCAGCATGAGGCCTCTGAGAGCCCCCACAGATGGAGGTGCCAATGCAACTGTGGGTGTGTTGTGGAAGTTCTTAGAAGCTTGTGGACCACAATCATTGCTGCTGGCCGTGGACCCATGGGTCCGGTCCGCACGCGAGTTGAGCAGCAGGCGCATGGCGGCCGTTCCAAACAGCCACCACAAGTCAAGGAGCCTGTGAGCCTGTAAGCCTGTGTGCATCAGCATGACTGCCGGATCGGGACGCCTGTGTACCCGTATGCATGGCTGCTGGATTGGCGCGCAGGTGGTCAAGCAGCCGCTGCATGGCGGCTACGTCGTGAAGTATGCTCACACTTCCACTCAACAGGTCAACCAACCAGGAACCAGGTTAAACCTGCAGCGTGCCTGCAGCACAGTTAAAACAAGGTGGAACCAATGTTTAAACCCCGTGACGTTTACCATCGGTTGAGCTACCTTGATGATGAGAGTTTTACCATCTCCTTGCCTCCCTCCACTGCCAACATCTGCTGCTTCTCCTCCACCACCTACCTCCATCTGCTACACCACACCAACAGCACTAGTCTTCTCATGAAGGGGTTTCCTGAGGTTCAAGTCCCACGTCAAACTTCCAAATCTGCAGGGAGCTACAACAACGTCAATGCTTCACGATGCTATAGTTTGACCAACTGTAGCTTCTTGGCGATTCGGTCGAAGCAGATGATACCGACGAATATGGAAAGCCCTTGACGAGTCGAATAATTGAGGACCTTCAAGAGCTCAATTCGGCGTAGAATTGTGGTTTTACTGCGGCCACACTTCCGCCGTTCAAACTTCCGCCGTTCACCGTATTCCGTATCGTGCTTCCTTATACGGAAACACGATACGAAACACGGTAAAAAAAACCCGGAAAACACGGCGTGTTGTGCAACCCTGACAAAGACTAGCATTGAGGGAGTACTGCAGGCCTGGAAGCGGCAGCGAAGGGGGAGGGAGGGGACGGAGCGCAAGCGAGCCCAGGGCACCAGCTGCTACGCCTGCTGCGGCTGCGGCACCTGTATCCGAGAGCGGTCCGGACACGCCCAGCACTCCGGCCCGGCCCCGCCTTGTGCGATTTGCCGTAGTTTTTTTTTTTACAGTTTTGCGCGCCTGGAGGACCCCGGGGCGATTTACCGTAGATACAAGCGCCACCGGACGACGGCGGGCCGCGTGGCCTGCAGCTGCCGGGCCTGCAGGCCTGGTCCCGTCAGCGTGACCAACACGGCGCCGAGGCCTCAAGCGACCAAGCAACGCCACAGGCTTAGGTGCGCGTCAGGTGGCACCATCAGACCCTGACGTTGATGTAGCAGTGTTCACTGTGGCTGATTCAGGGGCATAACCAGTAGCCGATTGATTCGCGGGCTACTGACCTATAAGTCTTTCCCCTAGCGCCGCTGCGTCAAACCTTTATGTTCTTGTAAAAGGGGTGTTGATTCAACTGAAACCCCCAGTTGAAGAGGGTGTGTGAAAGGAACAAGAGCCGAGACAGGCCCTTTAAGTTGAACCAGTGCCTGTGCCGTTTTGCGGGACCCATGGGTTTGGCCAAACAAACAACACATGAATGGCAAGGCGGTGAGTCATCGCAGTTGTTGAACAGCAGTGGTTGACCAGAGGTACTGATACAAGTAACACACACAAGTAACACGGGGTTTCCAGCTAAGCAGGCTACTTTTCTACTAGAGACACCTGCCGATACTCCAGCACACTCAAGTACTAGAGTGCCGCTCCCGGCCGATAGACTACCGCTCCCGCCGGCTAGACTACCCCAAACAGCGGTCTCTGAGAGACATGTCTGGCAAGGAGCATCTAGGAGAGGACCTTCCTCAGGGTCACAGTAGTGGCCTTGTGGCCAGTCAAGCCGGCAGAGCCGACTGGCGCTGACTGGAACGGTCCCCGCCTGGCAGTGCATGGCTGTCCAGCTCTCGTTTGCATGGGCTCAGCCGGCGCCCCATGCCTCATGCATGGCCAGGTCCCACCCTCCAGGGGTGCATGGACGACAGAGTTGTCATGGAGGCTGCCTGAAGACCTTCCAACGCCAGTCACCGGCAGACGAGCGACCCCGAGGATGAGCGCGGTGACGAAACGCTGCGATTGGTGAAGCGGATTTACTCTGTGTTGCCTCGGCGGTCGCCACCGCTGAAGCCGTGATGGTAGCCCGCCTCCACGGGCAGCCATCTTGACCAATGTCTAGCATGCATTGACGGGCGCCAGCTCCTCCGCTCGTCGATCAACTCGTCGAGATCGTGCCGCATGGCGTCCTGCATGGGGGAAGGATAAGGGCCGTCTCCCAGCACGGGCCGCGGCAGCGCCGCGGCTACTCGCCAAGCCATGGCAGCGCCAGGCAAGCCGCTCCTGAAGTGTTCCACCGAGGGGCAGTCTAGCAGGAGCCGGGCCAGTCGTATTTTACCCCGCTCGTCAGCGGCACGGAGATCCTCGTCACCAGCAGCGCCGCATTGCTGGGTCCAGGGCTCGGCGACGAGAACGCGCCTCCGAACTGATACATCTGGAGTTAACTCACCATGCACTTTCAATTTTTGACTGCACAATGGATGTGGCTCGGCAGCAAGGCCGGCCTCCAGCCTCCTCCCGACACTATTTTCTTAAGCTACTGATTCAGCAGCTAGGCGAAACTAGTGGCACTCGCTCTGATTGGAAGACTTTTTCGGACACGGCGTTTGAGCGTGCTCAGGATAGGGTCGGGTGGAGAGCCGTGGTGTACGGTCCGGCTGCCCCTCAGGCGCCGGCCCCTCCACCACGGCGGTCAAGTAGATTGGCAAGCGCCACTTGACCCCCTATCCCCTAGAAGCAGTTAGGACCTATTTTGGTGGCGTCGCACAATAGCTCTCCTTTTTGCTCTGGGACTACACGTCGGCAGGCAGCCGGCTGGTGGCTACCGCCCCTCACAAGTAATTGTTAGGGTCAGAGCTGGACTTGGGTCTAGGCGGTGGTACTAGGACTAGAGGTAGTTTTTGCTGGAAAGCCGATGTAACTGTAACTGCACTTTCAACTAACGTGCGGGCCGGTTGAGCGACTTCTGACGCAGTTTGAAGTTTGCAGTGTACAGTGCGGGGCGAGGGATTCAGCGAGCTGCCTGCAGACTGCTGCCGCAACAAGCCCTGGAGGGGCGGCACAAGCCGGCTTGTGCCCACACAGGTTGCAGCGTGTTGGCGCGCCTGTCGTCAGCCGCGAGCAGACTGCAAGACACACACATTTGACACATCCCCCGTGTAGTCTAGGTTAAAAGTCACGCCCCCAGGTTCTTCGGGCGGGTACATGTAAAAAACTGTAAAAAAAAAACCTGACACATCCCCCAGTTGAGCAGTAGACAGGGCCATCAACACAGTTCAACAGTATTCAACAGGTGCTTCAACAGCAGGCAGCACTACTGATACGGCTGCGGCATCTCTGCTTCCCTGGGAGCGGCCTCAGGCGCGGTGATGTGGCCGCCTGGTAGAGCACACGAGAAGGGTTACACGGAAACCACCTCTCCCTCTCTTTATCTCTCTCTCGTCTCCCGTCTCTCTCACTCTTCATGTCGCAAGAGAAGGGCTTGCCCTCATGCTGGCTGCGGCGTCTCAACCAGGCTGCGGCGTCTCAGCCAGGCAGCTTAGAGGGACATCGACTTTCAATTTTGTCCGAAACACCATTCAACGTCGGACAACGGTACTGACGGGGCGCGCTCTCACGCAGGCTGCGGCGCCGGCTCGTCTCCGCCCCCAGCTGCTGCTGGCGCGGCGTGCGTCGTTGGTGAAGTAACGGCTTGGTAGAGCAGGAATCCGTTTAGGCAGAGGAGCGTGAGGTACGAGATGCCTGTGTGCGCGTGTGTGTGTGCGTGTGCGTGTGTGTGTGCGTGCGTGCGTGTGTGTGCGTGTGTGTGTGTGTGTGTGTGTGTGATTTGTTAGAAGTACAGGCATTGCCGGTGCATGCGGACAGCCTCATGTAATGCTTGGTTGGTTGGTTGGTTGGTTGTGTGGGTGAAGCAGGAATCCGTTTAGGCAGAGGAGCGTGAAGTACGAGATGCCTGTGCGTGTGTGTGTGTGTGTGTGTGCAGGCATGTGCGTGTGCGTGTGTGTGTGTGTGTGTGTGTGTGTGTGTGTGTGTGTGAAGCAGAAATTCGCTTAGGCAGAGGAGCGTGATGTACGAGTTGCCTGCATGCGTGTTTGTGTGCGTGTGTGCGTGTGTGTGTGTGTGAAGCAGGAATCCGTTAAGGCAGAGGAGCGTGAGGTACGAGATGCATGTGCGTGTGTGTGTGTGTGTGCGCATGTGTGTGTGCGTGAGTGTGCGTGTGGTCTTTCACCCCAATCTTAACCTGAGGCGTTTTCTTTGGCGAAAGAGTGTGAACATGTCGATTTTCACACTTTTCGGGTCGAACTGCGCGAAATCCCAACCCGCAGCGCCAATTCGAATCAGCCGACATCAACCCGGTGTTGCAGGTTTGCGGGTTGCAGGTTGGCCAACGGAAACAGTGATACACACGCACGCACTCACGCACGCACGCACTCACTCACGCACGCACGCACGCACGCACCCATACACACACACACTGACACACACACACACACACGCACCTATCAGCACGTCCTTCGTCAGAACGGCGGTTGTGTACACTCTTGCAACGTTGCCGAGCACGTTCAGCAGGCATGTGAATCGGGAGAGCAGCCCTGCACGTGTGTGTGTGTGTGTGACGTGGAGGGTGTGTGTGGCCGTGTGTGTGTGTGTGTGTGTGTGTGTGCGTGTGTGTGTGTGGGGGGGGGGCTGCTCCATCCAACGCATGCTAGTACCTTAGTGCCGCTTTGCCTTTGCGGGGTTCCGCTAACGGCCAATTTATTTAGAATTTATTCGCCTTTGCGGGAGGGTTTTCGACTTAATTTCGACATTGCGCTGCCGTTGCGGCGGCGTTTTGCAGGCCTGTAGAGTGTTGATCCGGGTTCAAATCTCACAGGGC
>VFSX01000720.1:35000-40000 GCA_016618255.1 Chlamydomonas sp. UWO 241
TTGGCTCTCAGAACCGTGCGTAGTAGTTCTCTGCGGTTCGTCACAACTGGGGACTGTGCTGGGGGGCTGTGTGTGCAAGCCTCAATGGCTGCAGTTTTGGGGGGTTTGTGTTTTTACTCAGGGTCTAGGCGTTCCCGTTGTGTTATGCATTCGACGACGACGACGAGAGCACCGTAAGCCAGGCACCACACTCAGCCCTGAAGCACCCTAGTTCCCCTAGTTGTACAACTCACACCAGATGGGCCTGTGTACAAGCCGTGAAAGTTGTCAGGATCCTGGTAACCACTTGCCGCTGGGGGGAGGGGGGAGACGGCGAAGGAGGCATTCCTCAACAGACCCCTGAGGGTGTGTGTGAGGGAGGTGGCGCCACACACGCGCGGTGGCGGGTGTGGTGTGGCCGCTGAGTAGAGTGCTGCGGCTGGTGCCACGCTGCGGCCTTTTTGGGTTAGTTGGGGGTGGGCCTTCTTGGTCCCTTCATGGTCCTGGCTTTACAGCTGGTTATACCTGAGGCCTGCCTCTGACTGTTTCAGGGCTGAGTGTGCTGCCTGGCTGACGTGCTGCTTGCTTGGTGCCCGCCGCCGCGTGTGGGTGGCGCTGCCGTGGCCCCCCCCCCCTTTTTGACTTTTGGCAAGGCTCCTGCTTTGATTGATCCTGCTGGAACTCTGGAACTGATTGTGACCGCCTGCCTGTGATTGTAAAACCCTCTTGTTGTTGTTGTGGTCCTCAAAGCAGTCATACTTCACGACGTAGCATGCATGCTATGAAGCGGTTGCTCGACCACCCAGCAGCCATGCATACAGGCACACAGGACAATCCAGCGGCCATGCTGATGCACACAGGCACACAGGCTCCTTGACTCCTGGTGGATGTTCGGAACGGCCACCATCCCTACCACATTCCCAACGCCGACGCCGACGCTCAACGCACGCTCACACACGCAATCACGGCTGCATGCATTGGCGCCTCCATCGGGGGCCTCCTATCTGCCTCACACGCTGGTAGGCTGGCGCTTGCGAAAACTCCCGGGCCCTCCTAGTACAGCCCCTTTCGATACAACTGCGAGACCTCGCGGGCTCTTCTAGTAGAGCCCCCCTAGACGTCTAGGCCTTAAACCACGCCCAGGGGGTCCTTTGGTACGCGCACGTGTAAAACCTGTAAAACCAGCCCCCTTCGACTTCTAGCCTAGGCCTGCCCTCACGCCCTGGGGTCTTTCGGGCGCATGTAAAACCTGTAAAAACGACCGCAACGAGGGGCCCATATGGGCCCATATGCATATGTTTGAGTAAGGCCAGTCACAGCCACGGCTATCGCGGCAACGGGAGCCGATTCCCCGCTGCGCCAGCTGCTCGACTCGTTTATGCTGTGGCAGCGCTTGGTGGGGAGGTCAAGGAGCTCGAGCTCCTTGACGCGAGCTCGCGTGCGCACATGCTGCTGACAGCGCTGCTGCCACTGCCGCCGCCGGCGGCGCACACCCAAAGCTGCGCGTGCGTGCTGTCCTGTGCGTGACGTCCTGTGTGAGATCAGTGATACACTCTGTGATTGTGGATACTGATGGTTGAAGTATTTGTCACGTTTTCACGTTTTTCAATGGATACTGCCATTGACTGGAAACTGATGTGATGCATGCTACAGTCGAGACACCTCAATTAAGGCGCATACCACCCTAAACCCTAAACGACTGCGCTCAGCACTTAGTGCCCGGCACGTAGCTAGTGGTAGGAGATCCCCCCACTCGGTGTGGGTATGGCAGACCACCCTTCGCACCAACCAGTGCCAACTACACAGAGCATGGGCGCCCCCGCCAGGTCCCCTACTGCAGCGACAGAAAATGCTTGCTGAAGTAGGTGTGTGCATGTGAACGGGAAACGGGAGGCAAGTGGGGCCTCGCAAAACACACAGGGTGCAGCTGCACACACGTGCGGATTCGGACGCTGCTGCGTATGTGCAGCTGCATGTGTGCAGCTGCGTATGTGCAGCTGCGTGTGCGTGTGTGCAGCTGTGTGTGTGCAGCTGCGTGTGTGCAGCTGCGTGTGCGTGTGTGTAGCTGCGTGGGTGCAGTTGCAGTATTTGCTCGTTGATTGCAACATCCAAGCCTTGTGAGGGGGGCTGGAGTTGGGCTGGAGTATCACCCATTATCGGGGTTTCAGGGGTTTCAGGGGTTTCAGGGATTTCAGGGTTTTCAGGGATGCCTGGGGGTACCCAGGTTTAATCCCATCTGGGTTAGTCCCAGGTTGGTCCCATCATGCGGTTTCCTTCTTTGAAGCTTGAACATGTGAGGCGTGATCGATAGCCCGGTATAATGGCTACATACAGGTCGCGTTTTCAGCCAAAACCATGCAGTGTAGACGGTCGCACGTGTGGGGAAGGTGCGGCCCAGTGGGGGGGGGGTTGTATCGGGACTGTGCTTGAACATGTGAGGCGTGATCATGTAAAAACGCCACGGCGTGACATGAACACTCGGAATTGATTCGGAATGCCAAGTAGCACCCGGGCGGGCGGGATGGGTTTCTCCCAGTCTCTCAGCTGTGGGCCAATCACATGCAGCCCATTGCGAGAATCGAAACTAAGAGTCTCACACGTACTCTTTGTGGATGGATGAAGTGGGGAGGTGTGTGTGTGTGAGTGTTTGCGTGTGTGCGTGTCTGTGGGTGTGCGGGGACTGTGAAAGAACAGGCATCCATCCGTGCATCCATCCTATGTCTGTTCTGACACATATGCTCAACAACAACCCTTTCATTTTGACCTTTGGGCCAGGGCCCCGAGGCGGGAGGACCAGAGGGAGTCTCAATTGGCAAGTCTCCATGAGTTTCGGGGCGAGGATTTTTCTCGCAAAGTTGGGCAAAAGTTTCTCTCAAAAGTTGGGTTCCATTCAAAAGGTTGACGTCGCGATCACACGGAGCCTTGTCCCAGATGGGAGCTGCTGGCTGCTCGGCGCGCAGACACTGACATTGTGCCGGGCGACATGGTAAGAAACTAATCACACCAGACCTGCACAGTGTGACGACACGGCGTCCAACGGAAGCATCGATCACACCCAAGAGCTCATAGACACTGTGCAACAGCCACTCTTTTGGCAGGCTGGCGCGCTGCGTGGCCTTGCGGGCTCTACTAGTAGAGCTCCCCTAGACGTGTAGTCCAGGCCTTCACATACGCCCCGGGGTCCTCCGGGCGCGTACCTGTAACACCTGTAACAACAGCCGCTCTTGTGGCTGTAAGAAAGGATGACGCATGACATGTGCGGCGCTGTGGCACAGCGTTAGGAGGAGGCAGGTGAAATTAGCCTGAATGAGCACAGGGTTGGACTAGCCCAAGTTATGCTATTGGGAACGGTACCCCTCCTGCGTGGCTGTCTGCGCCCCCCCTCCCCCTTCTTGAACTCTCTCTGCAACTGTGCGTGCGCACATGCCCTCCTAGGGGGCACATAGCCAGAGCGCTCTGGTAGGCGGGCGCGCTGCGTGGCCTTGCGGGCATAGCAGAGCCGCCCTAGACTTGCAGTCTAGGCCGTAACTCACGCCCCGGGGTCCTCCTGGCGCGTGCGCAAACACCCTGTGAAACCTAAGCCGCGGCGAGCCCCCCGACGCTGACGTGGCGCCGGGGGCGCAGATCCCTGGGGAGCTGGCGCTCTGCGTGGCCTTGCGGGCTCTACTAGTAGAGCTCCCCTAGGCGTGCAGTCTAGGCCGGAACTCACGCCCCGGGGTCCTCCGGGCGCATGCATGTACAGCCTGTAAAACAGTGGTCCCTGGGAAGGATTTCAGCAATTCGTTTTTTGCCGGCTCCAGCAACTTTGACCGCTCATACCAGGCACAATACACAGCGTGTATTCATGCATTGCACGCCGTTGTGCTGCTCTCGGCAAGAGCTTTCCAACGCACCGCTCTATGCCCTCTCCCACTAAGTGGGGGGTGGTTTTCTGGGGAATGGAAAATCCGGCTCGGAGCGGCATACGGCTCGCATGGGAATCACTGCTGTGAAACCTAAGCCACAGCGAGCCCCCGACGCTGACATGGTGCCGGGGGGCGCAGATACATAAGCAATTTATTTTAAATTATCATTAATATTAAAAAACTACATCGGGGACGACACCGGGACATCAGGAAACGCCCCGATAACCTACACCCCGGTGGGTGCAGGCGGTTGGAGGCTTGGCGCGCCACGCCGGAGACTCGGCCCACTTTTTATTGCTCTTGTTTCAGTTATAGTTTCATTTTTCTCGTCTTCTTCACCGTCGCGGCTGTTCCGGGCCCCGCCAACGCACGCCCATCAGGCATGGCAGGCCTAAGAGTCGGGCGGGTGTCAGGTGTGCATGCGTGTGTGTCTGTGTGCATGTGTGTGTGTGTGTGTGTGCGTGTGTGCGGTTTCCTAGCCCACCGGTCTACGATGAGGAGACCGCCCTAGGACAGCTTCCCGATGGGGATCAAGGGGGGGGGGGGAGCCGGGGCATCTCGGCGCCCCCGGGGGGGAGGGGGGCCGGCCGGGCCGGCCGGATAAGAAGCGGAGTCCAGGGGCACAGCCCCCGGAGACATAATGACAGCCTGGAGAGCGCTCAGGAAGCTCCCAAAGAAACTCAGAGATTCTCGGAGGCCCTCTCCAGGAGAACCGGCAGCCTGGCAGCCCCCGAGGAAGCCCCTGGTGTGTGCATGTTCCTTGCGTGGGAGCGCCCATCACAGCCGCGGCTGTTGGCCCCACTCCGGGTACGACCCCTGGTCCAGACTGGTCCAAGCCGGTCCAAACGGGTCCAGGCTGGTCCAGGCTGGTCCAGACGGTCTGGAACGGGTCCAAGTGGGTTCCTTGATGACCAGGTCTGGACCGCCTGGACCAGCTCTGGACCAGGGGCTCCTGGACCAGCCTGGACCAGCTCTAGACCGGCTCTGGACCAGTCTGGAGAGGGGTTGTGCCCGGAGTACCCTGGCACAGCAGCCACGCCGCCGCGCGCCGCACACACACGTAGCGCCAGTGTGACAGCAATGGGCCGCTGGTGCTGGCCCGCAGACCAACTCGCC
>VFSX01000720.1:45000-53546 GCA_016618255.1 Chlamydomonas sp. UWO 241
CATTCTTCTTGGCAGCCAGCAGGGCGGCTGCTGCCCGCGTTGCGTTGGCAGTGGCAGTCGCAGTGGCGATGGCGATGGCAGCGAGGTCCTCCAGGGTGGGAATCGCAGGTCGGCCGTCGTCCTTGGCAACCACCAGCGTCGCAATCGAAGAGCGGCCCTCAAACTCGTTGGCAGCCAGCAGCGAGGCAGCGGCCATCGTGGCGGTGGCAGTGGCAGTCGCAGTGGCGATGGCGATGGCAGCGAGGTCCTCCAGCGAGGGAATGGCAGGGCCGCTGTCCTCCTTGGCAACCGCCAGTGTCGCAATGGAAGAGAGGCCCTCAACCTTCTGCTCGGAAGCCAGCTCGGCAGCGGCCAGCGTGGCGATGGCAGCGAGGTCCTCCATCGAGGGAATGTCAGGGCGCCCCCCCTCCGCAGCCGCCACGCTGCCCATGGCACCACTGGCCCTGCCCTGTCCCCTGTGTGCTGCACATGCCGTCGTCGTGATCGTGAAGTACTCGTCGTCCTCGCACCCACCCGCGGCAAGGCAGCCTTCGTCCTCTGCCATCAGCGAGGTGGACTGCAGTTGGGCGAAGGACGCTGATGTCACCCACTCTGGGCTGTGCACGTCGGAGAGCCGGTCGAGGCCGATGAGGGGCTCGGGCATCGAGAGCGGTGCGGGCGCGAGGGGCGCGGACGCCATCGGTCTTCTCAAGCCTGCGGTGCGAGTTGTTGCAGGTGTTTTTCAGCTGTTGCTGGATCGCCCCAAGACCCACAAGCAGATGAGCACTTGGGTGACCTGAACTGACGACGACGACGACGGACGACGCTTTTAGCGTTCCAAGGCCATGTGCCTCTCTGTGTTCGGTGGTGCAGGCAAGGTGGGTGCCTCCTAATCCTCCTACCGTGAAATGGAGCGCATCTCTAGCAGCAGAGCAGCAAGCAACACGCGAACCACGCCCGGCACAGCACGGGAGCGGGGGTGGCGTGCGTGCACACTTGTGAAGAGAGAGTGAACAACTGTCGTTGCATGCAGAAAGGTGCGCCCGCTGCTCACCTCACACGCCTCCTCCACGGACCTGCCCTCGAAAACGTTCTCCTCGTGCGCTTCCTAGCCTGATCGAGTAGGGAGCTTCAAAGAGCTGTTCGCGTTCGGCGGTGCGGCCGTCGCAACACGAGGTGCGCTGCCTTCAATTGTTGATGCAGTAGGGGGGGAAGGGACAGGGATAGCGAGCAAGTGGCCACAGCAAGTGTTGCATGTGGACCTCAGGCCTGAGTTCAGGTCACTCCAAGTGTAGGGGTGTGACCAGCCTGAGGACCGCATGTATCAAAGCGAGGGTGCGGGAAGTGGAGGGGGTTCACGCACGCGTGAGCATAGAAAGTGGCATGTGAGCATGTTTGCGCGCGTGATCACGCTCATGAGTGTGCGTGCCCGTGTGCGCGTGTGCGTGTGTGCGCTCGTGCGTGCGTGTGCGTGTGTGCGTGCGTGTGAGTGCATAGAAAGTGGATGTGGTTACTCACCACAACCACTGGTGGTTGAAATCCACTCACCCACATCCAGATGTGCAGCGTAGCGCCCGTGACCTCACCACGTGGCCCACAACCTGGAATCCTCCCATAAGAAAAGGGCCTATATTTGAGATAGATCTTCATCGCTCGACATTTGACGTCTGCTACGCTACCACATTCCCAACACCTGAGGCGCCGCATTTACTTGCGTGGAGCAGGCGATCGGCGCACCTGAGGCGCCGCCATGGGCGTGATTGATCCCGCCTGCCTGAGGCGCCCACCACTGCCTGCCTGAGGCGCACCCCCGTCCGCCTCTGATGTGATGACCGCATTCACTTGCGCGGATCAGATGAAGGGGCTGTGGTAGGGCTGGTACTCGCAGCAGAGACTGCGCCGGCCTCATTACAAGCAGTCACTTCCTGCTTTACCACAGCCCTATCGTCTGATCTGCGCAAGTGAATGCGGTCATACCGCCCGAGGCGTTCGAGGTGTGCCTCAGGCGGTGGTGGGCGCCTGATCCGCGCAAGTAAATGCGCCGTCTGAGGCGCTGCCTCAGGCGTTGGGAATGTGGTAGGGTCTCTCCACGATCCGGAGTCCCTCATCAGGGGACCAGGAGCAGGCGTGTCGAGTCTGTAGAACCGCCCCTCCTTTCCCATGCAGCGCAAGCGCGCCACGTCAACACAACTGCCCGCCAGCTTCTACACCACAATCGCGACGACGACCGTGATGTCGTCCATCTTTCCGCCCCGTGGAAACACGCGGCTGAGCATTCCTAGGAGGGAGGGCTCCTGTGTGTGTGTGTGTGTGTGTGTGAGCGTGTGTGTGTGTGTGTGTGCGCGGCGCACGGCTGAGCATGCCCAGGATGGAGGGCTCCTGCCTGCGTGCGTGCGTGTGTATGTGTGTGTGTGTGCGTGTGCGTGTGTGAGTGTGCGGCGCACGGCTGAGCATGCCTAGGAGGGAGGGCTCCTGCCTGCGTGCATGTGTGTGTGCGTGTGTGTCAGGGGTTTCCTTCCCGATCGGGAAACGAAAAAAGGCGTGCTCACAGGGCGCGAGCCCGATGGTTTTGGGTAGGGTATGTTCAGGAAAAACGATGTGCGGAGGCGAATTTTCCGGGGGAAAGTGTGAAATCGTCGATTTTCACACTTTTTGACGCGATTCTTCGGGCTGCAGCCCCAAATCCCGACGAAACTGGGAAAGCCTTTTCGGGAAAAAAAAGAAAGGATGACTGACCCCAAGGAAACCCCTGGTATGTGTGTGTGTGGCGCATGGCTGAGCATGCCCTGGAGGAAGGGCTCCTGCGTGCGTGCGTGCATGTGTGTGTGTGTGTGCGTGTGTGTCCGTGTGTTTGTGTGTGAGTCAGAGACAGCTTCATCCGTCCTTGTCGCCTGCCGTCACCTAACAGCTGGGCATGCATGGCGAAAACCCCAAAGACCAATGCTGAACCGATGAACCACGATGAAAACCGACGGTCCGGTCTGCCGTCTCCACCGCACACGGCGTGGGCGCGCCCTCTTCGTCCCCCGCCGCCACACCACATACTGCTGGGCACGCACGGAAAAAACCCGGACTATAACTGGAATAAAGACTCGTTTTAAACGGTTTGATGATGATGGATGTTACAGGTTTAAAACCCGATGAAAACCCACCGCCTGGTCTGCCGTCTCTACAGCCCATGGCGTGCGCGCGCCCTCGTCGCCTGCCGCCGCCGCAGCAGACGCCACCAAGGATCGGGCCCAATGCATGCATGGCAACAACACAATAACACCGATTTAATCCGAATGAAACCGCAATATCGTACACACGCTTAGCCTTCGCGAATATGTATAGTTTTTCAACCCTCGCGCAAAGCTGGAAACGTTTCTTTGCGATTTTGGACGTCAAATTGACTGAAAACGACGAAAACGACCCCCGCAGACAATGATTTTCCTACTCCCCCGCGAAGGCTGAGCGCGCGCACGGTACACCCACCGCCCGGTCTGCCGTCTCTACGGCCCACGGCGTGCGCGCGCCCTCGTCGCCCGCCGCCGCTGCCGCAGACGTCACCAGGGATCGTGCAAGTCCGGCGGCGGAGGCGGCGGTGGGAGAGCCGCCAATGCGCGACGCATATGCGGCAACCTGTGGGTGTGAGCGAGAGAGAGTGTGGGTGAGATAGCGGAGAGACAGCGTGTGTGTGAGTGTGAGAGTGTGTGTGTGTGTGTGTGTGTGTGTGTAGACGCCACCAGGGATCGCGCAAGTCCGGAAGCAGAGGTGGCCGTGGGTGAGCCGCCGAGACGCGACACATATGCGGCGACCTGGGGGATGGGGAGGTGTGTGTGTGTGTGTGTGTGTGTGTGTGTGTGTGTGTTGCGAGGCCGGCAGCCGAGGCGGCGGTGGGAGAGACGCCGAGGCGCGACACATATGCGGCGACCTGGGGGATGGGGAGGGGTGTGTGTGTGTGTGTGTGTGTGTGTGTGTGTGTGTGTTGCGATGCCGGCAGCCGAGGCAGCGGTGGGAGAGCCGCCGAGGCGCGACGCATATGCGGCGTCCTGTGGGATGGGGAGGTGTGTGTGCGTGTGTGTGTGTGTGTTTGTGTGTGTGTGTGTGTTGCGATGCCGGCAGCCGAGGCGGCGGTGGGAGAGACGCCGAGGCGTGACGCATATGCGGCGTCCTGTGGGAAGGGGAGGTGTGTGCGTGTGTGTGCGTGCGTGCGTGTGTTTGTGTGTATACGTGTGTGTGTCGAGGCCGTCAGCAGAGGCGGCGTTGGGAGAGACGCCGATGCGCGACACAAATGTGGCGACCTCAGGGGTGGGGAGGTTTGTGTGTGTGTATGTGCATGCGTGTGTGTGCGTGTGTGTGTGTTTGTGTGTGTGTGTGTGTTGCGATGCCGGCAGCCGAGGCGGCGGTGGGAGAGACGCCGAGGCGTGACGCATATGCGGCGTCCTGTGGGAAGGGGAGGTGTGTGCGTGTGTGTGCGTGCGTGCGTGTGTTTGTGTGTATACGTGTGTGTGTCGAGGCCGTCAGCAGAGGCGGCGTTGGGAGAGACGCCGATGCGCGACACAAATGTGGCGACCTCAGGGGTGGGGAGGTTTGTGTGTGTGTATGTGCATGCGTGTGTGTGCGTGTGTGTGTGTTTGTGTGTGTGTGTGTGTGTATGTGTGTGTGTGTGTGTGTGTGTGTCGAGGCCGTCAGCAGAGGTGGCAGTGGGAGAGCCGCCGAGCCGCGACACATATGCGGCGACCTTGGGGGTGGGGAGGTTGATGTGTGTGTGTATGTGCATGCGTGTGTATGTGTGAGTGTGCGCGTGTGTGTGTGTGTGTGTGTGTGTGTGTGTGTGTGTCGAGGCAATCAGCAGAGGCGGCGGTGGGAGAGCCGCCGAGACGCGACACATATGCGGCGACCTGGGGGATGGGGAGGTGTATGTGTGTGTGTGTGTGGTCCCCGAGGGACGGATGCAGAGTGCACAAAGACTAAATACAGAGAGGTGCCTGCTAACCTCCGCCGCCAGCGCAGCGTCAAACACGTTGTCGTAGAGGCCCCCTGACATCCTGCCTGGCAACTGTCACCAGGCAGGTTTCCTACCGAATACAGAGAGGTGCCTGCTCACCTCTACCGCCAGCGCAGCGTAAAAAACATCGTCGTTGCGTCCCCCCTCTTGTCATCCAACCTTCACCAGGCAGGTATCCTACTGAATACAGAGAGGTGCCTGCCCACCTCTGCCGCCAGTGCGGCGTCGACAACGATGTTGTCGAGACCATCGCGAAGAGAATACATGTCCGATTGAATTCACCGACGACTGGATACAGAGTGCACACATGCTGGATACAGAGAGGCGCCTGCTCACATCCACCGCAAGCGCAGCGCACAACACATTGGAAGCAAGACCATCACAGACAGATGATCACCATCACAGACAGACTAGATTGAGTACATTCATTGATTTAACAGAGACCCAATGCAGATCCCCGAGGGATGTGTACGGAGTGAGCACAGAGACTGAATACAGAGAGGTGTCTGCTCACCTCCGCCCCCAGCGCAACGTCGAACACGTTGTCGTAGAGCCCGTCGGATCCGAGCACCACAACGTCGCCCCCCCGATTAGGGGAGGCTTGCGGCGGGACGGTGGGGGAGGAGGGTGAGTTTGGGGCGGGAAAAAAGGGGGGACGGGGCCATTTGTGCGACGGGGGATTTTTTGGTTTGCGGTCGCGTTTTTTGTTGTGTGTGTGTGTAGGCGTTTGTGTGTGTGTGTGTGTTGTGCTGCTGTGTGCGTGTACAGTCGGATCCCGAGCACCATAGTCGCCCGGAAAAGGGGAAAAAGCAAGCGTCCCAAAAAAAAAAACACTATAACTGGACAGCATGGATGCGCGGAAGGTGGGGGGAAGGTGAGAGAAGGTGTATGTAAGGGCGTGTCTGTGTGGATGTGGTGGAGCAGCCTTCAAGTACTGTCCATATTGCACGCCTTTGCCGGGGGGGGGGGGGGGACTTGAATTGTTTCATCCAATTGAAAATGTCGTTTTACAACGATTTTAGTCATTTTGGCGCCCAATGTCGCGTTTTTTTACTATTTACATTCGTTTCTCAACTTCGCGGGGGGTGGGTTAGGGCTGGGGTGGGTGATTAAAAAGACAGCTATTTGCAACACGACAAATCGCATACATGTACGGTAGAGTTCCGTAGTGGTGACGAGAAGCATCGCATCTAGGCCTGCCGTGTGATAATCTTTCGCTCGTATTATGCGCGTAGAAGAGGGGGGGGGCACCTCCGCACAAATACCTGTACGTGTGTGCGTCGTGCGCCATGTCAGCACCTGTCAACGCGTTTGGACACTCAATCACACACCCACACCTGTACTTTTGTGTGTCGCACGCTGTGTCAACATCAGCCAGAACCTCTAGGCACGCACACACACACGCACACACACGCACACACCCACACCCACACCTGTACTTTTGTGTGTCGCGCACTGTGTCAACATCAGCGAGAACCTTTAGGCACGCACACACGCACAAACACACACACACACACACACACGCACACACACGCGCACACACACACACACACACACCTGTACTTCGGGCTGTGTTCGCGACCCTGTGAAGTCGAAGGAGCATTCAAGCCAGAAACCTGAGGCCGCACTTCGCCCCCAACCTCCCACCACCCCACCCACCCACCCACGCACACAGACACACACACACCTGTACTTTTGTGTGTCGTGCACTGTGTCAGCATCAGCCAGAACCTCTAGGCACGCAAACACACACACACACGCGCACACACACACACACACCTGTACTTTTGTGCATCTCGCGCTGTGTCAGCGTCGGCGAGAACCTCTGGGCACGCAAACTGGTATGGCATGTTGAATTGGTGCTCCTGCGTGCGTGTGTGTGTGTGTGTGTGTGGTTGTTCGTGTATGATTGGAAACCCGATATACACACATACATACCCAAACAAACTCACACTTAGGAGGCCTCACACAGGCCACACATAGGCCCCCACATAGGCCCCACATGGGCCCCACATAGGCCCCACATAGGCCACACAAACACCCACACCTGCGTTCGCGTCGCAAACACAATCGCGCCGTTGCGCACCACACGCGCGCCGCTGTCCCCTAGGTTAGCCACCTGTGTTGTGTGTTTGTGTGTGTGTGTGTGTGCATGTGTGTGTGTGCATGTGTGTGTGTGTGTATGCTGTGCACCACACGCGCGCCGCTGTCCCCTAGGTTAGCCATCTGTGTTGTGTGTTTGTGTGTGTGTGTGTGTGTGCGTGTTTGTGTGCTGCGCACCACACGAGCACCGCTGTCCCCTAGGTTGGCCACCTGTGTGTTGTATGTTGTGTGTGTGTGTGTGTTGCGCACCACACGAGCACCGCTGTCCCCTAGGTTGGCCACCTGTGAGTGTTGTGTGTGTGTGTGTGTGTGTGTGTGTTGCGCACGTTCCCCCGGCTACCAAGCGCCCCCACCTCCTTCACCCACGCCACGAGCTCATCGCGGCCACCTACAACTGCTGCACCCTCTGGGGTGCAGCAGATGGCTCACGCTTCAACCCCATGGCACACCCACTTGCTCTCGCCAAACACCTCGCACACCTCCCACATCCGACATATGCGGCCTCCAAGAGGTGCGGCACCCCGGCTCCGGTAGCCAGCCGCTCGAAGAGAATGGCTACCACTTCATCTGGTCCGGTGGGACCAAACACACCCACGGCGTCGGCGCCCTCCTCAGCCCTGACACCGCCAAGCTCCTCCTCAAAGAGGGCGGCTACGCCGCACTCAGCGACCGCATCCTCGTCCTACGCTTCCGCCCCGCCGGCGCCCCTCCATTCACCGCAGTCATCGCTTACGCCCCCACAGACGCCGCGGATGACGCAGTCGCCAAGGACGCGTTCTACGAACAACTCCACCGCGACGTGCTCTCCCAAACCCCCTCAAACCCCTTCCTTTTGGTCCTAGGCGACTTCAACGCCAAGCTCACAGCGGCATCCCCCGACGCCCACCCGTCGGTGGGTCCGTACGCCTGCCCCCCCCTCCACCGCCCCTCCTCCTTCTTCCCTCCCTACTCCCCCCTTGCCGGGTTCCACCACAAACCTGGCATCAGCGACAACGGCCACCGGCTTCTCGACCTGTGTGCCGCCCACAATCTTGCCGTCACCTACACCTTCTTCCCCCACCCCCCGGGTTCCTGGTACAGCAACACCCAAAAGGATTGCAACATCCCAGACTACATCCTCGTCCGCCGCCCTCACCTGGGCTCCGTGCAAGACGTGCGAGCACGACGCTTCAAGACCCGGGGACTTGACACCATCGCCCGCTCTGACCACGCCCTTGTCACCGCGCGCATCCTCTTCCGCTTCTCCAGAGCCTGGAACATCACCCACTCCCGCCGTCCTCCTCCGCCCTCCCGCAATTTCACCGACCTGCTCCGAGACCCTGACACGCGGCTCCACTTCGCGGCAGCAGTCGAGGAGGCCCTCGCCACCCTTCCCCCTTCCCCGACCCCCCCCACCCTGGACCAGATGACGAGCCACCTCACCGCGGCCATCCAATCAGCGGCCAGATCCACCCTTGGCCCCCGCCCACGCGAG
>VFSX01000748.1:0-47293 GCA_016618255.1 Chlamydomonas sp. UWO 241
GGGTAGCGCGCACGTGTGCCCAGAGGTAGTGGGAGAGGGAGGGGCTGCATAGTACAGCGCGCACAGGTGGGGGGGTGAGTGGCAGCGGGTCTAGTGCGTGCGTGGGCATCCCTGAGGAGTGCGACCGCATGCACACGCCTGCTGGGCGCGCCATGCAGTTCGCCCACGCATGGAGTGCGGGGCAGGTCATGCGCGTGAACCCGTCTGCAGCGTCGGCAGCCGCTTGGGCGTGCATGGTCAGGTGGGGGGAACTGCGTAGGGGTGGGAGCATGCACACGGTGGGTGGCCATGCAGACGTGAATGCATGGCAGCCCTCCCCCCTGCCTGATGCGCACGCATCCCAGGCCCACAACCGCGTGCATGGTTCGGTGTGACAACCACGCACCGTTGATAGCGCAACGCGCGCAGGCCGCGGGGCGTACAACGTCACGTCCTGCATGTAGCCTTCTCGGTCGCCTCCTGCCCAGCCCCCCGGATGACGATGACCGTAGTTGTCACGGGAAGGCACGGCTCAGTGGGGGCTCTAGTAGCTGAGAGCCAGGTTCATTAAGTCTGGCGACTAGAGTGCACTGCTATGCCCGGTGCCTTGGCCTGTGATTAGCCTACAGTAAGGAGAAGCCCTTAACAGCTTACTGTGTGCTCCAAGGGTGGCGGAGTGGGGGTTGCGGCAGTGATGCTATGCACGCGTGGAGGACGGAGGGGCCGATGCAAGCAGGGGGACGAAGGGGAAGATGTAGCGCGCAGAGGTTGACGACGTGTCTGGGCCTTCACTGCTGGATGGGCTGGCTCGAGTCGAGGGACGGGGGCGAGGTGCGAGAACAGTTGTTACAGTTTGTAGCAGCGATTCTCCAAAGGGTTCTAAAGAAGTGCCAGAAGGCCCGCTTCTTATACAAAATAATCCGCCAGCTTCTGCAGCTACCGCAGCGGATTATCCTCCGCGGAGGATTATCCTCCGGAGGATTATCCTCCGCGTAGTGCACTTGCACGCGGCGGAAACGCCTATCATAAATCAGGCATGCGTGTAAAGCTCAAAGGCTCGTGACACTGCTCCGTGTCACTGCCGCTGAGCCCCCTTGCATGCACATACCATTCTGCATGCATGCTAGTAAAGCTCAAGGGCGCGTGACACTGCAGCTTTGACGCCCCGCACAGAAACGCCACCTCACCTCGACCCGGCACACGCGAGCCTCGCCGCGGGGCGTTGACACCATGATTATACGGCCATGCATGACCTCGCGCGGGCTAAAGAGCTCGCTTACACAGTGATCAGCAGAGCAAGTCAGGTGTTGGCACCTCACACCAGCAGGGTTGCACGGGACGTACGTATTTCGGGTCTGGAGCGTACGTACGTACGTATTTTTTGGAAATACGTACGTACGCTGGCCGTACGCGCGCGAAAATCGGGCCGCAGCACTATACGCCTTTTACTTATAGTACCACACAAAAATGACCATAGCACCCTCATTTCTCCACAGATTGGAACCGTTCGACATGAATTGGAGAGCTGGTAGCAAGGGCTGTCCAAGAAACATGCTGGGATGCATCACGCATAGCGTGGTGGGTCACACGTTCACACAACAACGTGGCTTCCTCCCCCTTAGCCGCCCCCCCCCCTTAGCCTCCCACCCACGCGCTGCTCGTGGGCTTGGAGCCGAGCCATGGCGGACGAGGTGTTGGTGTTCGCCAAGCCTGGTGATGCGAGGCAGTTCTTCATCGATGAGGGAGGCAAGCTGAAGTGCACGCAGTGCAACGAGAAGTACGGGTCGTCGACCTCGCCCACGAGGATGATGGCGCACCTCGCGGGGGCCGAGTATGCCAAGGCCGCTGGGATCGGCGGCTGCAAACCTGTTAACACCCCTGGCAACATCCTGAAGAGCGTCGAGCGTCGCAAGGCGGCCGTGAAGTTTCTCCAGGGAAGCCAGAAGGAGAAGGCGGCGAAGGCGCAGGAGAAGGAGGTCCGCATCACCGTGAACGGCACGGCAGCCCCAGGTGGGGGTGTGGGGTGGCTGCAATGCGCGCGCCAGCAGTGCAGCATGGATGCCCAGCAGGTGTGATACACCACCTCCAGTAGATGTGCGTTTGTGCCTAGAGCCTGTGCCACACGCGCGCGCGCGCATGCATGCATGCATGCGTCGATGCATGCATGCGCCATGAAATGCGCGGCCAGTTCATGCAATGACGTCTCCCCCCTCTTCCCCCCCCCCTGCGCAGGCGGCTTGCACCTCTACTACAACAACAACACCGCCGACGCCGCCACGATGGCTGTGGTCATGTTCCTCCTCGAGAATGGCATCGCGTTCAACGTCGTCCGGTCGCCCGCTTTCTTCGAGATGCTGGAGGCTGTGAAGAAGGCGCCTGTGTCCTGGAAGGGGCCTACGTACAACGCTGTGCGCACCAACCTGCTGGACAAGGCGCACGAGCACGTGCAGGACCTTATGAGCGCGTCCGGCGTCGACACCGAGGTCGAGATCTTCGGCACGCGTGCGTGTGTGCGTCGACATGGGTGCGTGTGCTTCAGCACGCGCGTGTGTGGAGTGCCGCGCCGCTGCGAGCGCCGCGCCACGCCGCTGCCCGGCCGAGCGGCACAGGAGGGAGGGGAGGATCGAGTGCGTGTGTCGAGCGGCCGCTGCGAGTGCGCCGCTGAGCCGTTGCGCCACTGCACCGCTGCTGCCGTCACGCGTGTGTTTGTGTGTGTGTGTGTGTGTGTGTTTGTGCGTCGGCACGCGTGCGTGTGTGCGTCAACACGCGTGCTTGTGCTTCAGCACGCGCGTGTGTGGAGTGCCGCGCCGCTGCGAGCGCCGCGCCACGCCGCTGCCCGGCCGAGCGGCATAGGAGGGAGGGGAGGATCGAGTGCGTGTGTCGAGCGGCCACTGCGAGTGCGCCGCTGCGCCGTTGCGCCGCTGCGCCGCTGCTGCCGTCACGCGTGTGTGTGTGTGCGACGGCACGCGTGCGTGTGTGCGTCGACACGCATGCGTGTGCTTCAGCACGCGCGTGTGGAGTGCCGCGCCACTGCGAGTGCCGCGCCGCGCCGCTGCCCGGCCGAGCGGCACAGGGGGCCGGGGGGGAAGTCAAGTGCGTGTGTCGAGCGGCCGCTGCGAGTGCGCCGCTGCGCCGCTGCTGCCATCACGCGCGTGTGTGTGTGTGTGTGTGTTTTGCGTCGGCACGCGTGCGTGTGTGCGTTGAAATGCGTGCGTGTGCTTCAGCACGCGCTTGTGTGGAGTCCCGCGCCGCTGCGAGTTCCGCGCCGCGCCGCTGCCCGGCCGAGCGGCACGGGGAGGGGGGGGGGGAAGGATCGAGTGCGTGTGACGAGCGGCCGCTGCGAGTGCGCCGCTGTGCCGTTGCGCCGCTGCGCCGCTGCTGCCGGCACGTTTGTGTGTGTGTGTGGGGGGGGGGGGGGCATCGGCACGCGTACGTGTGTGCGTCGGCACGCGTGCGTGTGCTTCAGCACGCGCGTGTGGAGTGCCGCACCGCTGCGAGTGCCGCGCCGCTGCGAGTGCTGCGCCCGGCAAGCTTGTGCGTGTGCGTCGGCACGCGTGTGTTCCCCTCCCTGGGGACCCTGCCACCGGGAAGCTGTATCAGACCGCTTGTGTTTGTCTGGTCTACTTGCGATCCACCCAGGCATAATCTAATTTAAAGCAAAAAGAATGGTTGCTACTTGGGGTATCGAAGCCCACCCTACACCTCGAGTATTACAGCACACCACATGCTGAGAAGCATAACGCTGTACACCTTCAGCGTTCGTGTAATCATAAACCCCTAAAACAGCAAGTAAGGCTTCCCTGCCGCTGCTGCCATAAAATACAAAAACACAAAAACAATTCACAGTTGACAAGCGCATGCCATTGGGCGTGCCCCCGGAAGTGAGACCCATGAGCCTGTGGCGCAGGGCAAGGCAGTGGCGCAGGGCAGGCCAGGGAGTTACATCCGTTGTTGTGTGCACCGTTGTGAGCGCGCGCGCGTGGTGCTGCAGCAGAACCCCAGGCCCACCCCCCTACTGCCAGTGCACTGCTGCAAACGAACAGTGATCTGGATGGCTTTTGTAACAAGCTTTCCAACGCAAGTGGAATGGTTCCAATCCAAGCACAGGAGCGTGAGTGATTACCGTTTTTTGTTTTTCAAGTAAACGGCGTCTAGTGCTGCGTACAGGGCGTACGTATATACGCTCCCTCACGTGCGTACGTACGTACGTACGTAGGAAAAATACGTACGTTCGCGTACTCACGTACCGTGCAACCCTGCACACCAGACACTCGCGCGGTCACCAACGATGCTGCCATTGTTTTTTAAGGGGTGCCAATGTACCATACAGATGCTGTATGGGGCGGAGGCTGTCGGGGATGCACTGTGCGTGGAGTCCAGGCGCTCGAACCGTAGTCTCACACACCCACACCCTGCTGTCACGGGACGTCACCTCTAGCTAAGCTTGCTGTGTAGGGCGGGGCCCATAAGAACCCCACGGCTAAGGCTAGGTCTGTGTCCGTGAGCTGCTAAGCGTGAAGAGTCCTCCACGGGTGGGTTCACGCACTAGCGGACGGGGGTGAGGGTGCGCTAGCTCTCCGAGCTATTGCACAGCGGAGGACGGAGGAGACGCAGTGCAAGCAGGGGAACGGAGAGGACTACGGTGCCGCAGAGGATGGCAGTAGTCCGGCTCGCTGCGTTGGCTGGCTGGCTTGGTCGAGGGACGAGGATGGATTTTTTTACAGTTTTTACACGTACGCGTCCGGAGGACCCCGGGGCGTGAGTTAAGGCCTAGACTACACGTCTAGGGGAGCTCTACCAGTAGAGCCCTCAAGGCCACGCAGCGTGCCAGCCTACCAGGGAGTCAGAAGTAGTAGGTTGCTGTAGCAACTGAGTAGGCAAAAGGAACTAGTTGTATCAGTAGCACTCTGACAGTACAAGTATACAGCATATACAAGTAAGGCGAGTAGTTTGTGACATTCCCCCCTTAGATAAAGACCCTTCCATCAAGACAGAGCCCATATGTCTTTCGTTGTGGATTCCAGGCCTTTCACCCTTGGGAAAACTAATGCTCTCGCTGCGGATCGAACCCACGCTTCGTAGCGTTTTTGGGTTGCACCTTAGGACCTCTGTGGGCCTTTCTGGGCCTTTCTAAGGGCCACGACCGAAACCACTGTTGTTGCCACCAAGAGAGAAACACGCTTTCACTGCGAATCGTCGCGTTCAGTCTTGCATCTCTAGGTCAGAAATGGGGTTTTACCGTTCACTTTTTGCGGGCGCGCCTGACATTTCAGACGGGACCGCGCTTCATGCACTCCTTGTTGGAGTGCACCGCAATTCGCGACGCGCATGTGCACCTGTGGCATGGCGCGTCGGGTAGGATCTCGCGTAGGAAGTCGAGTGTCACAGCCCAGTTGGCCTTGACGGCGCTGGGGTGTTCGTGATGTAGACCCACGCCTCCGGCGTACGGGAAAATGTTGCGCGGCTGCCACATCATCGCGTGTGCGCCGTCATCAAAGTGCACATTCCGGTCCATGCGACCCTCGGCGACCACCTTGCGCTCACGCGCCCTGGCCTGTGCGGCCTTTTCGGTGGCTGCCAGCTTGACGCCCTCCTCGTCGACGAGGCGGGTCTTGAGCATTGCGTGGCGCGCACATAGCTCGTGCATGATTGGCATTGTTTCCTCGTGCGAAACACGCTTGGAGATATTGGCGTTGACCTTCCTCTCTAAGGTCATGCCCTCGGGGTAGTTGACCTCCTTGGCAAGTTGCCCCCTATCTCCTATGCGGCCTTGGCCAGCTTTGGGGACTTGGGGCCCAGGTTGGACCTGATTTACTTGGGGCCCAGGTTGGACCTGATTTTGTAGCGGGTGGTTTGTCGAGTGGTGCGCGTTCTCATTTCTGTGAGTGCGTCTCGACTCGCCCTTTTTCAACGCATTTTGAATCATGTGCGTAGTTGCTTGCATGTGTGCGATTACGGTCAAGGCAGTCTCCACAAGAGAGATCCACTCTGCCGTCTATTGTGTCGCACATTGTTTGGCACACACCGTTGCGTGTGTGCATGCGGCCAAGGTGCATGCACGGCGGCCGTGGCCAACGTACAAGCTCCTGGCTTGTGTGCATGTGTGTGCCCATGCATGGACAGCACCATAACAGATTCTCTGTTTTAGTTGCAGCACTGCTCTTACTGCTGTTGCAGCTGCGTGTATGCAACAGGATTCTTCCAAATCTGCTGTTGGGGCACTCTCAGGGGCACTTAGTGGCTCTGTTCCCCCATACTCTCGTCCAACTTGACGGTATTGGCGCTGTCTTGCGCTTGTGCGCTCGCTCTACAGCTGGGTTGCGGGCGTAATCGGATTGTAATCCAAATCTAACGCAAATCTGGTGACTCACTGCCCCGGCTCAGTCGCTAGCGCACCGCGGCGTTTGCCGCTTGCGAGACTGATGCCATACGGTAGTAAGGAGTCGGATACGGGGCAGTGGCCTCGTAAGGGCTTGTCCAGGGGTTCGTGGGGTCCGCGGCCTGAGGGTCCGCGGCCTTGCGACCGAGTTGCAGAGGCCCTCGGGGGCTTGCCTTTGGTGATGCGGCCCTAGGGGGCTTGGTTGTACCACATGTGGTGCAGAGGCCCTTGGGGAGTTTGCTTGCGTTCGCAGAGCGCAGATTTTTTGTGATTTTGGGGCCCGTCTCCCTGGCCACTTCCTTGAAGCACCGGGAAACCAATGTAGCGCTCTGGGTCGGTAGACGATAGAGTGCCGGTAGTTGTTACAGGTTGCAGTCTTGTAGACTGACTTGTGACGCCGTAGGCGTACCTATCTCTGGTTTGGACTGCACACTATTGGTATGAACTGTGTGGGAACAGTATGTGACATACCCCCTCCCCTAGAATATGACACCGCCCTCGGTGTCACACTAGTAAAAATATAGAGGGGGGGGCGTACGCCAGCTCTCCAGCGCACTGCACGTTTTTGGGGGGCGTATGCCAGCGCGCCAGCAGCTCTCCAGTTCTCCAGCTCTCCAGCGCTCAGCGTGTTGCGCGTGCGCTCCAGCTTCTTGGCCAGCTTCCTGTCATGAAGCTCCTGGGCAAGTGAAGTAGCTGGTCCGTGTTGTCTCCAGTAGTTGACGTAGTAGTCGGTGTGTTTACGAAGGACCGTATGTAGAGCGTAGGACGCAATTAGTTCTTACCACCAGATCTTTGAACAAATAAGCGACAGGTGTCGCAGACCGCCCCATTTTCCGACACGCCTGGCGGTCTGCTGGCCTGAACCTCCGCATGCGAGACACTGCCAGCCATGCCTGCTTGCGACCAATCACGAAATGGACGGATCCGAGATGCTGGGCGCAGTGTCGATGTCGGGCGTGTAAGTCGGCATCAAACACGCTAAATCCACGGGGCCTCCTCCTCCCAAAGGGAGAGACGGAAGTGTTATCCCCATCATATCAGAGCTGCATGCGGCGGTGCCGCCCCGGAGACGGGCTACACGCGACGTGCTGTTCAACCGCACTCCCACACAAATCGCCGTCGCGGTGCCGACCCCCGCGCGACGCGACGGCCCCCTCCCTGAGAGGCCACTGCCCCTTGAAGAAGATGCATGCTCTCTAGGGGTCTCGAACTAGTGAATCTGGGGTGAATCATGTCGATTTGCAAACCACCAAGCACGCCACGCACACCACGGGCCACAGGCACATGGAACTGAGCACGATCTTTGACTGCCGCCTCTGGCTCCCATGAGTTGTGTGCGGAATCGAAACCTGCCCACTTGACCAGTTATTGTCTGATCAGTGTTTTGCCTAAGCTTTGAAGCCGATGGTCAAGCAGCGTGTTGATGATGAACATCTCCCCTTGCCCATCCGGAGCTAAAATTGGCAGCGGTGGGTCAGAGCATCCGGAGAGCGTATCCTCGCGGTACGGCTTTAGTAAGCAGACATTGAACACATTGTGTATTCTGCTGAGCGTGGGTGGTGGCGTTAGCTTATAAGCGCCCTTTCCTACGACCTCGTGCACCGGAAACGGTCCGATGTATCGTGGCATTAGTTTTTGGCAGCTTTCCCCCCCTGTGGCTCTAGCCAGATTGATGTGTTTGATGCTTAGGAGCACTAGATCTCCCACCGCGAACGTAACGTTTCGTCGGTGTTTATCGTAGTATACCTTCATCCGCTGTTGAGCGGCTTCTAGGTATTTCTTTCGTTTTCTCCCATGGCTGACTGCATATCAGTAGAGAACCGCTGTGCGGCTGGCACGTCACGGGTCATTGGCCTGACTGTGAGTGGCACGTTCAGGTCACCCCCATAGTTCAGTCTGAACGGGGTTGTACCGATGGATGAGTGATGTGAGTTGTTGATGGCAAATTGAGCCATGGGGATGTAGGTGTCCCAATCTGTGTTGTGATACCCTCCAACATAGTGACGGAGCATGTCTTCCAAGACGCGGTTTGTGCGTTCTGTTTGGCAATCCGCTTGGGGATGGAATGCCGTAGTCTTATGATGGCGTGTGCCCAGCGACTCTAGGAGTGTGGACCAGAACGTGACGGTGAAAACCGATCCTCGATCTGTGATGATGGATAGTGGCAGCCCATGATCAGCAAACACGTTGGAGCGAAACAGGTTTGCCGTTCCCTCTGCGGTGAAGGTTGTGAACGTCGGTGCTATTTCAACCATCTTGGTGAGTCTATCCCCAAACACAATCGCATCGTGTCCCTTTGCCTGCCCAGGCCGTACTACGGTGGGTGGCAGTTGGACAATAAAATCCATGCTGACACTGTCCCACGGCTTTTCCGGGATGGGAACTGGGTGTAGTAGCCCAGCTGGTTTTGGGGATGACGCTTTGTTGCGTTGGCAATCGGGGCACATGCCCACAAATGCTGCGATTTGGTTTCGGATATCTGGCCACCAGAACATTTGTAGTACCTGGCGGGTCATCTTAGAGATGCCCGGTTAAGCCGGACAGTGCATCTCAGTTAGGATGTCTTCTTTGAGTCCGGGCACGTCGGGCACTACAGCACTCGGCCCACGCCACCAGAGTCCATCATGGTGTGTGAATGGTGCTGTGTTTGCGGGACGCTTGTACCCTGTCAGACATATGCTCCGCGACGTCGGCAAAGGCACAGTGTGAGTGGTCCGATTCAGCGGTTTGCTGCGGCACTGCCCCCTGACCTGCCTGTGGCACATCCTCGACCCTATCGATATGGCTGTTGGGCCCGGAGGGGTGTGTGTGTTGCTGGTGGCGAGGCTTACGCTTTCGGGGAGGTTGCTTGGCCTGAGGTTCAGGTTCCTTTTGCGCCTTTCGTGTCTCAACGGATCTGCGGAGTACTGCGCTTTTAAGCGTTATGGCATTGAGAGGTTCTGCCTCTTGGCGGCGTGCGAGTGAGTCGGCGACCGAATTGTCGGTTCCCTTGATGAATTTCCAATCGAATTCAAAACGTTGGAGGTGCTCTGACCATCGTGCCTGTTTGCGAGACAGGTTGGGTTGTGTTTTGAGATACATTTACGGGTTGTGGTCAGTGTGGATTTCGAAATAAATCCCTTCAAGGTAACACCTCCACACATGAAGTGAGTGTATTACAGCCCACATTTCCTGTTCTGTGGTGGTCCAGTTTTTCTCTGCGTCAGGAAGTTTCTTACTTTCAAATGCGATAGGGCGCGCATTCTGAGTGAGGACCGCGCCTACGCCTGTGCTGGATGCATCGGTGGTGAGCCTCACCTCGTCGATGTCCTTGAAATCCATCAGAGCCAGGCACGGTGCTTTGACTAGTGCCTGTTTAATGGTTTCAAAAGCTTTTTGCTGGCGCTCCGACCATGTGTCGGGTGACCACTTCAAGAGTTTGCGCGTGAGCTCTGTGAGCGGCGCTGCCATGGTGGCATATTCCTTTACCCGTCTCCCTGGCCACTTCCTTGAAGCACCAAGAAACCAATGTAGCACTCTGGGTCGGTAGACGATAGAGTGCCGGTAGTTGTTACAGGTTGCAGTCTCGTAGACTGACTTGTGACTATCTCTGGTTTGGACTACACACTATTGGTATGAACTGTGTGGGAACAGTATGTGACATAAGCACCGAAACCACTGTAGCAACTGAGTAGGCAAAAGGAACTGGTTGCATCAGTATCACTCTGACAGTACAAGTATACAGCATATACAAGTAAGGCGAGTAGTATTTGACATTCCCCCCTTCTTAGATTAAGACCCTTCCATCAAGACAGAGCCCATATATCTTTTGTTGTGGATTCCAAGCCTTTCACCCTTGGGAAAACCTTATGCTCTCGCTGCGGATCGAACCCACGCTTCTCAGCGTTTTGGGTCACCACCGAAACCACTGTAGCAACTGAGTAGGCAAAAGGAACTAGTTGTATCAGTAGCACTCTGACAGTACAAGTATACACCATATACAAGTAACGCGAGTAGTATGTGACAGTTGCCCTCCTCCCCCCCTCCCCCCCCCCCCCCCCACTGCACAAGCGCCAGCTAGGGATCAGGGGGGATGTCAGGGTCTCGGTCTTGGTTTCGTGTCTGCTGGCTCAAGCTGTCTTTGTGTGCCTATGATGCTGTGTAGCTGGTTGATTGCCATCGTGTGCAGTTTCTGGCAGCAGGCCCTTGCCTGGTCGTGTGTGACGCCGAGCTTTGTGAGTGCCTGGAGTGTGTGCTCTTTGTAGATGGTGCCTGTAACGCCCACCAGGATTGGTATTGTCTCCACCGTATGGTTGTGCGCCGTCAGCATGTTGGCGAGGTCTGTGTGTTGCGTGCGCGCGTGCTCGAGTTGGTCGGAGTAACGCGTGTCGATGCAGGTCTTGATCTCCAGACTTGGGCTGGTCCCTCTGGGTTTTACTTGTTGTTTGGGCGAGCCAGCAGCACATCTGGTTTCAACTTCCGGAGCTGGGCGGTGTGGGTGTCCTGTGTCACGCCTGGCGGTCATGGCAGCATCCACTCTGGCACGCAGCCCACTGTACCCTGCCTGTGTCACAGAGCTCTTGCCTGTCCACGTCTGCAGAGATGATGTAGCCCACCATGATGCCCTTCTGAATGCACTTCAGCGCCTTTCGCGACAGAGCATTGTGTCGTGATGTGTACATCTTCTCCATCGTCTTGTGCTGGCAGCCTGATGCAATGTGTGAGCCTCCATCCTCCTGATTGCAGAGTGGGCATTTGCTGTCTGTGCGCAGGCCCATCATGCGTGCCCTCTTGGCTGACCACAGCACGCCCATGCCAGGGTTGCACGGCACGTGAGTATGCGTACGTACGTATTTTTTGTACGTACGTACGTACGTGAGGGAGCGTATATACGTACGCCCTGTACGCAGCAATATAAGCCTTTTACTTGAAACACAAAAACGGCCATAACTCACGCTCTTGTGCTTGGATCGAAACCATTCCACTTGCATTGGAAAGCTTGTAACAGGGGCTATCCAGATCACTGCTTGTATGCAGCAGTGCACTGCAGTAGGGGGGGTGGGCCTTGGGTTCTGCTGCAGCACCACGCGCGCGCGCTTGCTACGATGCACACAACAACGGACGTAGCTCCCTGCCCTCTGCCGGGATTTGAACCATTTGACTTGCATTGGAAAGCTTGTAACACGGGGTATCTGTATGACCTAAGCAAGAGCCAGCGCACTCACAGAGGCAATGCAAGGAGATGCCTACCACCCAGAGTCACTGCGAGGATGGCAAGTGGTCACAGAGGAACAACAAGGCACCACATGCATCAAACAGTCCCAATACCTCATGCGATGGCTCCCCAACACCACCGAGGCCTGGTCCCTCTACCTGTACAAGAAGGCAGGCCACGCTTTTGAGAGGGTGGAGCCCATGCCGCCGAACGCAACGATCCTGGACGAGGAGTGCACATGCGAGATTTTCTGGCGCGCTGCCAGCAAAACACACGACGAACAACACACTGACATGCCAGTGTGCGATGGATGCGACAAGACATACCACACGTCCTGCATCAAACACTGCACGCACTACCATGCCCCCTCGGAAGACGAGACTGAGCCATGGAAATGCCCGGCTTGCAGGAACCCCACCAACACCCCCACCCCCACGCTCGAACCTATGGTACGCGTCTTCTTTGCTTGGGAAACGGAAGATAACCTCTCGGTGGACCCGGGTATGGCAGCAGCCATCAAGGAGTGGAACACAGTCTAAAAAGACCAGCCACCCGCGCGCGACAAGGACCTCACCAACAGCGAGCGCCAAGGCATGTGGGCTGACGCAGCCGGAAAGTGGATCAGCACACAAGGCAAGCCGGTCCGCTCGAAACTTATTGCTAGTACCAGACCCACACGCCCAGGGCTGGACATCCCGCCCGGGGAAAACTGCAGAGTACAAACCATGGAAGTGTAGCTGTGGCAGCGCCCGCCGACGCGACACGCGGAAGACCCTCTACCTCCCCGCCCAACCACCCACCGCAGCACCCTGGCCTGTGTGCTTGCACGCGACGGCTCGTGCATTGGAATGACCTCCCCCGCTCGCGTAGGCACCATGCGCGAGATGCACACGCAACACAGTGGGTCGGAACCCAACCAGGAACAGGACTTTGCCAGCCAGATGGTCGACCTATTTAGAGCGGTCACGCTCACACACCGGCATGACCCCAAAACGCACCGCACCGCCGCGTGCCAAGCTGTGGACGGCCGCATCATAAACGTGCTCAAAGAATGCCTGCAGGTGAATCAGGAGAGATACGCAACACCCCTCACGGCACACGGCCACTCACTCACGTTCTGGAGCACCAACCTGATGGATACGGCATTTGGGGCCAAAGTCGACCCATATTCGGTGTCATGGCAAGGCACTTCGGTCGCCTTCCCACCACCGACAGCTGCGGCACAGAGACGGGCGGTCCGCTGGGCCCTCATGTCTGCGGCACACAGCGACGCAGCCGTGGCCACAGTGCTCATCCTGCCAAGGCACTTGAGCGACAAAGGAGGGAACACCTACAGCGAACTGCTTAAGAGACTGCCCCAACTCTGCACTCCAATCGCCGAGATCAGAGGCCTGCCCACAACCACAAATGTAGCATGGGACGGCACTGACACGCCAGCAAAAGCCACGTGCTGGCGCACTGAGATTGTCATTATCTCCAATCAACCCGGCCGCACGGGGCCAGCCTGGACAGAAGCCGGCACCGCGGCACTCCTCACAGGACTACGGAACGCGTGCGCCGCTACGCCGGACCAAGGCCGCACGGGGTTCCACTACGCCGGAAAGCTGAGCAACACACACCACCTAGGCACGTGCTGGGGCAAAGTGATCCCCGACGCACGCGCAGCTGCCGACGTGGGCGGTGGCATCCTTTGTGTGACAAAATAATTCCGCGCGGCCCGCGAACGGCAGCAGCTGGAACCCACGGCCGCACCACCCACCACCGCCAACAACCAGCCAGCAGGCTTTGTAGCCGACCAAACTCCTCCGTGCCCCCCTTTACACCAGTGGGAGACCCTCACCTACACCAACGCCTCACGGCGGCGCGTCAAGCTGCCTTGCGGCCGCGCCGTCATCCGGCTGGGCGCGGCAGTGTATACACCGCACGACGGACACAGAGTGATCACAGTCAACCCGGGGCACAACCCTGACGGGGACACAGCCAACCACGCAGAGATCGTGGCGATACACGCAGCAATCGCTGAAGCACAGGAAGTCGACCAGCCACCCCCAATTGTTACGGATTGCGCGGCGGCCATCGATCAGATCATCAACGTGGTGCACCAGCCAGCGAAGCTCACCTTCCACCGCCATAGAGCCCTTCTCGGACTCATCTACGACCTCCTGGAAAGGAGAGCAGACAGGCAACAAGGCCCAATTGAGCTAGTGAAGGTGGCCGCCCACACAGGCAACATCGGAAACAGCTGGGCAGACATGGGCGCCAAATGGGCAGCCTCTCAGACCAACCACGACGTCCCAGCCCCTCAAGGGCTGCACTCGGCGAGAGACAACACCGCATGGCCGTACTGTGTGGCACATACACACGACCCGGAAACCATGACACCGGAGGAACTGGTAGCAGACGCACCAAACCAACATCCACCGGGCCTGAAACCCCTGCTCAGCACAGGGAACGGGATCGCACAACACATGCACACGCGCAACCGCCTCGGGGCAGCGAACACCGAAAGTGCATACTACACGTACTGGCAGCAAATCATAGGCAAACAGAGGGTGACATCAGCAACGCCTACCTCACATCACGAGCGATCACGCACCCACAGCGGCGCACAGTCCTTAAGTACCGCTACGGCCAGCTGTGGAACAACAAGCTGGCGCTCCGATACAAATACAGCGAAGCCGACAAATGCCCGCTCTGCCACCAAACCGACGGAGGCGGCCACATCGCCTCTGGATGCCAAGACCCAGCCATGAAGCGTTTGTACACTGAGAGGCACAACAAGGCCGGCAGGATTCTTCTGAACGCAATCTACAATGGCGCCAACGGTGGTGACATCTGCATGGCAGACGTAGGGAGCCAACAGCGCTGCGAAGACGACGGGGCGCCCTACGTCGGCCTCAACCACGTGCCCGCCGACATGCTCCCCCCGCAGGCTGACCAAGGGACCGAGGAGCACGCTCGGTGGCTGCGCACCAAGCGACCAGAAATCATGCTCTGCAACATGCAAGGGCACTCGCAGGCAGACATAGGACAACACGACATCCTCAATGTGGAGCTCAAAACCTGCCAAGACACGCGGCCGACCAACCAGATGACGGCGGCGCGGCAACAACACGAGGAGCTAGTGGAGTGGCTGGTGGAGCGAGGCTACCAGCGCGACAACATCAAGATTTTCCCCATCCTACTTGGCGTCAGCAGCACCACCTACGCGGCGCACACGATAGGCACACTAGAGCAGCTGGGGGTGCAGCGGGATGCTGCCCTCGGTTGCGCCCTGGAAGCTGCATACCTTCATGGTGCAGCAGCTCCACTCTGTAGTCACCACCCGGCGACACCTAGAGCGCAGAGCCACCCCTGGCTAACCCCCCTACAACCCCTTTGAATGGTAGCTAGCCTCGTTAGGCAGCTCCCTCAATCACACGCCCCGAGGGTGCGTACTGTAAACTGTAAACTGTAAACTGTATGACCTCAGTATTCAGCAGTGCACTGCATTAGGGGGGCGTGCCTGCGTGGGTGCTGCAGCACACCACGCGCGCGCGCGCGCTCGCACCGCACCAAAAACAAAAAACGGCAGCAACTGCCTGCCCTCCAGGTCGCCCCCTACTAGAGCGCACTGGATAGCCCTTTCTGTCAGTTTTCCAATGCATGTTCAACGGTTGCGATCCCAGCACAGGAGCGTGAGTTATGGCCGCTTTTGTGTTTCAAGTAAAAGGCGTATAGTGCTGCGGCGTCCCGATTTTCGCACGCGTACGGCCATCGTACGTACGTATTCCCAAAAAATACGTACGAACGTACGCTCCAGACCCCAAATGCGTACGTACCGTGCAACCGTGGCCCATGCGCATGGCGAGTGCTGACCGTCGTGCACCGTGTGGCACACCCGCGTGTGTCAGGAAGGCGTTGCTGAGCCACCCATCAGCGACCCTTCCTAGCTGGCTGTAGTAGTGGTAGTAGATGGAGCTGGTGTTTGAGTCGCCCAGTGGTGGACTGTGTGCATGTGTTGGCGGATCGCGTCTGTCGTGTTACGCAGCGCTGTGGTGCGTGTGTCGCTTTCCGTCGGGGCTGCGGCTCCTGGGGCCATCGGGTCTGTCTGTGTGGCGTCCGTGGTCGTGGTGTTCCCTTGTTGCTGCCCCTGTTGCACCTGTTGCTCACGTTTTGTTGCAAAGGGCCAGTGTGTCTTGTCGTACCATGGCACGTCGCCATGCGTCAGCGTGACGTCGACTAGATCAATCCCCCTTGCTGCTTCCTTTGCAGCTAGGTCGGCCATCTCGTTCCCGGCGCACCCACTGTGTGCCCGGACCTTGATGAGCTCGAGCGGGGCCATGTTCATTGCAACTCTCGTGTGCAGCAGCTCTACAATTCGCCCCAGTATCTCTGCATAGCGATGCATGCGGACCAGCGCCAGGTGATGGACGGCCTTGCGTATCTGGCAGAGCGCAGAAAGGCAATCACTTGCAATCGTTTGTTGAGTGGAAGGCGACGCCCGAATGGCCTCGTGGAGCGCTGCCAGCTCCGCGTGGTTGACGGTGTCTCCGCCTGCCGCGTGCCCAGGGTCTATCAGCGTCACCTGTGGGGGGCCACCGTGGTGCCCCATCCGCCATGTTGCAGCTCCCGCTTGCATGTGCGATGGCGCGTCTGGTGACGCGTCGGGAGCGCTGACCCTCATGCGCGATGCGTCGGTGAAGGTTCTGCTGTCCCATGCGTGTCTGGGCTCAAGGGGGCGTATGGGCTGCGCGGTGGGAGGGGGGTGGGCGCGCGCTGCATGCGGCTCCATGCGTGCATGGGGCGGCTCGCGCGGGGCCTGCTTGAACCGCTTGGTTGCCTCCCATGCCGGGTGGCCCGTGGCACCTCCGGCTGGTGGTGGGTGGGTTGGATGGGTCGTGGCTGCCGGCTCCTTGACGCTGCCTGCGTACACCCCGCGCAGGGCTGCCAGCATCGCGGCGTGCTTCTCAGGGCTCCATCCCAGCTGCAGGCGGGCAGCCTCGTTCCAAACCAGCAGCAGGTCAGTGTGGTGCGTGTGTGGTGGCGCCTCATGGGTCTCGCGCGCCCACAGCACGTCGCTCTCTGCGTGTGGGTCTGCACCCGAGAGCGTCGCGATGTGTGTGATCACGTGCGGTGCAGTACGTGCCCATTGCGCGTACTCAGGTGTTGCTCCCTTGTCTGCGCTTGTGTATGGCAGCAGGAGGACCGTGCAGGTCGCTACGGGGTTGTCGCCCTTGTGCTGGGCTGACATCGCGGCCCATCGCACAGCACGGTGGTGTTCCACAATTTCTGGCGGCAGCATCGCGTGTGAATGGCCAGTCCATTGGTGGGAGCGAGCCGTGCCTACCACGCCGAGGGCCCGGTCGTGTGGATGCTCGCTGTCGTACCCATGTTCGGGTGAGTGAGCGGTCAGGGGGCTGCTGTATCTGTCCTTTGTGCATCCCAGGTGTTCTACCAGCACTTCGGCGATGTCGGGGTGTGCGGCACGCGGGGGGGGCGCGTGCGCCCGCCTTCTGCTTGTGTGTGTGGCGCTCACGCTGTAGGTTGTCAATCAATGCCGCTGTGAATTCCTGTTCGTTGGGCTCGCCCTGCTCGTCTATTGTCGTGTGTGCGCCTGCGTTGTGATCGTACATGGCGTGGAGCTTGGCGAGCCGCTGTTCTGTAAGAGCCCCCTCGCATGTGCTATCGCTGCTGTACACGCAGGCTGCGCGCGTCGTCACTGCCGGTGGGGCGGCGCGTATGTCGATGGCGGCAAGGTGTGCTGGTGGCTCCCAGAGGTCGACGTCTCGTACCACGACACAGCAGGCATCCAGCGCTTTGACGTCCAGACCCGGGTGGGTTTTTGATGTGTTGATTTTGATCGCGTCTCGGAGGGGTTTGCCAAACGTGCTCTCCCATTGCTGGGGTCTGTTTCATGCGCACCCTGTCGCTGCGTGTTTGTGAGGTACTGGTCTTTCGCGTGTTTCGTCATGCGTGCAGGTGGGTTGTTTTTGTTGTCATCGTTCCATTTGTAAACCATCTCCGCGACCTCCTTGTTTTTGCGCAAGCCTGCTTCTGGTTCCCAGGTGGGGCGCCAATGGACTTCCACAATCTCCGATGATTTTGCGTGCTCAGGGTGTTCATTGAGGTCGTGGCAGGCCGGGCATTTCCATTCTTCGTCTTCATCCCCCGTGGGTTGTGTGTATCCCACGCACCCAGCTATGCATGCGGTGTGGTAGGTCTTTTGGCATGTGTTGCATATCGGCATGTCGTCGTGATTGGACGTGCCTGGGTTAGCGATGCTGTCTGCGTTCCAACACACCTCGCATCTGCACTCATCGTGTTCCAGCTCGTGTCGACCACACTGGCGGGGTGGGTGTGATGGGTCGGGATCATACCCTATTTCGGCAAATGCTGGCAGCGCCCAGGCGTCCACTCGTGTGTGGTTCCATTGTACCAGGTACTGGAGCTGGATCTCCCTTTTCTTGTCCCCGCCCCTGTTGCGTTTCTGCCTGGTGCCCTTGCCTGCGTCTCTAACCATCACCATGCGCCATCCGAGGATTTCCTCCACATGATCGGCCTGGCCGTATGCCTCCACTAGGATAGTCGCGGTTGCTTGTGCCTGTTCTTCTTTGGTGCCCTTGGTGCCCTTGAGCCTCCTCTTAAATTCTTGTTCTTTGTGGTTGTGTCCCAGGCACCCTAGGTCTGATGCCTTCCGTCGGTGCGGCTCTGGCATCGTCACGCGTGCTGCTGTCTCACAAATACGCTGTCAGACCTGCAAGTGCAGGCACACAAACTGAGCAGCTACTCCGACTGGGGTGCGATGCAAGTCAACGTTGGCAAAACAATCGTTTCAGGGGTACTGCACAAGCAGACGCAAGCGGCTGGCGGCATAACACAAAAGACGGCGTACAGCCAGGTCGCACGGCAGTTGACCGGCCGCATCAAAGTTCAGGGTCAACCAGTCACATACCAAGACCCCAGGGAACCCTTTACCTACCTGGGGGTGGTGCTGACCATGACACTTGACTGGCGCCCGCAGCAGCGCGTTATCGCTGAGAAGCTACGCGAAAAAATTCCCGAGGATAGAAGTGACTCGGGATTAGCCGCGGCTGAAGACGAAAAGGTGTCTGTCTTCCTGAGCCTGGCGTCTCCTCGTCGCCTCCCAGCCTGACACCAGCAAAAGTATGTCTAGGCCTAGCGTAGGTAATGCACGCATCGCCCGGAGCGGAGCGGGCTGCTCCCACACGGGGCTTTGCTCCGGTATGAATCGCGCCACGTCAGCAGCATGTCATGCCGTCTCTTCGCCTCTCTCCGCAACTGCAAGCGCAGCGAGGCTGGCCTGCACGTCGCTAGTGCGATGCGCGCATCGACGAAAGCGGAGCGCGCGCGTCTGCAGAGCGCGGGAGCACCGTTCAGAGTGGTTCAGCATGGGCGATGCTGTCCGCATGCCACCCCGCCGGCGGGCGGGGGGCAGGCATGCACACAGTCACAGATCTAGATGCACACAGTCGCAGATCTGTATGCGCTGTAGGCGGGGCTCGGCACACGCACGGTCGCCCACGGCACACACACAACACACGCACGGTCGTCCACGCCTTCCTACTGACGCACACTGCCTCAACAGCTCCATGCGGCGTTGGGCTTACCGCGGTGCGATGCACGGAGGGTGGCTTTATGCCACGCCCTTTAACCAGCCGCACCGCCGCCAGTGCCAGTGGGATGTGCCGAACCTTCTGTGCGAGCAGGGAAGGGGATTTCCAGGTCGCTTCATATCTGAATTGTGCACCCTCCCCAAACATGGGTTGCATGTGCAGCCTGCACTGTGGCGATGCTTGCTTGACGCCCGCCACCAAGCTTAGGTGGTGCCACAATGAGGCTTCCTCCCTTTGGTTGGCGGGGCTTCAGAACTTCTCTCTTTGTCTTGCTAAAGCTTTGCACCCGACCCCCTCTTCACGCGGCAGCTGGCACACACAGAAAAAACTGAGTTCCTCGGGCCCCGCGTGGACGCGGCCTTCAGCATAGAGTGCCTGCGAGGGTCGTGTGCGACACCGACCCAGGTCAAGGATCTCGTGCGCAGCAGCAGCATCCCAGACGTCGCCTATGCGCTCGGGGTCACACCATGCACACTCACAGATATCAAGATGATGGACAGGGCAATCACCGCCGCCATCAAATGCGCATACGGCCTACCAACCAGTGCCGGGACAGCTTTCACGCACGAGGACACCGACAAATGGGGATGGGGGTGCCATCCCTCGCTATTGAATACGCCACACGCAGCACAACGCTGCTTCTAGAGTCCCTACAAGACAAGGGAAGACTGGGGATGGTCACGCACGCCCTCATGGAGAAACAACTGCACGTCCTGGGGGGAGGAGGGGGCACACTCGCAGCAGACCCGTGGCATGCGCGGCACCGCATGCGCGGCACCGCATGCGCGTGCGCCAATACGCGATAACGCGAGCCGCCGGCCTGTGCATCAAAATAAATGACCACACGCAACACGGCGACTTAGCAAAGGTACTGGAGACGATCAAGGGGGTCGACCCCTGGGGCGCAAACGATAAGCGTACTGTGCCACTCAAATTCATGATACCCCTCCTTGACATGGGAATCGCCCAGCTGGTGGAAGTGATGGAGCCAAACGGAGAGCTTGTTATGACAGGCGCGGCGCTCCGCCTGCTGTGGGGGAGACGAGCTGGTCGCTCCCAGATCACAGCACTTAACACGCTCGCAACTCTCTTCAGTGGAGGACCAGGCAAAGACTTTGACATGAGGGATCTCCCTTGGGATTTGGCCACGAACCTGCACCTGAGCAAGGAGCGACGCACAGTGCATATGGCACACATGGCCGCGACAGGCGCAACAGCCCCAGGGCAACCGCCACCACCCACCCACGTCGTGGCACACCCAGACCAGGCTCTGATAACCAGATACCTGAGCACCACCATCAGGCCAAACCAGGCAGAGGAGCCCTCCCCTGGCACACAGACCAACACACACACTGCTCCGACACCTGGCCATAATTCCCCAGTAAGACCGACCTGAACAGACAGGGCAACACGATCCCCCGGCCGCGACCCTACCTTCCACTGAGATAAGAAACGCAAGACGAGGATGGAGACAGGACCTTTGTTACATGTAGTAGCAGAGGTTCAGTAGGAAGGGACTGAAGAAGTGCCAGAAGGGCTCGCTCCTTATACAAATAAATCCGCCAGCTTTCGCAGCTTCCTGCGAGGATGATCCGCGCGAGGATTATCCTCGCCTGGTGCGTTCGCATGCGAGGAAAGCACATACCATTATTCATGCATGCAAGTAAACACTCAGTTAGTCGGGATTGTGCGCCCCGACTGCGCTGTGTGCTCTAAGGCACAACAGCCCATGTCACTCGCCTCTATCCAGACAGGCCGAGTCCTCATGGCATGGGGCTTTCTCAGTGCACTGGAGCTGTCGAGTGCAATTTGAGTCGTCAAAATCCATGCAGTTTCGAGGGAGTTACAGCAACCCCTATAGGCCTTTTACTTGGGACACGGGTGTGGGACTATCGTTGCTGCCAACTTGGACACGGGTCTGGGGGTAGCCTACCCCCAATCGTACCCCACATGAGCGTGTCACTACGTAGTCACTCGCACAGCTGCGCATGCTATGAAACCCGCCGCGCCCTCTCTGCGTAGCGTGCCGTACCGTACTGCACTGCACAAAACTGTAGCAGTGTACTGAAAACAGTACTCGCGCGCACTCTGCCGGTGCAAATGCCAACAGCACTCCAGTACGTCCAACACAGTCCGCTCAGCTCAGCTCAGGTCATCACGCCATCGCCTCACGCAGTCGCGTACACCTACAGGCAACAGCGCATATGGGTGTGTGGCAGGCAGCCATCAGACAGGCACTTTGCCGTCACGTCACAGCAGCAGCAGCAGCAGCCGCCCACAGCAGGCGTGGTGGACAACTTGCCATCTAGCCCAAGCTCCCAAACCCTGGGCCCCCCTCCCTCACCCCCACCCCACCCACACCTTGGAGTAGTTGCCTGCCTCAACCTTGGCCTTGACCCAGCGCCTCGCCCACTGGTCGTAGTGCACAATCTCTTCGAGCGTTGGGATTGCGATGAGCTCGACCATGTGCGCTTCGCAGCACGCCTCGTTCAGCTGAAAATACGTACATAGGGAAGGGGGAAGGGGAGGGAGGGTAAGGGAGGGTAGGGGAGAGCAACGCTGACAGGCGCGCTGAGGGAGTGTGGGGCGCGCGGATGGATGGATGCATGCATGGATGGGCACGCGTACTTCCCCACGCGCACGCTCGCTCGCTCGCCGCGCCCACCTTCTCGCCCCCCCCCCCCCCTAACACACGCCCCCCCCCCCCGCTCCCTTGCCTTCATGATGTCAAGGTACGAGATGCGCTCCTCAATGAACATCTGAACAGACTGCTCGTTCGCAGCACTCAGCACGCCAGTCATCGTACCAGCAGCACGGCCGGCCGCGTATGCGAGGTCGATGGCGGGGTACTTGGCACGGTCGGGCGCCTAACAAGGGGGGGGGGAAGGGGAAGGGGAACGGGCGCCTAACGAGGGGGGAAGGGGGGGCGGGGGGGGGGGGGGGCATGTGTGGCCATGTGTGTGCGTGCGTATGTGTGTGTGTGGGACGTGTCACGCCATGTACGCCCATGCCAGCTCCTTGTATGCTGTAGGGGCAGATTGGTTGTGCTGATCCACGCTGGGCCACGCAAGCGTGCACGCGCAGAGGGCGGCGCAGGGGCGAGGGTGAAGTGTACATACCAATTTGCATCGAGAATCGACACGCTGTGTGATGGGTTAGGGGCACAGGGAAGAGAGAAAGTGGGAGATTTAATAACCCACTCTTAAAAGCACAGTCCCTATACCCCCCCCCCCCCGATTATAGGAGCTGCGGATCGCCGAGCTGCGAACTCAGCATTGCGAGTGCCGTGCCCATCGCATGCAGCGGCAGGGAGGCACGCACGTGCTCCCCAGGCCTTTGGTCATCGGTCATGATCATAGTTATGAACTAGGGCGCGATTGGAGGTGGTGGGGGCGCACCAGTGAGCAGCGTGTGGCATGGTGTTGATCTCAGGCAGCATGCGCGCAACAACAGCTGCACAAGAGCAGCCATTACTCCCTCCACACGCAATGGATCTTCACAATTCAACGTGCGTTAGAAAGCTGGGATCAAGCGCTTACTTGTGGAGCTTCTAAGTGCACCATGCGTGCAATGCACGAGCACACCCAACAGCATGCATGGGCCTTGCATGGCGCATGCGGGCGCACCGCAAACCGCCAAACCCAAGGTCGCCGCGTTGCGCATGGCTTCAGTATATGTCAAATAACATCCCTGCGGAGTTTTTTTACGTTCTCATGATGTGACCCTGAGGAAGGTCCTCTCCTATATGCTCCTTGCCAGACATGTCTCTCAGAGACCGCTGTTTGGGGTAGTCTAGCCGGCGGGAGCGGTAGTCTATCGGCCGGGAGCCGGCGGTACTCTAGTACTTGAGTGTGCTGGAGTATCGGCGGGTGTCTCTAGTACAAGAGTAGCCTGCTTAGCTGGATCCCCCGTGTTACTGTTACTGTTACAAGATGGTTAAGGCCTCCCTGAGTGGCGTGCAGATGACGCCTGTTTGGGCCCCAGTTCACTCCCAAAGCGTGCCTGGCCGCCCCCGCCCAGCAGTTTCCACTGCCAGCATGTGTCACAAGTCCCTGTGCGCGAGGGGTGCGTGGGGGAAATGTCGAAAAAAGTCCACACTTTCCACACACCCGCAAAATCGCAAACCTTACCATCTAAGGGCCCCTTCCCACCCAGCCGAAATCGGCAGTTTTTGACTGTTCTGGCAGTTTTTGCGTTCCCACCAAGCCGAAAATCAGCTGCTTATGGCGGGCGGAATCAGCCGAATATCGGCTGTGGACTGCCAAACTGCCGAGTGGTAAAATAGGTGTCGGCAGTTCGGCTGTTTGCACCCCACCTCTCCGACGTGTCCCGCGGCACTCCCCGTCCTCCCCTGCTGCCAGGAGCCTTGCCATGCCCAGACGCTGCGCAGGCCCAGCACGCAGCATGCAGCAGGGCATGTAGCAACAGCCCATGGGCATGCACCAGCCCATGGGCATGTAGCAGCAGCAGTCCATGGGCTGCAGTAGCAGCCCATGGGCATGCAGCTGACCACGGGCATGCAGCAGCCCATGGGCTTGCAGCCTGGAGCCCTGGCCCTGGCCATGTATGAATCTGCCAATCCATCGCCGGTGGGAACACAGGTTTGGCAGTTCGGCTGTCCCAAACTGCCGAGCCTTGCCGACCCAAACTGCCGACTTGGGTGGGAAGGGGCCCTAAGGGTGTGTTCCAACTCACGACCTAGAAGTTCCTTCTAGCCTGGAAGAAGGGTGGGGAGCGACGTTGACTGGAGCGTTCTCAACGTCGGAGACGTTAGCGACGTTGACTGAACGTCGGCTGTGACTAGAAGGAAACAAAACTTCTTCTAGATTGACTAGGAAGCCGCTCGGGGGCCCTCTAGCGCGACTAGAAAACCTATAAGTTTTCTAGAAAACTTCCAAGAGTCCGAGTGGGAGCACACCCCAAGGTCGCCCGCGATGCCCATAGCACATCTACACCCCACCCCATGAACCTTCACCCCATGAACATATATTTTCAGTTTCATCGATTTTCGTGATGGTATTGATGTTCGGCGAGGCTTTGGCGCCTCCAGGAAAAGGTATGAGGACTGTGTCTTAAAAGAGAGACAAATAATGAGAGACATGCGAGAGCAGAGCACGGAGCAGCGTACAACAAACGACTCCTGTTCTGCCCTGCCATGTTCCCCTGCCGTTCACCCTCAAGATGACTGTGAACAGCGGGGGTCCGGGGGCGCAACCCCCGGGAAAAAATCTGTGTACCAACGCGTTACAGCCAGCGTACCCGCGAGGTCCGGCTGGTTACCACGTCAGCAGTCTTGCCAAACACTGTCCGCATCACGGGTGTGCGGGTGGGGGGGTGGGAGAGCAACACGCATGGGCCTCGCGCACATCATAGTATACCGCAGCATAGGCACAGGTACAGTTAGCAACACAGCCTAACCACGAGGAACGTGAGGTTGCTGACCTTGGCAAAGGTCAAAGCACAACACATAAGGTTCATATTCATAAGGTTCCTGATGTTATGTCCCTATGTTTGCCCCCGCCCCCCCCCGCTGTCGTGTTTCAAGACCGACCCCGGTCGCTCCAAAGCTGCCCTGCGGGGCTGGTTCCGCATCACCAGACCGCCATGACGCCAAAGTATTTCTGCGTCACTGACACACACACACACACACACACACACACACATTCATACACACAAATACGCACACATACACACACACCCTGAACGTGAGGCTGTTTGCCTTTGTGAAGTCGAGGCGCGGCCACGTCTTGTCACCCACAGAGATGCGCTCGGGGAATGACATGGTGTACCTGCAACAGCGTGAGCGTGTGCGTGCGCGCGCGTGTGTATGTGTGTGTGTGTTAGTGTGTGTGTGTGTGTGTGTGTCAGTGACGCAGAAATACTTTGGCGTCATGGCGGTCTGGTGACGCGGAACCAGCCCCGCAGGGCAGCTTTGGAGCGACTGGGGTCGGTCTTGAAACACGACAGCGGGGGGGGGGGGGGGGCGGGGGCAAACATAGGGACATAACATCAGGAACCTGAGTTCCCTGCCGGTAGGTGCCCGTAGGTGCGTCGCTGCCGGTAGGTGCGTCACACACGACTGCAACATCCATCATCATCATGAGTTCCCTAAAGATCCAATCCCCAACTCAAGCTTGATGAGATTCGTCCACATCCGGTTATCCTTTGAACTTTGGCCCAGTCCAAGGTGTCGCCCCTCATGGCTCATCTAGTTCAAATGACAACTGTCCACGATGCCACACAGCTCAACACATCGCGTGGCGTGGTGGTCTGCGCAGCCCACCACAACCGAGGTCATCAAGAGCTGCGTTCACAGAGGATCTACACGTGAAGCAAACGGTCAACAGGAGGGTAACGCACAACGCGGTCAAAGTGCTGCAGGTGGTCCCCAACCCACATCTGAAATGCCATCAAAGCATCGCATCAGTCCATACGCGCCAGTCCCGTCTCTTAAGGACGAGTTTGGGGGGAAGGAGTAAAAAAAACTGTTAACTGCCCCCCCCCACACACACACAACCGCACAAAAGAGAAACCGATTGTCACGCGCTCCACACAAAATGCGCCGCGCTTCGCGTGGTGTGACGGGGGTCCCGCGGAGCGACGCTGCAGCAATAGTAGTAACATCGACTTTCCAGCGAAGACTACCTTCTAGTCCTTGTACCACCGCCTAGACCCAAGTCCAGTTCTGGCCCTAACAATAACTTGTGAGGGGCGGTAGCCACCAGCCGGCTGCCTGCCAACGTGTAGTCCCAAAGCAAGAAGGAGAGCTATTATGCGACGCCTCCAAAATAGATCCTAACTGCTTCCAGAAAATAGGGGGTCAAGTGGCGCTTGCCAATCAACTTGACAGCCGAGGTGGAGGGGCCGGCGCCCGAGGGGCAGCCGGACCGTACATAACGGCTCTCCACCCGACCCTATCCTGAGCACATACAAACGCCGTGTCCGAAAAGGGTTCCAGAACAAGTGCCACCAATTTCGCCTAGCTGCTGGGTCAGTAGCTTGAGAAAAAAGTGTCGGGAGGAGGCTGGAGGCCGGCCTTGCTGCCGAGCCACATCCATTGTGCAGTCAAAAGTCGTACGAGGAAGACGAGAAGCCAGCATGCGCATCACATGGCCTAGCCACTGCATTGATCGTTTTGCCACAAGGCTCTCAATTGGCTCAGTGTCGCACGCCTGCCAAATATAAGTTAATCTGTGCCGGTCGATCAGGCGCACGCCCAGAATACGACAAAGGCAGTTGGAGTGGGCAACCTCCAATCAAGTCAGTTGTGGTTTAGCAGGGGCCCATGTTTCACAGCCGTACAGAAAGTGGGGCAGCACAAAATTATTGTAAACCCGCATCTTAGACTGCACTTGCATCTTCTTGCTGGTCCAAATCTTATCAAAAGACGCCAACACGCCCAGCGCGCGACCGACACGCACACCGATCTCCTTCTCCACACCACCACTCTGGGTTGTCCAACTCCCTAGGTACTTAAACGCAGAGACGGTCTTCACTTCACCACTAGTCAGCGCAAACGCGAGCAGTTCCGCATCAAAATCTGCTGGCAAAATCATCACTTTTGTCTTGGCGGCATTGAGACGCTGCCTGGTGACAAATGTCACTGCGTCATGCATGGCATCACCACTGGACCTCAGTAACCAAATGAACCAAAGTAACCAGAGCAACCAGAGCAACCAAAGGCACCGGAGGAACCAGAGGAAGGTGTGGGCGTGTGTGTAAGATACGTACGCGCCCCTTCGTCACTCCCTGCCCACACGCCCCTGCCCGCCCGCCCGCCCGCACATGATAGGCAGCCTCATGTCTGGCCACCCCATCTGCGCGATGACCGACGAGTCTGCCGTCTCCACCATGGAGTGAACAATCGACTGAGGGTGGACCACGATGTCAATGTTGTCGTAGTCGACACCAAAGAGGTAGTGCGCCTGCAGACACACACACACACAAAGGGAGTGCGTGTGTGTGTGCGCGGGTGCGTGTGTGTGTGTGTGTGTGTAGTAGTAGTAGTAGTATGGAAGAGAGAGACGGATGGCGAGAAATTGAGAAACATGGGAAGCGAGGCACATGCGGCTAGGCTTTGTGAGGAGGTTGCGGCGCAGGGGTTCCCTGCCCCAAGGCGCAGATTATTAGATGGCGACGCGATCGATGCACCAGCCGTGCGGCATGGGGCGAGGCGAGGCCCCACCAGCGGGCGGGCACCATAATGGAGATGGCGGCTAAGAACGGGGAATGCGGCTACCGGGGATGAGGCTACGGGTTATGCATGCCAGGGGACGGCGGACAAGGCTAATGCGTCATGGCGCATGGGTAAAGAACGGGGAATGAGGCTACGGGAGCTGGCGGGCGCGGCGCGCGCATGGCGCGCGCGGCGCATGGGGGGTGCATGGCGGCGCTCTGCGCGTGCATGCATGGAGGAGATTGCTGGCGGGCATGGAGGAGATTGCTCGCAGGCGTGGAGGAGATTGCAGGCGGCAGCATGGAAGCGGATGGCGAGAAATTGAGAAACATGGGAAGCGAGGCACATGCGGCTAGGCTTTGTGAGGAGGTTGTGGCGCAGGGGTTCCCTGCCCCAAGGCGCAGATTATAGATGGCGCAGCAATCAATACACTAGCCGTGCGGCATGGGCGAGGCGAGGCCCCACCAGCGGGCGGGCACCATAATGGAGATGGCGGTTAAGAACGGGGAATGAGGCTACAGGGAGAGGATACGGGTTACAGATGCCAAAGGGGACGGCGGAACAAGGATCAGCCATAGGTGTCACGGGGAATGGCTAAAGAACGGGAATGAGGCGGGTGGTACGGGTGCTGGCGCGCATGGAGCGCGGCGCGGCGCATGGAGATCGCATGGCGGCGCCCATGCATGGACGAGATTGCTGGCGGGCATACAGGAGATTGCTGGCGGGCATGGAGGAGATTGCTGGCGGGCATACAGGAGATTGCTGGCGGGCGTGGAGGAGATTGCTGGCGGGCATGGAGGAGATTGCTGGAGCCAATGGCGGCGGCGGGACTAGTAGTAGAACACAGGCGCACACCAACAATGCGTTGCTGTTACTACCTGGGTGGTATAGGGTGGATCTGGGGGCCCAGTGTCCTGTCTAGGTCCAGTGCGTGCGCGCGTGTGGGGGTTTACCCTCACCCCTACCAGGTAGCCAGCCAGTTTCCCACTGAAACTGAGTTTAAGGTGTCGGGCGCTAGCGCCGACACCGGTCTTGTACATCATTACTGGTGTCACACAGACTGTAAGATCCATCATCATCATCAGTACAGGCATTGCCGGTGCATGCGGACGGCCTCATGTAACGCTTAGTTAGTTGGTTGGTTGTGTGTGTGGACCACGATGCTGCCGTTGTCGACACCGAAGAGGCAGTGCATCTGCAGTTGCGCAGGCAATGGGGGGGAATGAAAAGGGATGGGGGGGGGGGGGGCTGCACCACGGTGACACGGCACAGGAGGGTAAGGTAGCGGGGGGAGGAGGGGGCACGCGCGCCTGAAGGAGCGATCTCGGGAGAGCGAGAGGCAGAGCGCTTTCCCTAGAGAGCAGCGGGAGCACGATCGATCGATCAATCGAGCGTGCGGGCGGGCGCTAGATCGTGCGTGCACGCGCGCGCGCGTCCGCGCTGCAGTCGCTGATATCATGTTGCACGTCTTGCTCGCCCGAGTCACGAGTGCGCGCAGTGGCACGTGTGTGTGTGGGGCATGCGGCACATATGCGTGCACACGCGCACGCGACTCAATCCCCACCACATATACCCGTGCACACCATGAGCACACACACACACACCCTTCACACACACGCAGCCACCCCACCCCACCCACCCCCCCACCTCGATGACCTCCAGTCCCTTGTTCATGAGCGTCGCAGAGTCAATGGTGATCTTTTTGCCCATTGACCAGTTGGGGTGGCTGGTCGCCTGGGAAGGGAAAGAGCAGGGCAGGGTTGAGGATGCAGGTGTGTGACGGTGGGGTGGGGTTGTAGTCGGGTAGGTTGAGGTAGGGGCCGCGGAGGGGGGGGGGGGGCATCGACCAGAGGGGGAGGGAGACTGACTGTAGGTGGGCAGGGCAGGGCAGATGAGATGGGTGGGCAGGGCAGGGTGCAGGCAGGGCAGGGTGCAGGCAGCTCAGGTCAGGTGGTGGCGAGAGTGTGGTGGTTCAAGTGTGTGGTGCGTGTTTGGGTGGTGCGTCGAGGGATGGCGATCTGCCTCTGCCCACGGAACAGTTGGGGTGGCTGGTCGGGGGTTGAGTAGGTGTGGGGCAGAGTTGCGTAGGCAGTTTTGAGGCAGTCTGTCGTCATGCATGCATGCATGCATGCGTACATCATGTGAAGGAAAGGAAAGGCCACATGCACCCCACATGCACGCGGGGGCATCCAACGAGGCCCGTTTGAGGATGTTGGGGCGCGGTCGTTTGGTCGTGCGAGGTTCAATGTGTGTGTGGGGGGGGGTAGGGAGGGTGGGGGGGTTGACCGACGCTCCAGCCCCCCCCCCCCCCCCCTCGAGGGAGGGCCGCACGGCTGCCCACCTCCACCTCCGCATCCACCTCCACCGACACACAAACACACACAAGCAAGTCGCACTGAGAAAAGCCTGACATCATACGTGGCAAAAGACGGAAGCAGACACTCCGCGCGCGTGTGCGTGTGCGCGTGCATCGGATTAACTTACAGCGCGCGCAAGGGGCGGTGGCGGAGGAGGAGCGAAGGCGGAGCGATGGTTGGTCACACTTGCGCTTGATGCAAGTGTGACCGTCTCCAAGATCCCCCCCTGGCTGGCTGTGCTGCAGCAGAGCACGCCATTCTCTATTCTAGCACACTGTGCATCACGGTTCCAATTGACCTGCCCCCGCTGCATGCATGCATGCACGCGCGCGCCATGCGCGAGAGCTCGTCTGGGCGCGCGGGAGCTGAGCTGACGCACGTTGGATGCCCCCCCCCCCCTCCCCCACACACACAGACACACGCCACACACACACACCACACACACGCCACACACACCACGCGCACCCCCCACACGCAACACGCACATTCATGCCCCCCCCCTACACACACGCGCCGCCCCACCCGCCCCCACCGCACCCCCCACCCCCACCCCACACCCCGCACCTGCGCCACCGTGACGTCCTTGAGCTTCTCCGTCGGCAAGTCACGGAACGCGCCACCGGATGCGGTGAGGATGATGCGACGGAGGCCGCCCTCGGGAAGGCCCTGGGGGGGGGGGGGGGGGGAGGGGGGGGGAACAGAGGAGAGGAGGTGAGGCACGCACGCACAACACAACACACACACACGCACACACACACACACACACACACGCACACACAATCTCGCGTGCACGCGCACACACTCAACACACATGCGTGCACTGCCCCCCCCCCTCCCCCCCCCTTCCCCCTGTCCACCCTGCCCATGCACCTGCATGCACTGGAAGATTGCCGAGTGCTCTGAGTCTGCCGGCAATATCTTGACGCCATACTGTGCAGCGAGCGGCAGCACAAATGGGCCACCAGCAATGAGCGTCTCCCTGCACATGGGGGGGCGCACGAATGCATGCACGCACGCACGCACGCTGGGGTGGGGTGGGGTGAGGGTTGAGCGCTCAGGTTGGTTTGGGGTCTTTGGTGCATTGCGACTGCACTACTCTCGTACGCCACCCATGGACCCCCCCCCCCCCCCCCCCCTGCCCACCCCCCCACCCACTTGTTTGCCAGGCAGATGTCCTTGCCGGCCTTGATCGCAGCGACGGTGGGGAGCAGGCCGGCGCAACCCACGATGCCAGTGACGACGGCCTAAGGGAGGGGGGGGGGCAGGGGCAGGGGCAGTCACTGAGTGCCAGTGCCAGTGTCTGTGCCAACTCTCTGCTCAGGGACGTGCTCTTTCCATTTGTGGGTGGCGCGCAACCTAGACTGGGGTGGGTAGGCAGGCGGGCGGGCGGTGGGCGGGTGGGTGGGTAGGTGAGTGGGTGGGTGGGTGGCCCTGACTCCCTCCCCCCCCCCTCCCCTCCCTCCCCCCCCTCCCCTCCCCAATGCCCCACCCCCATGAGTAGCCCCACACGCACGCACGCACGCACCTCTGCATCCGGGTGGCGTGCCACCTCCACCGCACCCTCGTCACCAACCAGAATCTCTGGCATCAGGGGGCAGCCACGAAGCATTTCCTTCAACTGCAGGTGCACGGTGTGTGAGCGTGTGAGCGTGGGTTTGTTTGTATGTGTGTGTGTGTGTGTGTGTGCGCGTGTGTGTGTGCGTGTGTGTGTGTGTGCGTGTGTGTGTGGGTGTGTGCGGGTGTGTGCGTCCGATCCCTCCCACTCCTCCGATCCGTCCCAAACCCCCTCCCTCTCCCCCCTCGTCTCCCATGCCTCCTTCTATCCCTCCCAACCCCCCTCCCTCTCCCTCCTTGCCTCCCACGCCTCCTCCGATCCCTCCCACGCCTCCTTTGATCCCCGCCACGCCCACCCTGATCCCTCCCACGCCTCCCCTGATCCTTCCCACGCCTCCTCCGATCCCCCTGATGCCTCACCTGACCCCCCCCGATGCCTCATCTGACCCCTCCCACGCCCCTTCCAACCCTCCTCCCCCTTCCCCGCCAGCCGAACCCATGTTCCCAGCCACCACCGCCCTCTTCATGCACCAACGACCAGACGTGATGCCTTACCTAGGTGGGGTCATGACCTCCTACCGTGAGAATGTCCAAGACATTTTCGACTCATACGTTTTCAAGACTGTCGTCACAGCGCAGTTCGACAAGGCCAAGCAGGAGTACGCCGAGTCCCCACTGGAGTCCCAGCTGGAGACCGTCCCCGAGCTTGCTGTGATCCTAGGCTGCAGGCGGCCTCCCGGGTGGCCCACCCTCGCGAGGTTCCCACGCCAATGGAATAATATTTGCAGAGAGATGGCAGCCAATGCGGGAGCAGCCAGCTGCTGCTGCTGCTGCTGCTGCTGCTGGTGGTGGTGGTGGTGGTGGTGGTGGTGGTGGTGGTGGTGATGATGATGATGATGATGATGATGATGATGATGATGTTGATGATGATGTTGATGATGATGTTGATGATGATGTTGATGATGATGTTGATGATGATGATGATGATGATGATGATGATGTTGATGATGATGTTGATGATGATGTTGATGATGATGTTGATGATGATGTTGATGATGATGTTGATGATGATGTTGATGATGACGACGATGGTGGTCACAGTTCAGTCGGCAAGCCTGTAGTTAGATGCCAGTGCCTCGAGGCATCCCCCCCCTGACCTTCCCAAACCAAGGATACTATCTACTCGATGCAGGCGCTGGTCGGTCACCCGCTATTCGAAAGACATCCCAGTGCACGGGTCAGACCTCGTCACAATTGTCGGGGTGTATTGCTGTTAGTAGTACAGGCATTGCCGGTGCATGCGGGCGGCCTCATGTAACGCTTGGTTGGTTGGTTGGTTGTGTGTGTGTGCCCCGAGTGCTGCCCTCAACCAGCGAGCTGGCGCTCTGTGCGGCGTTCCTCAATCAACACCCTCGTCGAGATGTAATTGCGTGCAATGTTGCGCCTGTTTTTAAACCTGCTGTGCTTAAACACCCACCTCGGCGAGCTTGGACGCATCCCTCAGCGCGACCATCTTCGGCTTGAACTTGCGCACCTAAACAGGGTTGGAGGGTGTGTGGGTGTGTGGGTGTGCGTGTGTGTGGGGGGGGGAGGGGGTCTACCAGCACGGCGTGGTGTGTGGTCAGTCAGGCGACAATCAAAAAGTCGCCAGCTGCCGTGTAGAAGCAGTCAAAAGCAGGTGGTCAGGTGGAGGCAGTGGCAGGCGGACGCTTCACACGGGCTGCCGCACTCTCTCGTGCTCGTGCATTCAGTGCACGCACACATACGCCTGAACACACATCCTAGTATGTCTCCGTTCACCTCGTGCAATGGGCACCCTCGTGCAATGCGACCATTCATGCGCTCCATGCGCGGCCATGCGCCAAGCCTCACCTGCTCCGCCAGCACCTTGATGTTGGACCCGGCAGCGAGCGCCACCAGCTCAAACTTCTCCGGGAACTCCTCCATGATGTCGAGCGTCTGGGTGCCGATGGAGCCGGTGGAGCCGAGCAGGGAGAAGCGCTGTGCGAGAAGCAAAGCACAGATTTGTCATCTCGCCCATGCAATTGTACGCACGCACGCACGCATGGATCGCGGAGAACTGGCTGTGAGCGGAGTGACCAAGGGTGCATGGGGGGCCCATGCGACAGAGCGCCGATGGGCCCCCTGTCCCCTACCTTGGGCGTATCACGGGCCACCACCTCAGGCGCGACCACGCGCTTGGGCCACGCGGGCGGCACGGTGGAGCCATTGCCCGGGCCAAACTTGAGAGCGCTCACGCGCACGCAGCGCCCCGTCGCACCATTTCTGCCTCCACGCTTGCCAGAAATCGAGCCAGTTGAGGTGCGGTTGGAAAGCTTCATGATGCGTTCAACAGCTTGATTTTGGATCTCTGAGGTAGGACCTCCCAACAGTGTGTATTCAACACTGCGGTGTAAACAGTTCAACTCGACCACATATTGAGTTGAACACTGTGCACTCGCAGTGTTGAATCGCGTCCCCTCGGACACCACCCGACGCGTTTAAACCCGACAATCCAATCGCTGCCCGCGCAACCCGGTGCGTGGCGGATGTTTGTCGACGACGACAGCGGCGACAGCACCGCGGTGGAGAGGCCAGGTCAACCTGGAGAAGCTATGACAGATGGTGCAGCTGAAGTGTACGCACAACAGCTCCATCATGCAGCTCCATGCAGCTCGCTTCATGGATGAGCATGGGGGCAAGGGGCAGTAAGTGACTGCCCTCACCAGTCTCTCCCTCAAGGCCAAGCCTGCGCTGCAGCACGCCGGCTTGCCCCCGCGAGCGCGTGGCGGTGCTGCGCTAGTGGTGGAGTCAGCTGCTGCCGTGGCCGCTACAGGCTACAGGCCTTCCAGAAGATGCAGCAGATGCTCGTGTCGCTGCCGGAAGAGGAGCAACAGCAGCTGCAGCTGCCGGCGGAGAGCGCGGGTGGGCTACATCGGCGCAGCGCAGGCAGCAGATGACGGCGGCCCCGCAGCAGCAGGCAGCCCTCACAGCGAGTGTGCTTAAGCAGCGCGAGGAGTTGCAGCAGCAGACACGGGGTCAGGAGACACCGTAGGAGGCAGTCGCGTGTCAGGCGCCAGGCGCGAAGTCGCAGGTGCATGCGCAAATCGATAACCGCCGCGCTCTTGGGCCGGCGGCTGTGGTGCACGCACGTGGCACCGGCGGCAGCGGCTCTGGCGCAAACGACGACGCGGTGGCTGCCGCCTTCTATCCTCCTGCAAGCCCACGGCGCCAACGGCGTCAGCAGTAATGTCAGTACGCCCACACACACGCGAACGATGCCCTCCGCGCAGCGCGCGTTGCCCTCCCCTGCTAGTTTGCCACTCCAGGCACCTGGATCACGGATGCAGGGCGGCGGTGTGCGTGTCAAATGCGGAGGTGTTCGTGTTAGATGGCGGCACGATGGCGGTGTGCGCTCCGACCGAGTGCGGTTGTGACGCTCACGTGTGCGCAGCAGACGGCGGCAGGGCGGCAGCGCACGTTGCGATCAAGTACGGCCGCAGCGCTCACGTGTGCGCGGCAGACGGCGCCACAGCGGCAGCACACGCTGCGTTCAAGTGCGGCCGCGGCGCTCACGTGTGCGCGGCAGATGGTGGCGGGGTGGCAGTGCCCGCTGCGATAAATTGCGGTCGCGTCGCTCGCGCGTGAGCGGCAGATAGCGACAGGGCGGTGTGCGCTGCGAGCGTGTGCATGTGTGGACACGACGCTCGCGTGTGCGTGTCAGATGGCGGCGGGTTGGCAGTGCCCGCTGCGATGGAGTGCGGCCGCGACGCCTGCGTGTGCACGGCAGATGGCAGCGGGGCGGCGGGACGGGCTGTGAACGAGTGCGGTCGCGTCACTCGTGTGTGAGCGGCAGATGGTGGCGGGTCGGCAGCGCGCACTGCGATCAATGCGGCCGCGACGCTCGCGTGTGCGTGTCAGATGGCGGCAGGGGGCGGTGTGCACTGTGAGCGCGGCCACGACGCTCATGTGTGCGCTGCAGATGGCGGCAGGGCGGCAGGGCGGGCTGCGACCGAGTGTGGTCGCGACGCAAGGCGGCGGTGTGCACTACGGCCGTGTGCGGTGGCGGCGCTCGCGTATCTGCGGCGGATGACGGCAGGGTGGCGGTTAGAGCTGTGAGCGCGTGCGCTGTGAGCGTGTGCGGCCACGGCGCTTGAGTGTGCGCGGCGGATGCATCCGCCACGCACACTCACACCATATGGTGGCAGGGCTGCAGTGCGCGCTGCGACCGAGTGCGCTCGCGGCACTCGTGTGTGTGCGGCAAATGCCGGCAGGGTGGCAGGGCGCGCTGCGATCAAGTGCGGCCGCGACGCTCGCGTGTGCGCGGCAGATGGCGGCGGGGCGGCAGTGCGCGCTGCGACCGAGTGCGGACGCGGCCCTCGTACGATGTGTGTGCGGCAGATGGCGGCAGATGGCGGCCGTGTGTGCTACAGGTCAGGTGCATTCTCAGAATTCCTGAAGTCTAGGGTCAGGTCGTGGCTGTATGTGCTGTGTATCCCCTGGCGGCGAGTTGAAGCCTCCCACCCGAAAGGCTTCCCCTCCAAGTGAGGGTGTTCTGAGTAAACTCCTTTGATCAGCCTGAAAGTTTGGACATTACCTGGCAGGGCCATATGTACTCGAGATGCATACTCAGAATTCCTGGAATGTGGGGTGAAATAGTGGTTGCATCTGCTGGGTAGCCCTGGTCGCGCGTTCAAGCCATACCCGAAAGGCCTGCCCCCAAGGGAGGGTGATCTGAGTGACCTCCTCTGATCTGCCTGGAACTTTGCACATGTCATTGCATGCCCATATGTAGGTCAGGTGCATGCTCAGAATGACAAAAATTAGGGTTCGGGTAGTGGCTGCATCAGTGATGTCCTTAGCGCCCCCGCAGCCCCCGCAGCCCCCGCAGCCCCCGCTGCGGGGGCCAACCGGGAAATTTCGATGGAAACTGCGGGGGCGAATAGCGGGAATTTCGCTCCGAAAAGTGTGAAAATCGGCAATTTTCACACTTTCCGCAAAAAATCGACTCCTGCGGGGGCAATTCGGCATGTTCCCTTCAATGTTGCGGGGGCAAACATGGCATTGTCGATTTCCTGAAGGACACCACTGGGCTGCATGTGCTGGGTAGCCCCTGATCACACGTCCGAGCCACCCGAAAGGCCTGCCCCCAAGGGAGGAGGGTCTAGATGACTTCCTCAGATTGGCCTGAAACTTTGGAAACGACACAACATCGCCATATGTAGGTCAGGTGCTTTATCAGCATGCCTCAAGTTTGGGGTCAGGTAGTGGCTGCATGCAGGGTTGCACGGTACGTGAGTACGCGTACGTAAGTATTTTTCGTACGTACGTATGTACGTACGTGAGGGAGCGTATATACGTACGCCCTGTACGCAGCACTAGACGCCGTTTACTTGAAAAACAAAAAAAACGGTCATAACTCACGCTCCTGTGCTTGGATTGGAACCATTCTACTTGCATTGGAAAGCTTGTTACAAAAGCCATCCAGATCACTGTTCGTTTGCAGCAGTGCACTGCAGTAGGGGGGTGGGCCTGGGGTTCTGCTGCAGCACCACGCGCGCGCGCTCACAACGGTGCACACAAAAACGGATGTAACTCCCTGGCCTGCCCTGCGCCACTCCCTTGCCCTGCGCCACAGGCTCATGGGTCTCACTTCCGGGGGCACGCCCAATGGCATGCGCTTGTCAACTGTGAATTGATTTTGTGTTTTTGTATTCTATTTTTAAAGAGAGAGTCGTTACACGGCCGGTGGTACTTCCCTAACGCCCCCGAGGGGACGCGGGCTCACTGTATGTGTGGGGAGACGGGGAGGGGATGGGAAAAAGGAAGGCGAAGGGGTGCGCCGCTGGCTCAGGGGTCTCACTTCCGGGGGCACGCTCAATGGCATGCGCTTTTTCAATTGTCAATTGTTTTTGTGTTTTTGTATTTTATGGGCGTGCATACTCTAGCAGAGCATCAACCGTCCGGCGTAGCCTATCGCGTAGGACAGGCCACCCGCAAACTCGGCAAATCAGTATCAGAACCCAAGCCACAGAGTGGCCGGGGCGGGCGGGGCCCTCTGGGGGGTGGGCGGCAGCACGCTGACCACTCAGCGCAGCGAGCGCCAGCGAGGTTCCTTCCTTGAGCGCAATGTGCGCCAGCTGTGGGCCGCCAAGCAGTCAGCGTGTCGCCTTCGCCCACCCCACCGGGGGGAGCGCCCTAATCAGTAGTCGTCCCGTAGTGGGCAGCTTCGTAGAAGCGGGGTCGTGGCTGGCGGTCGCAGCCGCATGCGCTGCGCCTTCCTCAGCTCGGCAGCGCGAGCCTCGGGGCTGTCCTCGTCGTCGTGGCATGCGGCGAAGGCGGTGGCGTCCTCCATGAAGAACGCCGCCACGAAGCTGTGGCGCTGCTGCGCGGCGGCCGCCACCGCCGGCAGTCCGCGCGGGGCGCGGACGCTGGCAGAGGCGGCACGTGCGGCGCCCGCTGCGGCCGACCTCTCCCGCGCCGGCGCCCCCGCTGCCAACACCACGGGGGCGGCAGCAGCAGCAGCGGGCCGGGCAGGCTGAGCAGCCTTGGCAGGTGCGCGCGCATGCGGCATCTGTGTCTGCATGGGCGCCCCAGGGACGCGGCTCACCAGGTGGCTCACCGAGGTCACTGAGGTCTCCAGCATGCCCGTGAGGGCCGCAATCTGTTTCTGCTGCGCCTCCACCGTGGCGCGTAGCGCCCCGAAGTCGACGTCGGCAGTCTGGGGCGCGCCCACCGGGGCGGGCGCAATCTGTGGCTGAGCGCGGGCGCCCACTAGCTCCTTCTCCAGCCTGCCCACCTGGCGTCTGAGGTCCGCCACCTCCGCGCTGAGGGCGCGGAGGGCGTCTGTGGTGTCGGCTGAGGCCGAAATGTGGTTGCTGGCGGAGGTGTCATGCAGGTGTTGCGCAGATGCCTCCGCGTCTGTGGCCGCCCCCGACGCCCCAGGGAGCGCCAGAAGCGTGGTCTGTGTCTCATCGACGCACGCGCGGTGGCGGGGCCGAGAGTCTGAGTCGGAGGAGCCGCTGCTCACCGGTGATTCTGTGGCGGTGGCCGCGCGGGCGACTAGCGCGCCGGCGGCCTGGCTGTGGGCCGCCAAGCAGTCAGCGTGTCGACCTGCCAGGCCTGATATTTTTAGAGAGTGTAACAGCTGCCCTTGCGCAGGTCCAGTAAGGAGTTAGCACGAAGGGTGCTCTATTTTTTTTATTTTTTTAGAGAGATGATGATGATGATGATGATGATGAGTTCGTTACAATCCACTTCTGGCGGTCACACGTGCGGTTCCAAAGCTCCAGTGGGACTTAGATGAAGCAGTCCTGAAGACCTGCCAACAGAAAAAGGGGGGGTGCCCCACGGCAACGCCATCCACACACGGCGGCGGGCGCCAAGCAAGCAGCACCACAGTGCAGGCTCCACACTCAACCCCTCCAGTGGATGAAGGGCGGGCCCAAGGTATAAAACCATAAAGGGACCAAAAAAAAGCCCACCCTCAAAACACTGGAAGCGGAGCAGGTGCGCACACCCACCACAGCACTCTACCCAGCAGCCACAACTCATCCCGCCAGCGCACGCGTGCGGCGCTACCTCCCCTCACATAACTCGTCCCCTCAGGGATCTAGGACGCCTTGTTCAGAATGAGCTTGCCGTCCACCACTCCAACATAGGGGTGGGTCGGGCCCACCACACCCGCCCAACCTCGCGGCATCACGCCGCCCTCAGCAAAGGACGCCAGCGCGTCCCAAAGGTCCATCGTCGCCAGCGCCCCCGCCCGCTCAACCGACACCGTGCGATCAGGGGGCAGCACACCATCACGCGGACGCGTGATGCGCCACAGGTGGCGGCATCCGCGCTCCATAGCGTCCACCACGAGCGCTGCCACCACAGCCCACACACCAGCACGCACCCCAGTGGGAGGCTGCAGCAGCCACACCTGGCAGCACGTGATGACCGGCGTAGGAGCAGGGAGGGCAGCAGCAACCGCCACCACCACCGCCTCCGCCACCGCGCATCCCCAGAAGCAGTGCGCACGCCACGCCGTCGCCGGCGGCCCGTCCTCCTCACGGCACCGCCACCCGCACGGGCACTCGGGCACTCCAAGCGCAGCCTGCTTGTGAAAGCCACTCACCCACAGCCGCCAGATGGGCTCCTTGCAGGCGCTGAGGAGCGGCAGCCGCCACAGCCCTGGCACCGCCGCCTCCAGGGTGCGCAGCCCCGCGCAGACCTGAGCGTCGGTTGCACGGGGGCCTCCGCGCATCCCGCAGTCCAGCGCCAGAGCCGCCTCCACCGTGGCTGCCCGCCGCACTCGCCGCTCGTCCACAACCGCCCGCAGTTGAAGCGCCACCGCTAGCTTGCATGTCAGCTGCCCGACCACGCCCGGGCCGTGCGCAAACCCAACCCACCGGGGCTCGTCCGCGGCCCCGCCCCCCGCAGGCAGGGGAGCATGTTTGGCAGTTGCGGATCGGAGGCCAGGCCGCCCACGCTGCCATCCAGCCGGCGTGATGACACTCGGCAGCTGCCACCCGACCAGCCGCAGGATCTCCACCACAGCAGCGCGCTCGCCCGCGCGAGGGAGGGGCTGAAAGCGACGGAGCGGCCGGAGCAGAGTGAGGGCAGCTCCACCAGCTGCCGCCTCGACCCAGGCTGAGGGCACTGCCGCGAGCGCGACCGCCACTGCCGTGAACAGGGGGTCGAGCGTGCGCTGCACGCACCGCAGATCTGGCCCACCCCCCAGCACTGGCGGCGGCACCCCTGGGAAAAGGGCGCGGCACAGGACTGCCCTCCAGACACTGCCCCCGTCGTAGGCGCCGCACGCCAGAGCTGCGCAAAACTGCCCCAGCACGAGCGGCGCGCATTCCGGATCCGCGGCAGCGTACACCGCCAGGCATGCGTGGTCGACCGTGCGTGTGCTGCGCACCATGTCGACAGCAGCGAGCCACGCCCACAGCGCACACAGGTCTGTGACCGTCCGCATGCCGGGGAGGGCGTCGCGCACGCGGGCGAGGCCGTCCACCCGCCAGCAGGTCGCACCGGTCGAGCTGAAGAGCGCATGCCCTGCCACATCCCCAGTGGGCTCCCGCCACTGTACCGTCCGCTGCGCAGCCGGCAGCTCCAGCTGGAGGAGGGGATTTGCCCAGAGCGGCGCCTCCGCCCCCCACAGCTCAGCTGTTTGCACGCGTCCCAGGATGCGCGCCACTGGCCCCAGGGCCTGCACCCCATTGAGCATGCGCCGCATCGGCCCAGCCAGCAGCGCCGCGCTCACAGCCGGTTCTACGCACTCACCAACGAGGCCGCTTGGCAGAGTGCCTGGCCCAGGCGCGAGGCCCGCCATAAGCACAAAAAGGCTCGGGTGGGCCCCCGGGCAGAGGCGGTGCACCGCCTCCACCATGAGCGGCTCCCATGCCGGCTGAGCCGGGGGCGCGGGCTGCTGTTCCGGCTGTGCCCCCCTGCCACCTCCGTCGCCCCCGCTGCCGCCACCTCCGCCGCCGTCGCCGCCACCAGCCTCGCCACCATCGCCGGCCCGTGGGGCCGACAGCAGGAGATGGGGGGCGCCAGCCGCCCACGCCCCAAACAGGCACGCGAGGTGGACGGCCCACTGCGCGTGCACAATCTCCCGCCACGCCGGCGCCCCAAAACCACCGTGCGCCGGCCGCCCCAGAAGCATCGCAGCGGGCGCGCCTGGCACCGAAGAGGCCCACGGCAGCGCTGCCGGTGGGTCCGGCCCCACGCTCCTGTCCACCAGAGTAGCCGTCCACCGGGAGAGCAGCCTCTCTGCCTCCGGAGTCATGCCACAGTGCACCGCCCGGAACAGGATGCGGGAGACCCCGTACGTCGCCGCGCGTGCCCCCTGCCAAAGACAGACATTGGGAAGCGCGCGAGCTTGGTGTACGCGGCCGCAAGCCTCTCACGGCACACCCCGGTGACGGCCTCCGGGGGCGGCAGGCCGGCAGAAACGGGCACGCCCAGCGACACGCCCGCGTCCAGCACGCGCAGCCCAGCCACCTCTGCACCCGCCAGCAAGCCCTCCCCCGCCGAACCCAGGGGCAGGATGCCGCACTTGCCGAGTTTTAGGACGAGGCCCGTCGCTCGGCCAAACACCGCCATCGCCTCCACCAGCGCAGCGACGGCAGCCGGCGCACACGACCGGAGGAGGGGCATGCAGTCGTCAGCGTACTGGGGGCAGGTCACTCTGCAGCCAGGCACGACCTCGACCCCCACCGCCGGGCAGGTGCGCAGGAAGCACGCGAGCGCATGCCCCAGGAACAGGAAGAGGGCTGGCGCAGCGGGGCAGCCCTGGCGCACGCCCGCCGCATACCGGCGCGGCTCAGAGATGAACCCGTTGACCTCGGCCGACGCGTACGTGTGCGTGAGGATGGTGCGGGTCCATGCCAGCACACCGTCACCGACGCCCACCGCCTCCATGACCGCAAGGAGGCAGCCACGGTCGATGGTGTCGTACGCCTTGCGGAAGTCGAGCAGCGCCAGCGCTGCACCCGTCGGCCCCACGCCCTCAGCCGCGTTGGCAGCTAACCGGCCAGGCAGCATCTGCGTGAGGCAGATATTGTCCGAGATGCGGTGGCCAGCGAGGAACGCAGTCTGTTCCGGCCCCACCACCGCAGCGAGCAGCGGCGTCCACCGCGTCGCCAGCACCTTGGCGAGAGATTGTTACACGGCCGGTGGTACTTCCCTAAACGCCCCCGAGGGGACGCCGGGCTCACTGTATGTGTGGGGAGACGGGGAAGGGATGGAAAAAGGGAAGGCGAAGGGGTGCGCCGCAGGCTCAGGGGTCTCACTTCCGGGGGCACGCTCAAAAGCATGCGCTTGTCAACTGTCATTTTTTTTTTTTTTTTTTTTTATGGGCGCGCACACTGTAGCAGAGCATCAACCATCCGGCGTAGCCCACCCCGTGGGGCAGGCCACCCGCAAACTCGGCAAAACAGTATCAGAACCCAAGCCACAGAGTGGCCGGGGCGGGCAGGGCCCTCCGGGGTGTGGGCGGGGCAGCACGTTGACCACTTAGCGCAGCGAGCGCCAGCAAGGTTCCTTCCTTGAGCGCAATGTGCGCCAACTGTAGGTCGCCAAGCAGCCAGCGCGCCGCCATCGTCAACCCACCAGGGGGGGTGCCCTAGTCAGAGTCCGGGGAGCCGGGGGGACGCATGCGCCCCGTCAGCCTGTTCACGGGGGATCCACCGGAGCGTGGAGGCAGAGGCGAGGCCGGTCGCCCGCACGCACCACCCCGATGAATGGGTGGTCGGGGGAAGGGCCATCGGCAGCAGCCCACGCCGGTGGGACTCGATCGAGGGAGGCGATCTCCTGGAGGCCCGTCCAGAAACGGGCCACCGCCGCGCGGCCGGCACGGTCAGCTGTGTCAGGCTCGGCCGGGCCAGCCGTGAGGACCGGGAAGAAGTCAGTAATCAGGGATTGGTCGTGGGGGGGGGGCGGCGCCGGTGTCGAGGTGTAGGGCCCACAGGAGGCGGCGTCCATACGCCATGGCGTCCAGGGCCGCCACACAGACAACGCGCCACACGTCGGCGTACACGGCGGCGTCGGGCGGCTGCAGCAGCCAGACGTGGCGGCACGCCAGCGCGCCCGCCAGCACCCCCTTGGCCTCCAGCCCGGCGTGCACGGCCCCGACGACCGCCGTAGCGACGCGACACTCCCAGAAGTAGTGGGAGCGCCACATGAGGTCGGGGCGCGGGCCGTGTGTCGGGTGCCAACCGCAGGGTCAGGGGGCAGTGAAGATGATGCCACCGCCGCCCGCGCCGGGCACGCCGTTGAGGGTGACGCGCCAGAGCGTCTCCTTGAGCGTGTTTTCGCACCCGAGCATCCACACCCTGCGCAGTGCGATCGCAACGGATGCGCGCCCCGCCTCGACAACGGCGGGGCTAGCGGCCAGCGCGGGCGTACCACTGAGCAAGAGCGCGGCGGTGACATAGTCGGTGTGGCACGCCCGGCGCGTCCCCCAAATCCCCGCAGCTGCAGCCCCGTAGCATCGCGCACACTGAGGCCGCCTGGGCCCACGAGTGGGATCACCCGGCCCGGCTGTTGCCCAGTCTTGGGGCCACTCCGCCACCCCACACACGCGGCGACAGCCCGCGCGGCCGCAGCCTCCTCGGCAGTGGGGAGGGCCACAGGCAGCGTGGGCTGCGGGGTGAGAACGGGCGGGAGGCGGCGGGCCGCGTCGGCCCTCCACTCGGCAGGCAGCACAGCGTACACCGCTGCCACCTCGGGGGTGAGGCGGTCATCAACGTCATGGTCGCGGTGGCTCCATGACTCCAGCATGTGCTGCAGCAGCAAGGGCATGGCCGGGCGGCGCGCACCGTAGAGGACGATCCGGAGGGCGCGCGCGCGGCAGGCCGCGCGGGCACCAAATGGGTCTGCCGCGCCGTGGCACGCCTCCAGCAGCTCAGGGAACAGGCCTCCAGGGAGGGGCTTGCCGCCGCATGCAAGGTGCACAAGCACTGCGACGCGGTCGAGGGCGCGTTGGAGCACCATGAGGTCGGCGACGGTGCGTAGGCCAGGCAGGTGGGACATGAGCGCAAAACCTTGCTTCCATCGGTCAGCGCACCCCAGCACACCAGTGGGGGGCGCATCCCCGACCCCGGAAGCCTGTGCCGGCCATCGCACCGACCGCTGACCCGCCGAGAGCTCCAGCTGCAGCAGGGGGTTGGCCCACAGCGGGGCGGCGCCGCTCCAGCCCGCGCCACCGCCGTGCTCAAGGGCCGCTACCCGCGGCGGGCCGAGCGCCTGGAGGCCCTCGACCAGACGGGCAAGCGGGGGTGGCAGCGATGCACCCGCGTGGCCAGTGAGGCTGGGCACGAGCGCAGATGGCAGCCGCCCGGCGTCAGCCGCTGTCATCGCCGTCGCAGAAAGCAGTAGAACCAGCCCAGGGTGCCGGCCAGGGCACGCTCGGCGGAGGAGCACGTCCACTGCGGCAACCACCGGCGGCACCCCGGGGCCGGCGAGCGTGGCTGGGTCGGGCTGGGGCAGTGGCATGCCCCCGCCCCCGGCATCATCAGCATCAGCATCAGTGCCACCGTGTCCCTGTGTTTTCAGGGGCCGCCACGGCTCCGGCCGTGCCTTCGGGAGTCTCCGTTCCATCACCAGTGTCTCTTGTTTCTGCGTTGTTTCCTGTGTTGCTGTCGCTTAGGTGTCAGCATGGCTGCGTTGCTTAGGTTTTTTTTTTTTTTTTTAAAGGTATTACATCAAAGCAACACCTTATGCCGACGCCTAGGCTACAGCAACACGGGAACTGAGGAACAGAGAAACTGGTATTGGTATTTTTGGTAAACCGGAAACCAGAAACCGGTGAGCGACCCAGGAATCGAACCCGGAGCCTTTAGGTGTAACTTTGGCCTCTGAAAAAAAAAAAAAAAAAAAAAAATCATCCTGCTTGTTCCAGCCTCCCTTCGCTGTTTTATTGACCTCCCGCATCTCCCTGTCTTTCTTTCTCCCCCCCATTCCTTCCTTGCTTTGATGTTATACCTTTTAAAAAAAATCAAAAAAAATCCTGCCCCTTCCCGCCCTGCCTGCACAACCATCCCTGCTTGTCCGCCATGCCCCTCTCCCTCTCCCTGCCTACCCACACCCTGCTTGTTCCCCTTCCCTGCCCTCCCTCCCCTCCCGCCTGCCCCGCCCCGGCCCCACCCTTCCGCGCCCCCCCTCCCTCCCCCTCCGCACAGGTGTTCTTTCGTCATCCTTTGCTTCTACGTCTCCCTCTCCCCTCAAGTCCTTTAAGCTTTCTTCCAGTCATTCCATCGTCCCACCTGCCTCGAGTTTCCTGGCTTCCGTTCCCTCGTGTCCGTGTCCTTCCCCTTCCTTATCCTCGAGTCCCGTTCCCCCAAGTCCAAGTTCCTTCAGTCCTGTCGGCTCTGGTGCTCTCGATGGATTGGCTTGCGTGTCCCTGTGTTTTCAGGGCCGCCACGGCTCCGGCCGTGCCTTCGGGAGTCTCCGTTCCATCACCAGTGTCTCTTGTTTCTGCGTTGTTTCCTGTGTTGCTGCCGCTTAGGTGTCAGCATGGCTGCGTTGCTTAGGTGTAACGTTGGCCTCTGAAAAAAAAAAAAAAAAAAAAGCTCATCCTGCTTGTTCCACCCTCCCTTCGCTGTTTTATTGACCTCCCGCATCTCCCTGTCTTTCTCTCTCCCCCCCATTCCTTCCTTGCTTTGATGTTATACTTTTTAAAAAATAAAATAAAATCCTGCCCCTTCCCGCCCTGCCTGCACAACCATCCCTGCTTGTCCGCCATGCCCCTCTCCCTCTCCCTGCCTACCCACACCCTGCTTGTTCCCCTTCCCTGCCTCCCTCCCTTCCCGCCTGCCGCCCGCCCCCCCTTGCCCGCGCCCCCCCCTCCCTCCCCTCCGCAGGGTGTTTTTTCGTCATCCCTTTGCTTCTACGTCTCCCTCTCGCCTCAAGTCCTTTTAAGCTATCTTCCAGTCAATCCATCGCCCCACCTGCCTCGAGTTTCCTGGCTTCCGTTCCCTCGTGTCCGTGTCCTTCCCCTTCCTTGGGGGGGGATGGTTCCACCTTTGGGCTAGTGGTTAACGATGTTATCTGCAATCCTAAAGGCTCCAGGTTCGATTCCTGGGTCGCTCACCGGTTTCTGGTTTCCGGTTTACCAAATATATCAATACCAGTTTCCCTGTTCCTCAGTTCCCGTGTTGCTGTAGCCTAGGCGTCGGCATAAGGTGTTGCTTTGATGTTATACCGTTTAAAAAAAAAAAAAAAAATTAGGTGTCGGCATGGCTGCGTTGCTTGAGTGGAGTCAAAGTTCCTGTAGTCCTGTCGGCTCTGGTGCTCTAGATGGATTGGCTTGCGTGTCCCTGTGTTTTTAGGGTCCGCCACGGCTCCGGCCGTGTCTTCGGGAGTCTCCGTTCCAACACCAGGGTCTCTTGTTTCCTCTTTGTTTCCTGTGTTGCTGCCGCTTAGGTGTCAGCATGGCTGCGTTGCTTAGGTGTAACGATGGCCTCTGAAAAATAAAAATAAAATAAAAAAATCATCCTGCTTGTTCCACCCTCCCTTCGCTGTTTTCTTGACCTCCCGCATCTCCCTGTCTTTCTCTCTCCCCACATTCCTTCCTGCCCCTTCCCGCCCTGCCTGCACAACCATCCCTGCTTGTCTGCCATGCCCCCCCTCCCTCTCCCTGCCTACCCACTCCCTGCTTGTTCCCCTTCCCTGCCCTCCCTCCCCTTCCCGCCTGCCTGCCGCCCCCTTCCCGCGCCCCTTTCCCTCCTCCTCCGCACAAGGTGTTCTTTCGTCATCCTATTGCTTCTCGTGTCCTCATCCCTCAAGTCCTTTTAAGCTATCTTCCAGTCATTCCATCGTCCCACCTGCCTCGAGTTTCCTGGCTTCCGTTCCCTCGTGTCCGTGTCCTTCCCCTTCCTTATCCTTATGGGGGGGGATGGTTCCACCTTTGGGCTAGTGGTTAACGATGTTATCTGCAATCCTAAAGGCTCCGGGTTCGATTCCTGGGTCACTCACCGGTTTCTGGTTTCCGGTTTACCAAAAATACCAATACCAGTTTCCTTGTTCCTTGGTCCCCGTGTTGCTGTAGCCCAGGCGTCGGCATAAGGTGTTGCTTTGATGTAATACCTTTTTTTTTTTTAAATTAAAAAAAATAAAAAAATATCCTCGAGTCCCGTTCCCCCAAGTCCAAGTTCCTTCAGTCCTGTCGGCTCTGGTGCTCTCGATGGATTGGCTTGCGTGTCCCTGTGTTTTCAGGGGCCGCCACGGCTCCGGCCGTGCCTTCGGGAGTCTCCGTTCCATCACCAGTGTCTCTTGTTTCTGCGTTGTTTCCTGTGTTGCTGCCGCTTAGGTGTCAGCATGGCTGCGTTGCTTAGGTGTAACGTTGGCCTCTGAAAAAAAAAAAAAAAAAAAGCTCATCCTGCTTGTTCCACCCTCCCTTCGCTGTTTTATTGACCTCCCGCATCTCCCTGTCTTTCTCTCTCCCCCACATTCCTTCCTGCCCCTTCCCGCCCTGCCTGCACAACCATCCCTGCTTGTCTGCCATGCCCCCCTCCCTCTCCCTGCCTACCGACTCCCTGCTTG
>VFSX01000454.1:0-7500 GCA_016618255.1 Chlamydomonas sp. UWO 241
TCTCTCTCTCTTGCTCTTGCTCTCTTGCTCTCTCTCTCTCTCTCTTGCTCTCTCTCTCTCTCTCTTGCTCTCTCTCTCTCTCTCTCTCTCTCTTGCTCTCTCTCTCTCTCTCTTGCTCTCTCACCCTGCCCAAGGCCCACTGCAATCCCTCGTCTCAAACCTGTTACCCTAGAGCCTTATCCGCACAGTCTAAACCCTCAACCCTCAAACCGCAGGTGGGCGAGACCGCCAAGGCCATCTCGCAGTTTGGGTGCACACCTGAGCTGCGTCAAAAGCGTCTAGGACGTCCCGATGCTGTCCCGATTCTGCCATTCCCATGGCATCCCTCATGCCAGGCGGGCATGTAACGTCCGTCTTCCCAACAGTCCTCTCATTCCACGATCCCCCCCATCTGCAGGTTGGCGAGACCGCCAAGGCCATCTCGCAGTTTGGGCGCATCGCGGGGCTTCGCCCTCGCCCCCTAAACCCTTCGCCCCTTATCCCTATACCCTCATTCCTAATCTTTCGCCCTAAACCCTGATCCCTCAACGCGCAGGTGGGCGAGACTGCCAAGGCCATCTCGCAGTTTGGGCGCATCGCGGAACTGCGCCCGGGCGACACCGAGGTGCCCAAGATGATGTCGCGGCTCTACCACAAGATGTCGCAGCCGTACATGTGCGTGTGTGTGTGTGCGTAGGGCGCGGCACGGTATACGTATACCGTGTATACCGTTTGTATACCGTGACGGTATAAATACCGTATACGGCGGGATGTATACCGTATACAGCAATTTTCCGACGGCAAGTAAAAGGCGTAAAGGCTCCAACTCCCTTGAAACTGCATGAATTTTGACGATTCGACTTGCATTGGACAGCAAATTACAAGGGCTATCGAGAACAATGATTGGATGCAGCATGGGGTGGAAGGAAGAATATGGTGTTTGCATGGGGCGCAGGGACGCTCCGGCTGCCATGCAGTGAGATAAACCTAGTTTTGTGTTTACTCTAAACCGAACATAGCAAAGACAGCTTGTAAGAATGGATTTGTGATGCCCATCATGTCAGGCATCCGAATCCACCGTCCCCGTCTCAATCGGATCAAGGAATCAAGGGTATACACGTATACCCTCGTATACGGTACACGTTAAACGGTATTATACGGTATACGGGCCCACGTATACGGTATACTGCCGCGCCCTATGTGCGTGTATGTGTGTGTGACACCAAGGTGCCCAACATGATGTCGCGGCTGTACCACAAGATGTCGCAGCCACACATGTGCGTGCGTGCGTGCGTGCGTGTGTGTGTGTGCGTGTGTGTGTGTGCGTGCGTGCGTGCGTGCGTGCGTGCGTGCGTGCGTGTGTGTGCGTGCGTGCGTACGTGCGCTCGTAACAAGTTGCACGCCAAGTCAGACAGGCTGCCGTTAGCATGGTGTCATCCCCTCGGAGAAACACACACACACGCACACACACATACGCACACACACGCCCCCTCCCACACACACACGGTTCATGGAGGAGCACGCTGCGGCGACCGCTGTCTGTCTCTCTCACCCCGTCTCTTTCTCTCCCTCTCTCTCCCTCTCACACTCTCTTCCACTGTCACTGGCACTCGCACTCGCACTCGTACTTTCAATCTTGCACAGGTTCATCGCCGTGCTCGAGGCGTGCATGGAGGAGCACGCCGCGTCGACAGCTGTCTGTCTCTCCCTCACCCCGTCTCTTCTTCTCTCCCCCCCCCCCCCTCTCTCTCTCTCACTGTCGCTCGCACTCGCACTCGCACTTTCAATCTTGAACAGGTCGATCGCCGTGCTCGAGGCATACATGGAGGAGCACACAGCGTCGACAGCTGTCTGTCTCTCCCTCACCCCGTCTCTTCTTCTCTCCCTCCCCCCCCCCCCTCTCTCTCTCTCTCTCTCTCTCTCACTGTCGCTCGCACTCGCACTCGCACTTTCAATCTTGAACAGGTCCATCGCCGTGCTCGAGGCGTGCATGGAGGAGCACGCCGCGTCGACAGCTGTCTGTCTCTCTCTCACCCGGTATCGTTCTCTCTCCCTCCCTCTCTCACTCTCTGTCGCTGGCACTGTCACTCACAATCTCACTTTCAATCGTGCACAGGTCCATCGCCGTGCTCGAGGGTGTACATGGAGGAGCACGCCGCGTTGACCGACCTCACGCACATTCTCTCTCCCTCCCCCTCTCTCTCTCTCTCTTTCTCTCTCTTTCTCTCTCTCTCTCTCTCTCTCTCTCTCTCTCTCTCTTTGTCTGTCTCCCTCTCTTTCTCTCTCTCTCTCTCTCTCTCTCTCTCTCTCTCTCTCTCTTACACACACACACACACACGCATGAGGATCTAATGCGCCATCAAAGGCGTCCGACGGACTGTCAAATCGACCATGCGCAAACAAACACACACACACACACACACGCACACACGCACACACACACATTAACACACCAGGTCGATCGCCGTGCCAGAGGCGTACATGAAGAAGTACGCCGCGTCGACAGACCTCACACACATCATCACACACACACACACACACACGCTCAATGCAGCGTATCTTCGTCAGTATGTGGTCGCCTGAGGCGTGCTGCATTACGGTGGAAAGCCCTCAACAAGATCTACCCCAACCCTGTCTGATTCAATGTCACACGCAGGTCGATCGCCGTGCTCGAGGCGTACATGGAGGAGCACGCCGCGTCGACCGACCTCACGCACGTGAACATCCTCTCCGAGCTCTACATGGTGCGCCGCGCATGCCCGCTGCGCCCCAATTTTATTATTATCTGCAGATGAGACCATCTGAGAGGTTCACGGGACGGAGCCGCATCGGCTTGTCGCCAAATCCGTGAAATGTTTTGTGCATATGTTTTGTTTGAAAAGGGCGGTTGACCTCAGGGCGGCCTCTCGCACACGTCAACATCTCGTCAGAGCTCTATGGGGAGCGCCGCTTGCTGCACGCGTGCACTCGCAGCCTTTTCTATACGGGCATCCATTTAAACGATTGTTGAGTCCACGGGGGGGGGGGGCCAGAAACTTATTCCTGCAGGCACGGTACAATTTTTTTTGGGGGGGGTCTGACCACCCCACCCCCACCCCCCAACTCTCTGAATACTCCATGCATGGAGCCGAGACCAAGGCGCATGGCTTCCTTACAGAAAGGGCTGTCCATCGCAATGTCTAAGTCGCCAAAGGATAGGCAAAATAACCCCCCAAATGCAGCCATAACATGGCTTCGATGGCCGCCACCAAGGAGTGTGGAGCCTCACACTTTCCAGGCAGATTCAGAGTTGACTTTCTTGAGGTGTTTTGCTGTGCTCTCCAAGGAAATTCAGATGGCATCGGTCCCATGTCAATGTATGAAGGTTGCTCAAATCCCTAGGTGGGCACGTGGTGCAGGGAGCACGCGGAGGGGTAGGACATTGAAAAGGTGGGGCCCCCCACCCTATTAACCCAGGCTCCTTTCTGAGAGTGGATTCGTGCTCCTCTCATCAAGGCGATTCCAATGATGGCCTTCCCGTCGAAAACGGCCCGCTGGAAAGAAAGTTCTGCGCCACCCGTATTTATTTGTTTGCGCCCTCCCCCCCCACCCCCACCCCCTCCCACTTTGAGCCTCATATCCCCCCCTTCGGCCCCCCCCCCCTCTGCAGGTGACCGAATTCAAAAAATAAAAATCCGCTTGATTTGGAACGTACACATCAAGGAGATTGGATAATTCAGCGTGCTGTATTTTCCTGTTTGTTCTGGGTCCGCCCCCCGTGTTTCCGTAACTAGGTTTAGGCGGTGGTACTGGGACCATACGATGTCTCTGCTGGGAAGGCGATGGTACTGTTACACACATTGTGCTGTTGGAGGGGACGTGTAACAGCGCAGATAGGATAGAAGAGGTGTGGAAGTAGAAGTTCGTTTGTTTGGCGAGCGGTCGTGGGGGGTAGGACATTGAAAAGGTGGGGCCCCCCACCCTATTAACCCAGGCTCCTTTCTGAGAGTGGATTCGTGCTCCTCTCATCAAGGCGATTCCAATGATGGCCTTCCCGTCGAAAACGGCCCGCTGGAAAGAAAGTTCTGCGCCATCCGTATTTATTTGTTTGCGCCCCCCCCCCCCCCCCCCACCCCCCCCTCCACTTTGGAGCCTCATATCTTGGCTCCAGGACCGAATTCAAAAAAACCGCTGATTTGGAACGTACACATCAGGGAGAATGTTTATATTCAGCGTGCTCTGTATTTTTCTTTTGTCTTGCCCCGCCGCCCCCCCGTGGTTTATCCGTCAGGTTAGGCGGTGGTCCCCTCCCGGGACCATACGATGTCGTCTGCTGGGAAGGGCATTGGTCACTCGTTACAATAAGTCACATCTGTGCTTTGTTCGGAGGTACCGTGTACAGCCGCCAAGGCATACAAGAGTGTGCCACAGTAGAATTTCGTTTGTTTCGGCGAGCGGCTCGTCAGCGCGCCGTGTGAGCTTGCGCTCGGCTCTGTCCGCGCCTGCCCGTGCCCTGTTGGCAGGGTGAATGGGTCGTTTTGTGTGGTGTAACAGGCTGTATTGCCGCAAGTCGCGCTTTGCGTCGTAGCGCTGGTACACGCGCGGTATTGACGGAAATGGACATCTGTGGTCATGGCAGAGTCAGCTATGCTCTGCAGCAGAGGGCATTCGCGTTCGGGCCGACACGGCTGCCTGTGTCTGCCATGAGCTCGTCGCGGCGGGCGTGCGTCGTCTACAACGTGGCCCAGACTAGGGCCTTGCAGCCCGCTGGTTATAAACCCTCGGCCAGGCCAGGAGAACCCCAGGTTTTGGCACGAGATGGCTGACTTCCTTGTCGCCTGCTTTGAGGCATGCACCGCGTGCATAGCAATCATGATGGCAGATGGCATGCCAGGGTAGAATTTTGACAGCAGCCGGGCTATTTCCTAGGGTCTAATGGCGCCATCAAAGGCGTCCGACTGACTGTAAAACCGGCCCTTGCCGACGCCCCCGTCTACCAAGATCTCGGGCACTATGAGCAGGCGCACGCGCTGATCAGGACTGCAGACCGGTCATTGGGTTGGTCACTGCTCAACGACATCAACGATACATCAAACATCATTCTTTTCAATCTTTGTTCAACATCCATCATCCACACATGTACTGCCGGGCAGTGCTCGGGCACCACAAGCAGCCTGTCCGTCGTGCGGCACACACGACTGTAGCATATATCATCCCCACATGCACACTGGTCTAATACGCCACCAAAGGCGTCCGGCAGACTGCAACATCCATCATCCACACAACACAAAATCCACACAACACATCCACACCTATACAGGAACTTGAGCACTTTGAGCAGACGCACGCGCTGATCAGGCGCGCGCAGGGCATGATGGAGGACGGGGAGGGCATGCCGCTCGACCTGACTGTCAAGGACGGTGCGTGTGTGTGTGTGTGTGTGTGTGTGTGTGTGTGTGTGTGTTTGATCATGCGGGTGGAGGGCATGCTGGAGGACGGGGAGGGGATGCCGCTGGACCTAACATTGAAGGACACGGCGTGTGCGCATGCGTGCGTGTGTGTGTGTGTGTATGTATGTATATGTGTGTGTGTCTGTGTGCTAGATCAGACGCGCGTATGGCATGCTGGAGGATGGGGAGGGCATGCACCTTGGCTTGACTGTTAGGGTGCGTGTGTGGGGGTGCGTGTGTGCTGCGCTGCGCTGCCTCTGCCTCTGCCTCGCTCACCTGGTCCGCCTCTCGCTCGCCGACGCCCACGCCACGCCAACACGCCCCTACACTGTTGAGGTTCAGGACCCCTGAACACTCACTAGAAGAAGAAAAAAACGCAGCCCCTTTCCACCAGTCCAACACAGTCCAACACACCGCTTCTACGTTCTGCTAGTGCGCTCGGGGGGGTGGCAACCCCCCGGGCGCGCTGCGATCCAGGTGTCGACGACGCGAGTCCGATGACCCTGTAGCGTAGAGCCAACCCAAAGAGGACATACCGGCCCGGCATCACAGACGGCCAAGGACGCCTCGCGGACTTGAGCTGGCTGGCCGCGGATGCGAGCAAAGGGGAAACAAGGCACCCCATGCATGCAGCCTTTTCCTGCCCAGTCCCCGCGTGTAGCGGGGCACGCCTGGCGACGCGTCCAAGTCGTCAATCAGAACACCAGAGTGGCTCCGTTCAACGTGCGGACATGTCCTGCAGAGGACGAGGGACTGGTCAAACTGGCGAATCTGGTGCAAGATTGCGCCAAGCTTACCGTCGGTGTTGCAGCGCTTCAGGAGCTGCGCAGGACCGGCTCCGGGGAGGCGCAAGTGGCTACGGGCGACACGTCGTGGACGCTGCTATGGTCGGGTGGGGAGCACCGGCAGCGTGGGGTGGGCTTGCTGTTGTCCCCTGCATGGGCATCGGCACTCGTCTCCTGGGAGGCGGTGTCCGTCCGCCTCATCCAGGCCCGCTTTGCAGCGGACCGTGGGCAGATGATCACCATCGTCAGCGCCTACAGTCCGACGGAGGCAGCGAGCGACGAGGAGGCTGGCGACCTCTACCTTCGAGTAGCGGCGCTCGCGGACAAGGCCAACGACAAGCGCGATCTGCTCATCGTGGAAGGTGATTTCAATGCAGCAGTGGGGAGGGATTCGGTGTCCGACCACGAATGCGTTGGCAAGCACCTGCCCCTCACGGAGCCAGCGATGGCCAGCAGGAACGGTCGCCTGCTCCTTGACACTGCCACTGCTTGCAGCCTGCGCGCTGCCAACACTCTCTACCACCACAGGCCTGAGCACCAGTACACCCACATCAGCCCCATGGCTGTTGCACAGAGCAGACGGCATGCATGCTCTGTGCGCCGCCTGCACAGCGTCAAGGACTACATCCTGGTCGCGCGCCGCCGCATGCATGCGGTGACAGACTGTAGGGTGCGTAGGAGCCCAACCTGGGACAGCGATCACTGCATGGTGGTACTGTCCATGCGCCTCCGCCATGCAGGCGGCTCTCAGCGGCGCGCATGGGACTCTTCACAACTGCGGCGCCCGGCCGTCCGTCGTGAGTTCAACCTCCAGCTGTCCGATCGCTTTGGGCTGCTGGAGCCCGTGCCGCCCGAGGGCGCTGATGCCCAGGCGGAGTACGACGCGATGGCTGCTGCCATTCGCGAGCTGGCCACCAACCACCTCGCTCCACGCGGCAGCCGCCGGCGGCGCGGCTGGCAGTTCACTCTGTCGCAGCGCACCCTCCGGCTCATGGACGCCGGCAGCGCGCGCACTCGGCATGGCTCAGGAGCAAGTCTGCTGCTGCCAAACGAGAGCGCAACCGCGCCAACCGCGCGGCCGACGCAGCTGTGCAAAGAGACAGGGAGAGGTGGATCGGCCAGCAGGTGGCGGAGGCGCAAGACATGCTACGCAAGAAGAATCTGCGCCAGTCTGCGCGCGCGTGCGACAGGCTGGCGGGCCGCAGCCGCAGCCATCAGATCCCACCTGCCATGCGGGACGTCTCGGGCGCGCTGCACAGCGGTCCAGACGGGGTGCTGAAGGCCATGACAGAGTCATTCGACAAGCT
>VFSX01000454.1:12500-27500 GCA_016618255.1 Chlamydomonas sp. UWO 241
CCGACATCATATACCCCCCCACTGCCGCCCTTTTCGCGTACCGCCGACCGGACATGACTTCGCTCTATGCCGGCGGCGCCATCACATCCTACCGGCTCAGCGCCGGCGACTTTTTCGCCCACTCCGTCAAGTTCCGTTCCTCCGCAAACACCCACTTTTCCAACTTCAAACGCGACATCTCCAAGCACCCCGAGTTCATGGACCTCTTGTCCAAGCGAGTCACACCCGAGTGGATCCTCTTAGCGAGATTTCCACAACTGTGGAGGTCAATCTGCCGAGACCTAGTTTAAACTCAGTTGAAGCGGAGTGACGAACACAGCCGTCAGTGACCCGCATTTGCCCCTTTCCCCCACTGCTTTTTTGAATGAGGTTATTCACCCTCTTGTTGGCGCACGGTTGGTCACCCGCCTCCAAATGGAATCTCCTCAATGATGACCATAAACAGCCTATCTAGGTCTGCCGTGCAGAGTTCTCTGTAACGATATCTCTCTCTCTGTGTGTGTGTTTTCATAGAGCACCGGCACCAGCGGGCAGTGATGGATGCCGTGCAGCAGGTGTGTGTGTGTGGTGTGTGTGTGTGTGTGCATAGAGCACCGGCCGGCACGAGCGGGCAGTGATGGAGGCCGAGCAGCAGGTGTGTGTGACGCACACATTGCACACATCGGGAGGCCACACACAACGCACACACACACACACACACACACAACACACACGCACACAACACGTACACACAACACACACACACAACACGCACACACACATGCTCACACACACACACACGCAACACGCACACGACGCATGGACAGCCAACCGCTTCATCAACCACGCACAGCGCACACACGCAAACACACACCCAGGTTCACCCCCCGCCACCCGCGACCGACCTCAAGCGCGCCAAGCGCGCGGCATTCCTTACACACGCACGCACACACACACACACACGCACACACATTACACGCATACGCACACAACGCACACGCAGGGTCACCCCCCGCCTCCCGCGACCGACCTCAAGCGCGCCAAGCGCGCGGCGTTCTACGCCAAGCTGGCGCAGATCATGGGTGGGGGGCTGGAGCTGCGCACGTGGCTTGTGCCGAGCTGGGGGCCGCCGGATGGGACTTTTGCCGGGCCAGAAGCAAAGAAGCAGCAGTAGGGGAGGGAGAGAGGGAGAGAGAAAGAGAGAGAGAGAGTGTAAATGAGGGGGGAAGGCGCAGCACTGGTGGACTAAATTCCTGGGGGCGGAATTGTGCTGAGCTGGGGGCCGCCCGACGGGACGTTTTTTGGGCCAGAGGCGAAGCAGCAGCAGCAGTAGGGGAGGGGGGGAGAGAGAGAGAGAGAGAGAGGGGGATACATTGGAAGAGAGAGAGGGAGGGAATAGCAGGGAGGGAAAGTGCTAAACGCGCAGCAGTAGGCAGGAAGAAATTGGGTTGCGCAGAGGGATGTGCTCCTCGTTTCGTCTTGTTCTGTACAGTGAAAGACAGTCAACACGCACCGCGACTCGCAGGCTGCCTCGACTTATCCGGTCAAATCCATGCAGTCAGCTGCACCGCTCACCATGCCGACTGGGTTACCCGCCCAAAGCTGCAGCGGGAGCGTGGCTGGTGTAAGCAAGGGCTTGCTAGAGCTAGAGCTTTTTGCGTGAGCTTGGGCACTGGACTGCTGCTGGCCATGGGCCCCCCCCCTGCCGCAAAAGACAACATCTGTTACCCGCCTGTAACAGCCACGTGTGCGTGGTGCTGAGGCGCCGCACGTTTTGAATGGTAGCTAGCCTCGTAAGGCAGCTCCCTCAATCCCACGCCCCCAGGGTGCGTACTGTAAACGGTTAACTGTTATTCGGCGCCGCACGTTGCCGTGGGGTCAGATTCTCCTCTGCCAGGCCAGTCGCAACGCCTCTGCAGGTGGCACACCAACACGATCGTTCAACACACAAGCTAGTCAATATAGCGTGCCATTGATGGGAGAGCCATGACTAGCGGCGGGGCGGAGCGGCAATGTTGGGGGGTGCACAGTGGCAACGATTACAGATCAAGCTAAAGCAGCACCGCACGGGGGCGGGGAAGGGGGGGTCGTACACCAAGACAGGGTAGTCCAAGCCAGGAAGTGATACAAGCAAAGCTGCCTTGGAGAAGGCAGCGGAGGGCGCGCGTGTGCTTGCGCGCGTGTATGCGTCCGGGGGAGGGACGCAGGGGCGGCTGCTCTCCAGCTCTCCCCTCAATCAGCCTTCCAGGCGGCGGCGGCGGTCGTCACCGCAGATGGCGCGCCGGTGCATGTGCGTGGCCAGCGGTTGAGGACCTCGCGAGCCGTTGCGCTCCTCGGCCGGGGCCGGCAGCACGCCTCTAGGCGGCGGCAGCGGTGGCCGCCACATGGCGCATTGGCGTGGCCAGCCGGGCGGCGGTCGAGGACACCGCGAGCCGCCGCTCCTCGGTCGGAGCAGGCAGCACGCCTCGACGCGGCGGCGGCAGCGGCGGCGGCCGTCACATGACGCGTCGGCGCATGTACATGGCAAGCCGGGCGGTTGAGGACCACGACAGCCGTCGCTCCTCGGCAGGGGCCGGCAGCACGCCTCTGGGCGGCGGCGGCCGTCAATTGGCGCGTCGGCGCATGAGCGAGCAGGGCGGCGGTTGAGGACACCGCCAGCAGTCGCTCCTCGGCCAGGGCAGGTAGCACGCCTCCAGGCGGCGGCGGCCGTCACATGACGCGTCGGCGCGTGTGCGTGGCGAGCAGGGTGGAGGTTGAGCACACCGCAAGCCGTCGCTCCTCGGCCGGGGCCGGCAGCACGCCTCTAGGCGGCGGCGGCCGTCGTCACATTGCGCGTCGGCGTGTGCGTGCGTGTGGCGAGCAGGGCGGCGGTTGAGGACCCTGACAGCAGTCGCTCCTCGGCCGGAGCAGACAGCACGCCTCTACCTAGGCGGCGGCAGCGTCGGCGGCGGCCAGTCACATGGCGCATCGGCGCGTGTGCGTGGCGAGCAGAGGGCGGTTGAGGACACCGCGAGCCGTCGCTCCTCGGCCGGAGCAGACAGCACGCCTCTACCTAGGCGGCGGCAGCGTCGGCGGCGGCCAGTCATATGACGCGTCGGTGCGTGAGCGTGGCGAGCAGGGGGGCTGAGGACCCCGACAGCCGTCGCTCCACGGCCGGAGCAGACAGCACGCCTCAACCTAGGCGGCGGCAGCGGCGGCGGCGGCCAGTCACATAGTGCGTCGGCGCGCGTGCGTGGCGAGCAGGGCGGTTGTTGAGGACACCGCGAGCCGTCGCTCCTCGGCTGGGGCCGGCAGCACGCCTCTAGGCGGCAGCGGCGGACAAGACATGGCGCGTCGGCGCATGAGCGTCGCGGCCGGGCGGCGGTTGAGGACACCGCGAGCCGTCGCGCCCCTCGGCCGGAGAATGCAGCACGCCTCTAGGCGGCGGCGGTCGTCACATGGCGCGCCGGCGCATGGTGCGGAGCGAGCAGGGCGGTTGAGGACCCCGCCAGCCGTCGCTCCTCGGCCGGAGCAGGCAGCACGCCCCTAGGCGGCGGCAGCTGTCGTCACATTGCGCGTCGGCGTGTGCGTGCGTGTGGCGAGCAGGGCGTCCGTTGCGGACACCGCCAGCCGTCGCTCCTCGGCCGGGGCAGGCAGCACGCCTCTAGGCGGGGGCGGCGGCGGCCGTCACATCGCGCGCCGGCGCATGAGCGTCGCGGCCGGGCGGCGGAACACCATGAGCAGCACGACGACGGCGCCGATCGCGAGCACGCCGCGCAGCATGCGCCCCGCGCGCGTGCCTGACGCCTCCTGCTGGTCCTGCGGGGTGGGGTGCACCCGACGTGGGTGAGTGCGGAATGCCAATGTGGAATGCCCAATGTGGAATACCCAATGCGGAATGCCAATGTGGAATGCCCGCCTGTGCCGTTCACAGTTCAGGGTTTAGGGTTCCGGATTTAGGGCTTAGGGTTGAGGGAGAAGAGGCCTCGACACGGGTTCAGAGGCTTCGACATGGGCCGCCTGTGCCGTTCCGGGTTCCGGGTTCTGGGTTTAGGGTTCCGGGTTTAGGGTTCTGGGTTTAAGGTCCAGGTTTATGAGGCCTCGACACGGGCTAAAGGCTTTGACACGGGTTTAGGGTCTAGGGCATAGGGGGTGGGGCGCAGGTGGGTGAGTGCGGAATTCGAAGGCACGCCGCGCGCGAGTGCCGGCTGTGTCGTTCAGGGTTCAGGGTTTAGAGGCCTCGCACACCGCCCCCCCCCCTCTCCAAAGACCCCTCACCTCGCCCCCCTCCACGCGCGGCGTCAGCCCAGGCAGCGCCGGCAGCCGGTCGCGCAGCCAGCCGCCGAGCCAGCCGAGTGCAGAGCCTGCGCCCTCGAGCGCACACGCGACCGCGCCCACGACGTGCTCCACGAGGTCGTAGTCGCCTGGTGCGGCACGGTGTGTGTGGAGTGTGTATGTGTGTGGCATGTGTGTGTGTGTGTGTGTGGGCAAGAGCGCACGCGTGTGTGTGTGTGGTTCCTCAAAGCGTCGAGTGGTCACCCACCCGCTATTGACAGAAGCCCTGATGCAGACATACGGAACTCTATCGCAGTTATCTCTGTAACGATCTGGAATGGAATGTGTGTGGTTAAGGGGGTCGCAACGCATGAAACAAGTGCTGGCGCGTGGCGCCCTAGCAACCTAGTCACCAGTGAAGCCCTTAGTGCCCCCGCAGCCCCGCAGCCCCCGCTGCGGGGGCTAAACGGGAACTTTGGGGGGGAACTGCGGGGGCGAGTGGGAATTTCGCTCCAAACAGTGTGAAAATCTCAACTTTTCACACTTTTCTGCGGAAAAAAGCCTCCCGCAGGGGCAATTTGGCATGTTCCCTCCAATGCTGCGGGGGCAAACAGGGCATTCTCGGTTTCCTTAAGGACACTACTGCAAGTCACCTGCCACTTATCAATAATGCATGAATTAAAATTGTTTGATACACCGTACTCGCCCTTTGCCTTCGCGAAAAATTATTGCTTTGGACGCCCCCGCGAAGCTGGAAACGATTTTACAGGTTTTACAAGTACGCGCCCGGAGAACCCCGGGGCGTGAGTCAAGGCCTAGACTACACGCCCAGGGGAGCTCTACTAGTAGAGCCCGCAAGGCCACGCAGCGCGCCAGCCTTCCAAGAAGCTGGACACGATTAAACAGTCGCGAAAACCGCGAGTTTGGGCGTCAAATCGACTTCAATTTTTTCGACCCCCCCCCTGCGAAGGCTCAGGGCGCGTACGGCGTTAGAAAGAACAAATCAAAGAAGTCAGTTGGTTAATTGAAAATCAAATCAGCAAACATGCGTCAACTCACCACCATCGCCGCCGTCGGCGACGATCGCGGCGGACGGTGGCAGCAGCGACCTCATCGGCGCAACGCCTGCGCGTGGGATGAGGGTGGGGGAGCAGAGGGGCGAGGGGCGTTGGCGGCCATTCTTCGCTGGATGTACGTGTGCGCCGACAGTACTTGAGCCCCCCCCCCCCCCGCAGACTGAGTGCGGCGGACGGTGGCAGCAGCGACTTCATCAGCGTGACGCCTGTACGTGGGATGCGGGTGGGGGAGCAGAGGGGCGAGGGGCCTTGCTGGGCGTTCTTCGCTGGCTGTGCGTGTGCGCCGACAGTACTTGAGCCCCCCCCCCCCCTCGCGGACTGAGTGCGGCGGACGGTGGCAGCAGCGACTTCATCAGCGCGACGCCTGTGCGTGGGATGCGGGTGGGGGAGCAGAGGGGCGAGGGGCCTTGATGGGCGCTCTTCGCTGGCTGTGCGTGCGTGCCGACAGTACAAAAGCCCCCCCCCCCCCTCCCCGACGGTGTGCGGCGGACGCGGGCAGCCGCGACTTGATCGGTGCGACGCCTGTGCGCGCGGGCAGAGGGGGGGGGGAGTGTGTGTGTGGGAAGTGTTGATGGGCGTTCTTCGCTGGCTGTGTGCGTGCCGACAGAACACCAAAGCCCCCCCCCCCCTCTGGAAGGTGTGCGGCGGACGGGGGATGCAGCGACTTCATCGGCGCGACGCCTGTGCGCGCGGGCAGAGGGGTGGTGGTGGTCTGTATGTGTTTTGTGTGTGTGTGTGTGTGTGTGTGCTAACGTTCTTTGGTTGTGTGTGCGTGCCCCCCCCTCCCCTTTCTGGACTGAGTGCGGCGGACGGGGGAAGCAGCGACTTGATCGGCGCGACGCCTGTGCGTGCGGGCAGAGGGGTGTGTGCGTGTGGGGGTGGTGGTTTGTTGGCGGGCATTCTTCGCTGCCTGTGCGTGTGTGCCGACAGTACTAAAGCCCGGACGGTGTGCGGCGGACGGGTGCAGGAGCGACTTCATCGGCGCGACGCCTGTGCGTGGGATGAGGGTGGGGGAGCAGAGGGGCGAGGGGCGTTGGCGGGCGCTCTTCGCTGGCTGCGCGTGCGTGCCGACAGTACCAAAGCCCCCCCCCCCCCCCCGTGCGTGGGTAGAGAGTGGGGGAGGGGGTGTTGGCGGGAGGATGAGGGGAGAGGAGGGGAGGGAGGGGTGGGGTGTGGGGAGGGGAGCAACTTCATTGGCGCGACGCCTGCGCGCGCGGGCAGAGGTGTGGTGGTGGTGGTGGTGTGTGTGTGTGTGTGTTAGCGGGCGTTCTTCGCTGGTTGTGTGTGCCCCCCCCCCCCCCCCCCCCCCAGACTGAGTGCGGCGGACAGGGGCAGGAGCTGCTTCATCGGCGCGACGCCTGCGCGTGGGATGCGGGTGGGGGAGCAGAGGGGCGAGGGGCCTTGATGGGCGCTCTTCGCTGGTTGTGCGTGTGTGCGCGCCAAAGCCCCTTCCCCCTCTCACCACACTCACACACACACACACACCTGCTGCCAGCAGGGCTCCCGGCTTACGCATCAGGATGCCCCCACACCCTCGCACACACACACACACACACACACAGACACTCGCATGCACACGCACGCGCGTGGAGCCGCCTCTGCATCTTGTTTGTGCACACACACACACACACACACAAACACACAGGACACGCACACCCACCCACCCACACGCACCCACCCACCCACACGTGCACACAACCACACCCCTCACACACACGCACGCACACCCACCCACCCACACGTACCCACCCACCCACCCGCACCCACACCCACACACCTGCAGCCAGCAGGTATGAGTCCAGGTCCCCAGACTCGCGCATCAGGATGCCCTGCACCTCTTCGTCTTCAATGAGCGCCTTGATCAGCTCCGCCTGCATGCCCGGGCGGCGCAGCTGCATGCATGCAGGACAGGAGGGGAGGTGTCTGTGTGTGTGTGTGTGTATGTGCTCAGCGTGGTGGTTTCTTGGGAAAGGGTGGGTGTCAGGCGACACGAGGGATGAAGATGCCATACGACCCGGTGTCGTGCATGAGCGCCTTGATAAGCTCCGCCTGCATGCGCGGGCGGCGCAGCTGCATGGGCAGGACAGGAGGGGAGGTGTGTGTGTGTGTGTGCTGAAGAGTGGTGGGGCGGGGTGGGTGGCGGTCATCAGGCGACACGAGGGAAAGGATGCCATGCACCCCGGTGTCGTGCATGAGCGCATTGGTAAGCTCCGCCTGCATGCCCTGGCGGCGCAGCTGCATGCATGCAGGACAGGAGGGGAGGTGCGTATGTGTGTGCTCAAGCGTGGTGGTTAGGTGGGGCGGGATGGGTGGCAGCCAGGCAGGCGACACGAGGGAAAGGATGCCATGCACCCCGGTGTCGCGCATGCACGCCTTGATGAGCTCTGCCTGCATGCCCTGGCGGCGCAGCTGCATGCATGCAGGACAGGAGGGGAGGTGCGTATGTGTGTGCTCAAGCGTGGTGGTTAGGTGGGGCGGGATGGGTGGCAGCCAGGCAGGCGACACGAGGGAAAGGATGCCATGCACCCCGGTGTCGCGCATGCACGCCTTGATGAGCTCTGCCTGCATGCCCTGGCGGCGCAGCTGCATGCATGCAGGACAGGAGGGGAGGTGTGTGTGTGCTGTAAGTGGTGGTAAGGTGGGACAGGGTAGGTGGCAGCCATCAGGCGACACGCGGGATGGATGCCATGCACCCCGGTGTCGTGCATGAGCGCCTAGACAAGCTCTGCTTGCATGCCCGGGCGGCGCAGCTGAATGGGCAGAGAAGGAGCGAGGGGGGGGGGGGGGAGTTGGGGCCACGCCGGCGGTGTGTGTGTGGGGGGGGGGCGAAGGGAGGCGTTCACGTGGTGAGCCAAGGCCCGACATATGTGCATCCGCTGTGTGTGCGCGTGCTTGTGAACACATCAGCCTCCCCCCTTCACACACCTGGGTCACCGGAAACGGCCAACGGTCCCCACCGTTGGCGTTGGCCGTTGGCTGAGCCAACGGTGCCAACGCCAACGGGCCAACGGGGCGAAAAACGCGCTCGGAAGCGAGGAAACTTGTGGAATCGGAAAATTCGCGCGCTGCGAGCCGTTACTGGCGATATAGCGTGGCTGAATAGCTCATGCAGCGCTAGGAGTACAGTAGAAACCCTGAGGAGGGCACTGGGAGCACTTGCATACCAGGCACGCACACACATCCAGTGCTCAAGCGTGTTGCGTTAGGGTCGTGCTCTGTCAGTTTGTGTTATTTCCCATGCAAACATAATCCCCACTACTCTGTGGCTGCTAAGATCCATGATATGAGCACTTGTACGCCACAGTTGGCTGACAGTTGGCTTAGCCAACGTTTTCATTTGCCGTTGGCGTTGGCACCGTTGGCGTTGGCCGTTGGCACCGTTGGCCCGTTGGCGGTGACCCTGCCCCACACCACACACACCCTCTTGTTCGACAGCTCCAGCAGCGCAAGTGGTGTGTGCCAAGTGAAGTGTGCCCCGGGGCACACTTCACTTTAGCACGTGCATCCGGCGCTGCTCCTCTTGCCTGCGCGTGTGCATATACACAGCAGCCCCCACCCACCATCTTGTTCGTCAGCTCGAGCAGCGCGCTGAGCCTGATCCCCTCGTCGGCGCCCTCGCTGCGGTGCGGAAGCACCTCCGTCTCGGCGATGATCGCGCTTGCGGCGAGCGAGCCGCCATCGGTCGACGGCGTCGACGTGCCGTCGCGGTGCTCGTCCTCCATGCGCACGCTGCACGGCGGGAGTGTGCGCGTGTGTGTGTGCGCGCGTGTGTGTACCAGCACACTGCGCGTGTGTCTGCTGTGTCGTGCATGCGTGCGGTTCGAGGCAGCCGCCGTGGTGTCCCTCCTCGATGTGCACGCGCGGCTCCGCGTGGTGGGGCATGGGTTGGCGTGTGCGTGTGCGTGCCCTGCGCCGCTGGTGGGTACTCATGTCCCACAACAGCATGCAGCTGAGCACCCAGGCCCTGCATGCGCGCCTGGCGCATTGTTCTTCCCATTCCTCCGCTCCTTACACCGCCGCACCTGCCCCCAAACAGCATGCCCTCCAGGTCTTGCATGGATGCATCGATCTCCTCAAGCGCGAACGGCCTGAAGAGAAGTGCCTCATCACCACCTCCACCGCGCAGATCCGTGACGAGCCACTCCTCCTCAAGGTGGGAGGCCACGGTCTTCACCGGCGGTGCCGGTGAGGCCCTGGGCTGGGCCTGCGAGTAGAGACCCAATCGAGTCAGCTATTAGGGTTTCTCCTGCTAAGAGAGCTCCGTGCCGTCCCCTAGCAGGGAGTTGCATTTCCGGGGTAACTCTATGGCGGGTCTGCATGAGCGGGCACGAGGGGCAGACGCGCCTGTGGGGGCGCCCTAGCATGAATTGAAGAAGAGCCGGCAACAGTGCCTGCTGCACCAGCAGCACGCCCCGCAAGACGAAGAAGCGACGACATTGCGAAAAATACAGGCTGGGCAGGGTTACGACCCAAACATTGAATGACTGTGTGAACTGTTGCAAGTATGAACCACCCGAGCGAGCGCTACGTCTCACCTCCATTGTATATTCGCAAGCTACTACTAACACACACGCCTCTTCAATCCACTGGTATAGGGACGTTGCAAGCGCGTGCTTGACACGACACATCACCCCCTGCCACGTCCGCACCCACCAAAACGTCGTAGCCTGCACAAGACTGCACTGCAAGGATGCAGTTGTTCATTGTGTTGTACGTGCTGCTGGCGATCGGAGGAGGAGCGCAGGGAGCGCGCCTAATAGGTCACGAGCGCGTTGGGGGGACAGGCCGCACAACGCCTGCGCAGCCACAGCAGGTGTCCTTCGCCGGTATGGCAGGCACGCTCCTACCTTTGCAACTCGGACTGGTGCTGCGACATGCGGGGGTGTCCCTTCTCTTCGCTGAAACAAGCGACGAGAAATTGTGGAGCGCTTGTTTCCACGTCACTGGCCTACTCGACGCGTTCGCCCAAGCTTACCCACAGACGCCAGCAGCTGTAGCCTCCGCGGACGGCCTGGTGATGAACGACTCACCTTCCTTGGCACACCCATCTGATGGCCTCAGAGAAGTGCGCACTTGCATGGAGGAGGGCATGCGCACGCTAGAGGCCCTGGCTGCCAGGTGGGTGGACTGATGTGCCCAGTGTCCCTGCTGTGCCCCCGCGTGTCCATGCTCCCAGCCCAGCCATGCTGGCATGCGATGGCTGCCCCCGTGTCGCAGCATCACGGAGCGGGCATGCCCTGACCCTTGCCCCGCTCCCTACCCCTCCCCCGTGCGCAGTGGCCCATCTGCTGCACACGTGGCGGCCGCTCAGGCTGGCGTGAAAGCATGGGTGGAGCGCCTCGCCGACCGCGGAGACGACTACCTTGCCTACCTCCAGGCTCCGGCGCACGACCAGCTGTTTGAGCGGGCGGCCGACACGATACCAGGGTGAGCGCCCACAGCGCCCACACATGTCGGCTCGCTCGCTGCACACGCGCACACACACGCGGAGTTACACGCGCCCACACACGCGAGCACACCCGGGCCCGCCGTCCCCGCCCCCCCCCCCCCCCCCGTCTCTCCTTCTCCCTCTCTACCCCGCTCCTTCTCTACCCCCCCCCCCTCCCCCTTCCCTCCCCCTCCCTCTCTCCCTCCCCTTTCCTCTCTCCCTCCCTCTCGCTCTCTCACTCTCTCCCTCTCCCCCTCCCTCTCGCTCTCTCTGCCTGACCACCCTCCCTCCACCGCCCCGCGCCCGCCCCGCAGCCTCGCCGCCGGCGTGCGCCCGTCCCTCGGCTCATCCGGCCCCGCCAACCTCGCGGCGCTCGCGGCGGCGCTCGCCCGCGACCTCGCGTCAACGCTCCCCACCCTCCTCTCCCACGCCGCATCAGCGACCCCCGGCGGCGACTCCCTCCCCCCGTCGGCGTCGGAGCTCGCGTCCGCATCCGCGCGCGCGGTCACGCTCTCCACACTCCTCCACTTCAAGCCAGTCACGCTCCCAACGCCCGCCGTCGCGCGCGGCCCCGCGCTCCCGCTCCCGCGCGCCTACTACGGGGGTGAAGACGCTTGGGCCGCCGCGCGCGCCGCCGCCGAGGGCGCGGCGCACGCCGTCGCGGGCTGGGCGCGCGACGCCGCGTGCCGCGTGCGCTCCTGGGTAATGGGCCACATGCACGGCGGCGGCGCGGGCGGGGAATCTGGGGAGGAGAGTGCGGCGGTGGCGGGGGCGGCGTCCCAGCAGCGGCGCGCAGCGCGTTCGCTGCTCGCCGGCGGCGCCCCCAGGGGGGGGCGCTGCGGCGACCCCGTCCCCCTCTCGCACGCGCTGATGCGCGCGGCGCGCGCGCTGTCCCGCGCGGCGACGCTGCCGGCCGAGCCCGAGCAGGCCGATGCATCCGATGACGCCGCATCTGACTCGACTTCATCCGACTCCTCAGCCTCATCTGACTCGTCCTCGACCTCCTCCCCCTCCTCCTCCTCCTCCTCACCATCCTCCGCTGCCGACGCCGGGCACTCTGCTGGCGACGCCGATGCCTCGTGGCGCGCTGCGTCTGCCGCCGTTTCTGCCGAGGCCCTCCCCCAGCAGCTCGCCTGCTTCGCCGCAGCCCTCGCAAGCGAGTGGGACGTGTGAGCGGTGCGGTGCCGACACGCGCGCAAGGAGTGAAGTTTGGGGGCTGTGCCCCCCACCCCCCGCCCCGCCCGGCCGCTTTTACTCCCTACCCCCGTCATGAGGACGGTCGACACACACATACGCTTGGTCGCCCAAGTACTAAGTGCAGCGTATAGCGCGCGGTGCCACATTATGGTTCACGCGGTGACACAGGATGCCCATGAATTGGATGCCGTGGGAGATGGCTGGCATCGATCGATGTCAAGCACATAGTTCCCTGCAGGCGTTAGGAAAATTTACAGAGCGTTTTTTGTGTCGCGTGGACGAACGTTATTGCCAATGATTGATTAGACGCGCCCTGAGTTGTCGGCAACTGCAATTAAAACGATTTTTTTAAGAGCCCCCTTGGTCAAGCCCCTACAGAGCCCCCTTGGCACAGCCCCTACCCCTAAAACTTGACTGAACATTGAGTGTGTGCGCGTTGACAGTTGCTGTAATTGTAATTGATTCAGAGATTCTGGAGGTGCCATTCTCAGTCTCCGGGCGCGAGTGGACAGAAGAGGGATGTTGAGGCGCGCTTGTGTGTCTCGTGTGGATCGTCGCTCACGTGGAAATGCGCCGCCCCATGCTCGCTCCTTTCGCCATGATGGGCTACTTGGCCTCCTTCTCTGGGCTGAAGGACTCCTTGTACTGGTGCTGTGCTAAAAAAACTTGTGTGCACATGTTGGGAAAGTGTGAAGTGTGTAAATGCGATTGTGAATCCGAAATGTTCAGACAGTAGTTGTTGTGTGCGTCGCGCGGACGCGTAGGCACGTGCCTTCGTGGCGGATTCGGACAAAAGATCAGGCACCCCCAGGCACATAGGGTCCATGCCTCAGTAACCCTCTCTCTTTGAGTGGGTCGGACATGCATGTTCATGCATGCAGCTGCGTCGTGCATGCAATTTAATGACACAAGGGTCGGGTGGGGTGGGGTGGGGTGGGGAGACGTGCCTGCAGGAGCATGCCGCACACCTGCAGCATTGCATGGGGTGACACGTGCACCCACACGCCGCATGCACCCCCGCGCATGCGGTTTGTGTGCACAGGACAGCTGTGAGTGAGCCAGTGACGGTGGTGTGATATGCGAGCGGCGTCTGGGGTTGCAGGCGGCCGGCGCCGCGCGGTGGTGTCAGCAGCGTGAGCATGGCGTCACGGCGCAGTGGCGACTGCATGGCCCGTGCGTGGTCTCCGCAGGTGCTGGTGTCAGCCACAGGGCAGGCACCAGCACCACCACCGCCGCAGCTGCCAGCAGCAGCAGAAGCAGCAGCAGCAGCAGACGCCGGAGCGGAATCAGTAGCGGCAGTGGTGGCAGCAGCGCCGGTGGCGGCGGCCGCGGCCGCGGCCGCCGCAGCAGAAGTAGCCGAAGCACAAGCAGCAGCAGAGTCTGTAGGAGCGGTGGCAGCCGCGCCGGTGGCGGCCGCCGCTGCCGCCACAGCAGCAGCAGCAGCAGCAGCAGCAGCAGCAGCAGCAGCAACAGCAGCAGACGCAGGAAAGGCAGAAGCAGAGACAGAGTCACTCGCGTCAGCAGTGCTGGTGGCGGCCGCTGAGGATGCAGCGCCCTTCGCGCATGGCGGCTCCCGGGGGGCCAGCAGCAGCTGCTGGGTAGGCCACACAGCGGGCAGAGAGGGCGCCTGGAAGGAGAACGAGGAGGGCGAGGAGGAGACGGAGGGGGGCGGGGCGGAGGACGGAGAGCGGTCCGTGCCTCAGCTGCCAGAGCTGCCAGAGCTGCCAGAGAGCCTAGTGCAGAGCATAATTGAGGTCATCGGGCGGTGGGCGCTTGAGGCGGACGAAGGTGTGTGTGTGTGTGTGTGTGTGTGTGTGTGTGTGCGTGCGTGTGCGTGCCTCTGTGTGTGTGTATATGCGTGCCTCTCTCTCTGTGTGTGTGCCTCTCTGTGTGTGCATGTGTGTGCGCCTCTCTCTGTGTGTGTATGTGTGTGTCTCTCTCTCTTTGTGTGTGTGTGTATGTGTGTGTGCGTGCGTGTGTATCTCTCTTCCTCTCTTTCTCTCTCAACATGCCAGAGAGATCGCCACGGACTGAGTGCGTTTGATAGTTGTAGCTTGACTTTTTTGGTGGGCCTCGTGCCTGCTCTCTCAAGTCCCGCTGGAGCGCCGAAACCAAACGTGTGACCGCCGGCAGTGGATTGTAAGACATCATCATCAAAATGTTTGATCCTGCAGGTAAACATTGATGCCTCCCCTCCAGTAACAGTAACAGGAACGTCGGCTTTCCAGCAAAGACTGCCTCTTTTCCTAGTACCACTGCCTAGACCCCAGTCCAGTTCTGGCCCTAAAAATCAATTGTGGAGGGCGGTGCGGTAGCCACCATCCGGCTGCCTGTCAACATGTAGTCCTAGAGCAGAAATGAGAGCTTTTATGTGATGCCTCAAAAATAGATCCCACCTGCTTCCAGGGGATAGGAGGGGGGGGGGTCAAGGGGCGCTATCCAATCTACCGTACGTGCGGTTTACCTTTGCGAACAATTATCGTTTTTCACTCCCCTCCCTCCGCTGCCCCCCCGCGAAGTTGGGAAATTAATATAAATCGTCGGGAGCCACGATTTGGGGAGTTCAGAATGACTTAAACCGAAGAAAACGACCCCTGCAAAGTCCCTGATTAAGCAATTACAGTTTCGACCAGGTACTTAACCGCCGCCCGCCGCCCGCCCCCCCCCCCAATGGCCCCTGGGAAGGATGCTAGTACTTGTTTTTCCCCGGCTCAAGCAACTTTGACCGCTCATACCAGGCGCAACACACAGCGGGTATTCACGCAACGCAAGCCGTTGTGCTGATCTCGGCGAGAGCTTTCCAACAAACCCCACCACGCCCTCTCCCACCAAGTGTGGGGTTGTTTTTTGGGAAGTGGGAAATCCAGCCCGGAGCAGTATACGGCTTGCGGGGGAATCACTGCCACCCCTCCCCCCGTACCAAACACCGTTTTCGCCCTTTGCCTTCGTGAGTAAGCAAAGTTTTGGGCGTACCCGCAAAGCGTTCATACATGCGTTCACACACACACACACACACACACACACACACACACGCACATACACACATACACAGAGAGAGAGAGTGAG
>VFSX01000454.1:30000-37500 GCA_016618255.1 Chlamydomonas sp. UWO 241
TGTGGTCAGGTGCTTCGGAGCGTCGCGTCGCGGATGCACACGCTGCAGAGGCTGTCGTTGAGTACGAGAGTGGGTGGCGCCGACCGCAGGGCTTAAGGTCAGGGTTTGGGGTCTGGGGTTTGGGGTTTGGGGTTTGGGGTCAGGGTTTGGGGTTTAGTTAGGGTTGGGGGTTTGGGGTTTGGTTTGGGGGTCAGGTTTTGGGGTCAGGTTTTGGGGTTTGGGGTTTGGGGTCTCAGGGTTTGGGGTCTCAGGGATGTCTGCTGAGGTCAGGTGTTTTGTAGCGTCGCGTCGCGGATGGCCACGCTGCTCAGCGGCTCTCGCTGAGTGCGTGGGTGAGTGGCGCCGGCCGCAGGGCTTGGGGTCAGGGTTTGAGGTCGGGGTTTGGGGTCAGGGTTTGGGGTCAGGTGCTTCGGAGCGTCGTGTCGCGGATGGCCGCCCTGCCGCGGCTCCCGCCGAGCACGAGAGTGGGTGAGTCGCGCGGAGCCTAGTACTAGCCAGTTCACACAGGGTCAATGTGGTGGGGTTGGTGGTGGGGGGGACGCGCGCGTCGGTTCATCTGACCCAAAAGGACGGGGGTCGGATGGTTTGCCTATCCGACCCCCTGCTTGCAGCGGCTCTCGCTGAGCACGTGGGTGAGTGGCGCGGAGCATAATATTAGCCAGTTCACACAGGGGCAATGTGGTGGGGACACGCGCGTCGGTTCATCCAACCCAAACGGACGGGCCATAACTGGACTTGGGTCGAGGCGGTGGTACTAGGAAGTTAAGGCAGTGATCGCTGGAAAGCCGATGTTACTGACACTGTAATTGCTCTTTGCCTATGCGCCCCCGGACCCCCCCCCGATTAAATAATTAATAACGCTATTAAAGAGGCGTCCGTGCTGCGTCTGCGCCCCCCCTTTTATAATCAATTTATTTATTGCGCCCGAATTTTGCGCCGGGCCTCAGCCGGGCCTCCAGCAATTTAATTTGGCGCAAAGGCAAAGAGCAACTACTGTTACTGTTTTTGCATACTCCCCCAACCCCCCCTGCTGCCCCTCCTCCGCGTCGGCTGCAAAGCGCCAGTGGAGTGAAAGGCTTTCCGGGCAAGCACACGGTGCTGGGCTGAGCCCGGGTTAGCCCGGGGTGCTTCTGCCCTTCTACATTCACAACGCTTGAGGCGGTGCCTCAGGCGGCGCCGCGGGCGTCTCATTCACCTGCGCGGATCAGGCGGCGCCTCAGGCGCTCTGACCGCCAGAGGCGCCGCCTGGGGCGCACCCCTGATCGCCCCTGATCGCCCCTGATCGCCCCTGTTCGTTGCCTTAGGCGTTATCCCGACCGCCTCAGGCGCCACACCGGCCGTCTCAGGCGCCCACCACCGCCTGAGGCGCACCCCGAAACGTCTCAGACGTTATGACTGCCTCCACTTGCGCGGATCAGACGATGGGATTTTGGTACGGCTGCGGTGCTACTGCGGTGCTACTGCCACAACAGCCAAACAGCCGAGTGCTTTGAGCGTATTTCCAACAAGAACTCCCGGTTCCAGGGTCAGTTCCCAGGGTCTGGATTGACTCGGTCAGACCTTCTTGAGCGACAGGCGCAGCGTCAATCGAAGCGTCACGTAAAACTTCTCAGGTCGCGACCCCGGGAAGGCCGGGGCAGGGTCTGAGTCGCCCCGGGTGCTCCCGGGAAGGATAAGTGCAACCTGGGAACGACCCCGGGAATTCTGTGGTGGAAATACCCTCCTTCGGTGGGAACACGCGCTCGGCAGCGCGGCACTTCCACACTATTTGACCGCAACTGCTCATTCAACTGCGTGGGAATGACTTTGTTAAGAAGGTTTAGGGTAAGGGTTTAGGGTTCGGGGTTTTAGGTTTAAGGGTTGAGGGTTTTAGGGTCTAGGGCCTCAACCCTAAACCCTAAAACCCTAAATCCTGAACCCTAAACCCTAAACGCTTTTTCTGGTCTTGGTTGAGGGGATTCCTTTCAATGGCGGGTGACCAAGCGTGCACCAGCACACGCACGCACACACACACACACACACACGCACGCAAACACACACACACACACACACACATGCACGCACATATGCACACACACACACACACACGCACACACACGCGCACACACACGCACACACACACGCACACAACACCACACAACACCACACACCACCCCCCCACACACACGCACACACACACACACACTCCCTCCCCCCCACACACACACACACGCACACACACCGCACGCAGGACATGGGCTCTCCCCTCATCCGGCTCATCACAGAAGGCTGCCCATTGCTCGTCTCGCTCTCCCTGACGGACGCTGGACTCCGTCCGTCGTGCGCGATCGCGTTGGAGGGCGAGGAAGACAAATTCTACGTGGTCCAGCTGTCGCCTCTTTCGGTGGGTGCCCCCCTTCCTATCCACACACACACACACACACACACCTGTTCCGTTCCTCCCTGATACTCCTTTCCACCTCCCCACCACCAGTGTTTTTTCAATTGATTTCACTTAATTCATTCTCACAGCCCGGCCACCGGCGGCCACAGGCTGCGCCGACGGAAAAAAAAACCGAAGAAAAAACGGAAAAATAAAATCAGGCGGTTAACTGTGCAGTTAACCCACGGGGGGGGGCAGAAAAATCAGAAAATACAGGCACGCTGAATATCAATCTCCTTGATGAGTACATTCCAAATCAAGCGGATTTTTTGAATTCGGACACCTGGAGGCCGAGATATGAGGGCTCAACGTGGGAGGGAGGGTGGTGGTGGGGGGAGGGCGCTAACAAATAAATACGGGGGGTCCAGAACTTTCTTTCCAGCGGGCCGTTTTTGACGGGAAGACCACCATTGGAACCGCCTTGATGAGAGGAGCACGAATCCACTCTCAGAAAGGAGCCTGGGGTCCACCCCCTTCAACGCCCCAACTCCCCCGCGTGCTCCTAACGGTGCACCAAGTGCCCACCTAGGGATTTGAGCAACCTTCATAGATTGAGATGGGACCGATGCCATCTGAATTTCCTTGGAGAGCACAGCAAAACACCTCAAGTGAGTCAACCCTGTATCTGCCTGGAAAGTGTGAACTGGAGGGTCCACACTCCTTGATGGCGGCCATCGAAGCCATGGTATGGCTGCATTTGGGGGGTGATCTTGGCCATCTGCCGGCGAGTTAGACATTGCGATGGACAGCCCTTACTGTAAGCAAGCCATACGCCTTAGTACCGGCTCAATGCATGGTGTATTCAGCGAGTTGGGAGTGGGTGGGGGGGTCACCCCCCCCAAAAAAATATGTACCGTGCCTGCAGGAAATAAGTTTCTTGCCCCCCCCGTGAGTTAACCCTAAAAAAAATCAAATATTTCCGCCCCAAAACGGCCATAGGCGGTTAACCACCCAATTGAAGAAGCACTGCCCACCACACACCCCTCGCCCGCTTTGGGCTCTCACGCCAGGCGGCGTAGAAGACAACTAGGAGGGTTGGTGGCCAGATGGCTCACTGGTTCTAATTCAAAGCTTTGGGTGGTCTCCATGTGCCTGGGGGTGTGAATCTTTCACGCCCCAGTAGAGGTGTCGAGACCGCCCCGCCCGCCCCGCCCCCAGGCATGGGTTCCCCCACATGTGAACAACTGAAGTCCAGAAAGGGGGGGGCAAAGCACACAGCGAGGCAGCAGGGATCAGCTGGAATATAGCCAAGTGAGCGAATTTGCCCCTCCTGCTCCACACACACACACACACACACACACACATACACGCACACGCACACACACACACACACACACACGCACACATGCACACACACACACACACTCTCCCCACATACACAGGGGCTGCAGCACCTAGACCCTCCCACCCTCCGGGACAGTGCACCACCACACAGCAACGGTGCCCCCCACACACACACAGACTCACACACATGCCCCCCCCCTAACACACACACACACACGCAGGAGCTGCAGCACCTAGACTCCCTCACCCTCCGGAACAGCGCACCACCACACAGCAGCGGTGCCCCCCCCCTCACACACAGACACACACATGCCCCCCCTAACACACACACACACGCAGGAGCTGCAGCACCTAGACTCCCTCACCCTCCGGGACAGCGCACCACCACACAGCAGCGATGCACACCCCACGCGCACCGCGCACGCGCTACGATGGGCCGGGCTGCCCACACTTACACGGCTCACACACCTGAACGCCAACTGGCTGTGGGTGGGTGCTCTGGGATCTGTGACATATAATGTTCTGTGGGTCTATGATTTCTGGTTTGGGGTGAATGCTTAGTGGTTTGTGGTTTTGGAATTTCGGGATTGTTTTTTTTGTAGGCATTGGGGCATGGGGGGGGGGAGCAGAAACGTACGTGTGTGACACACATGATGATTATCATCTCCTTGCTGCCGACGTTCCAAATCAAGCGATGTTTTTGTATTCGGACACCTGGGGGCCGAGATATGAGGGTCCAAAGTTGGGGTGGGTGGGTGGGTGGGGTCAGGGGTGCGGCAAAGTAAGTATAGGGGGTCGAGAACTTTCTTTCCACTGGGCCGATTTCGATGGGAAGATTGGAACCGCCTTTATGAGAGGAGCAGGAATCCACTCTCAGAAGGGACCTGGGGTGATTCGGGTGGGAGTATCCACCTCCTCAACACCCCAACTCCCCGCGTGCTCCCTGCGGTGCACCAAGTGCTCACCTAGGGATGTGGGCAACCTTCACGGATTGATATGGGACCGATGCCATCTGAATCTCCTTGGAGAGCACAGCAAAACACCTTAGGAGAGTCAACCCTGAATCTGCCTGGAAAGTGTGAATTGGAGGGTCCACACTCCTGGTGGCGGCCATCCCGGTCAAGGTGTGGCGAGTTTGTTTTGGGTGATTTTGGCTATCTTCTGGCAGCTTAGACATTGCGATGGACAGCCTTCACTGTAAGGAAGCCATGCGCATCGGTCTTGCTCCATGCATGGCATACGTAGTGAGATAGGGTGGGTGGGTGGGTGGGACCCCCCCAAAAAACTTTATCATGTGTGTCAAAACTAACTTTTCTGCCCCCCCCCGTGGGGTTCAACACTAGGGGGCCCGTGTCCGGGTGACCCCGGTGGTGAAATTGAGGGTAACGGCTCAGGGTTGGGGCTGCCCACACTCGCGCGCCTCACACATACCTTTGTGCAGGGTGGCCTCTCCCGTGCGCTGCCACTGCTCCCACACCTCCCACACCTGGCGTCCCTTGACCCATCACGCAGGCCCGCCCCCCCCCCCAAAAGCTACAAACAAAGCTACACAATACTGCAAAAACACAAAAACAAAAAATCACATGCAGGGTGGCCTCTCCCGTGCGCTGCCGCTGCTCCCACACCTCCCACACCTGGCGTCCCTTGACCCATCACGCAGGCCCCCCCCCCCAAAAAGCTACAAACAAAGCTACACAATACTGCAAAAACACAATTTAAAAAAATCACATGCAGGGTGGCCTCTCCCGTGCGCTGCCGCTGCTCCCACACCTCCCACACCTGGCGTCCCTTGACCCATCACGCAGGCCCCCCCCCCAAAAAACTACAAACAAAGCTATACAATACTGCAAAAACACAAAAACAAAAAATCACATGCAGGGTGGCCTCTCCCGTGCGCTGCCGCTGCTCCCACACCTCCCACACCTGGCGTTCTTTGACCCATCACGCAGCCCCCCCCCCCCAAAGCTACAAACAAAGCTACACAAAACTGCAAAAACACAATTAAACAATCACATGCAGGGTGGCCTTTCCCGTGCGCTGCCGCTGCTCCCACACCTCCCACACCTGGCGTCCCTTGACTCATCACGCAGGCTCCCCCCCCAAAAAGCTACAAACAAAGCTATACAATACTGCAAAAACACAATTTAAAAAAATCACATGCAGGGTGGCCTGTCCTGTGCGCTGCCACTGCTCCCACACCTCCCACACCTGGCTTCCCTTGACCTTCTCGCCTCACGCAGCTGGCCCCAGAATCCTACATATGCAAAACAGCTTGAAAACTTGAAAAAACAAAAAAAAAACTCGCATGCGCAGGTGTTGTCTCCCGTGCGCTGCCGCTGCTGCCACGCCTCCCACACCTGGCGTCCCTTGACCTCCTTGCCTCACGCAGCCCCCCCCCCCAAAACTACAAACAAAGTTAAAAAAATAAAAATAAATCACGCACAGGGTGGCCTCTCCCGTGCGCTGCCGCTGCTCCCACACCTCCCACACCTGGCGTCCCTTCACCTCCTCGCCTCTGAGTCAGACCTGACGCCCTGCGGAACTGGCGCCGGGTGGGTGTGGGGTGTGTGTGTGTATGGAGGGGTGGGTGTGGGGTTGTTTTTCCGGGGGGAGGGGGTGAGGTGCATCTCTCACACACACACACACACACACACATGCACACACACACACACAATCACACACACACAATCCCACACACAATCCCACACACACGCACACATGTGGTCGAGTTTACGGTCCGGCGGACACACACACACATGTATGCCCCCCCCCTCCACGCACACACACACACACACACACACACCAGCAGGTCGCCTCTCTCTCTGTCCGGCCCCCCCCTGGTTGCTGACTTCAAAGTGCTGGCAAAACTGCCGCGCCTCACGGTAGGTCATGTTTCTTTGTTTCTCGGCACTCACTTTGGTAGGTAATGTCTCTTTATTTTTTTGCACTCTTCGACATTTTACACTGTTTTATTTGTAGGGTGTGTGTGTAGGGGGCTCGATTAACGGAGGCGCGTTCTCGTCGCCGAGCCCTGGAGCCAGCAATGCGGCGCTGCTGGTGACGAGGATCTCCGTGCCGCTGACGAGCGGGGTAAAATACGACTGGCCTGGCTCCTGCTAGACTGCCCCTCGGTGGAACACTTCAGGAGCGGCTTGCCCGGCGCTGCCATGGCTTGGCGAGTAGCCGCGGCGCTGCCGCGGCCCGTGCTGGGAGACGGCCCTTATCCTCCCCCCATGCAGGACGCCATGCGGCACCGATCTCGACGAGTTGATCGACGAGCGGAGGAGCTGGCGCCCATCAATGCATGCTGGACATTGGTCAAGATGGCTGCCCGTGGAGGCGGGCTACCATCACGGCTTCAGCGGTGGCGACCGCCGAGGCAACACAGAGTAAATCCGCTTCACCAATCGCAGCGTTCGTCACCGCGCTCATCCTCGGGGTCGCTCGTCTGCCGGTGACTGGCGTTGGAAGGTCTTCAGGCAGCCCCCATGACAACTCTGTCGTCCATGCACCCCTGGAGGGTGGGACCTGGCCATGCATGAGGCATGGGGCGCCGGCTGAGCCCCATGCAAACGAGAGCTGGACAGCCATGCACTGCCAGGCGGGGACCGTTCCAGTCAGCGCCAGTCGGCTCTGCCGGCTTGACTGGCCACAAGGCCACTACTGTGACCCTGAGGAAGGTCCTCTCCTATATGCTCCTTGCCAGACATGTCTCTCAGAGACCGCTGTTTGGGGTAGTCTAGCCGGCGGGAGCGGTAGTCTATCGGCCGGGAGCCGGCGGTACTCTAGTACTT